>OX123183.2:102250696-102850696 GCA_944739405.2 Euclidia mi | reverse complement strand
ATCATAATTGAGGGTTGCCAAACCATAACGTTTTAAGTGCCACACGAACTGAAATACGTTTTATTGCAGTAAAACGTTGTATGTGCCACTGTTTACTTGCAGTAATGAGTTGAAGAGTTTCTAACGCCATCTAGCTTAAAATTTGTGAAACAGCATGCCATAACGTTTTAAGCAAGGGGCAAGTATCCTTGGTTTTAAGTGTCAAATGAGCTGCAAACGTCAGTTCGTTCAAAATGTCCGAACAAGACGGTCCGGCTACGTCGCGAAAAAAAGTTATTAATAAAAATACATGGAAAAAAACAATAAGGAAACATTGCAAAAACAAGGGCTTATCGTATGCGAACACAACAAATAAAGAAGTGAGTGAAAAAAGTGAGCAAAGTGAGGTATGTGTGACAATTTTTTTTAAACCATTTTTATAAAACGTAAACATTGTTTTATCGTAATAATATGTGTATGTGACTCTTCTAAAATTGAAATAGATACTGCTCCAACTGAAGAAATAAAAGAACTCGCTAAGCAAAAGTTGGACTTTCATCACAAGCAAGCTGAGATGGCCAGAAAACTGATGAATAATGATGTAGCAGACTCTAGATGCCCTAATTCAGATGTTCGAGTACAGGTACAGTTTGACCTCCAGCAACAGATGTACCTCCCAACATTAACGCACACACAGATGTACTACAGTCGTCAGCTGGCGTTGATCAATATGGGAATTCATTTGGAGGACGAAGGAAAAGGCATCATGTTTCTCTGGGATGAAACTGTTGGGCAAAGAGCTTCCAACGAGATCGCTTCTTGTCTTTACAAGTTTTTCACTCTCAGTGAAATAGGATACACTACAAATAAAAAGAAATTAATTTTGTGGTCAGATAACTGTGGTGGACAAAACAAGAACCAAGCTGTACTTGCTATGTTACTCGTTTTAATTGCAAATCATAAATTTCCTGTAAAAGGTCATACATTTCTCAAATGCGATCGAGATTTTGCAATCATTGAAAAAGCGAAAAAGTGCGCAATGCCACTGATTCCAAAAGACCTTATAGAACTTATTACAAATGCTGGCAAGAAGAACCCATTTTTGGTAGTGGATAATAAAACCTTTTTTAACTGGATGAATATCGCTAAAAATATGTTGAATACCAAAAAGCTACAGATAGCTTCGGCAACAATGATTCGCATATCATCTGAAAATTTTGGTGTCATTTATAAAAAGAAAAGCTACGGTGAATTTGCTCCTTAGATTTCAACTCCAGTGCTTAGACCTGGAATTACTAAGGCGAATTTTGAGCAACTACAAGTTGACATGATCGAAACACCTGTACCTTTATCTGCCGAGAAAAAGAAAGACATTGGTGCCATGTTGCCGTATTTAACCGGAGATAGCAAATTGTTTTATGAAAACCTATTAAAATAAATATATTTAAAGTTGAGTAATGTGCAAGTAATATAACACTTACAACGTTATGACTTGCATAAATAATGGCACTTAAAACGTTTTGTTCTTTAAATTTTTTTTGAAAGAGATATAATATTATTTCTTTGTTTTGTCAAAGCATAAACGTTGTGTTAAATTATTAATAATAAATGATAATTTGATTATACATTCTTTTTTTATTGCTTTGCTCTTTCTTTTTCCATTAAAAATGTTTTTGTATCTCCTGAATATTTTATTCTCTGGCACTTGAAACATTATGGTTTCTCCATAATGTCGAGAACATTATGGAGAACTCTTAGAATGTAGGTTTCTCCTCGTTGTGTTTTCCGTAAGGCCTATAACAATCAAATAACAATAGCAAGTAAACTTCGCTCATTACTTTGTTTGCATTAGTGAACACTTGTATAATATAATCAAGGATTCGATTAAAATACTAATCTAGCATACACTGAGTCAGTATTAGCGTTAGTTATCGGTTGTTGCCGTTGATTCCTATCTATCTCAAGTACCTATCTGTCTAGGAGTAGGTAATATTATCTATAAATGTCTGGTTTTAGAACTTACCTATTAAAATAAACAAGGTAAATAAATATTAAATAAAAGCTATTAAATGTTATGCTTGGATATAAAGTAATATGGCTAGAGTATAAGCTTTTGGCAGAGGCCGCCAATATTTTCAAATATTCCGTAATAAATAGATAAGTTGCAACCCACTCTTAGCGAAAGTGAGATGTTGCTTAAAGTATTCAGAACCATAGGGTTATGAATACTTTAAGCAACCTCTCACTTTCGCGAGACAGACAATATCAGATTTTGTATAGGTATTACATATATGAAATCAGATTTGTCCAATAGGTCGGTACATGTCGGTTCGAGCAGATTATATTCAAACAAACTTGTGTTGTATTAATACACCGAATAATGATTCCTAGTTCTGTAATGAGAGTAGAATAAAGTTTGCATAGGTACTAGTACCATGTTTGAAAGTGTCCTCTCTTTCAATAGTTCGATATTGTATAAGTCAAAGCCAGTGGCGGCTCGTTCAAAGGAGCGCTGGAGCAGTGAACTCCCAAAATTATAAAATTATACAACTCATATAAACTTATTCTATAAACATGCTCAATATTTTTAATACACACCTATAATCTTTTCTATAATGCATATCTACAAATAAGTATTTGACTACTAAACTGTTTATCATAATTTTGTCAACACTGTTGAAACATACATAGGTATTTTTGTTGAGTGGAGCGCTCATAGCAGCGCTCTTAGTTGACGAAAGCTTAGTACAACGCTTAATACTGAAACGTAATGAGTGCGAAAGAGAGAGCGTTCTATGCGCTGGGCGCGTGAGACAAAAGATTTGTATGAGAAATAAGGCAAATACGGAGCGGCGCTCCTGGCTAGCTTGACGAGGTGCGCATGCGCGAATATATTACCCGACTAAATTATATGACCATTTGTCACGAAGAAAAATTAAAACGTGTGCGCCGTTTTTTTTTTAATAGTGTTTTGGTATCATTTGAATGTAAACAAAAGCAAAACATTTCTCTGCAAACGTTAGTAATTAGAAAAGGATTGGTGTTTAAAATATTGTTAATTGTATGTGTGATCGTGTATAAAATATATGTTTAAGAAAGACAGTTAAATTGTGTAACTAATTTATTTATTTATTTATATTAAGCACATCAACAGCATAATTACATTATTTCTTATAAATAATAACATTTTCAGTATTCAAATATTATGTAGCTACACAGATGTAATATGGAATATAACAGCGTAAACTTTATAAAAAACTGTGAAAAAACTTTAAAAAACTACCAATATGATAAAACGCTTTGGTTATGTGGTTGCGAAAATGCGAAGGAAGTGAGAAGCGGTTTTGTTTTCCGTGTAGGTATTTTGTTTAGTGGCGCTGGAGTTGATACTGCGTGGACGGTTCGGGTAGGTACCTATCGATGATTTAGCACATCTTACTATTAATTGTAAAAGCATTCACAAAATAAATTGTAAGCAGTTTCATCTTCTTTTTTAGTGAACACCCAATATAATCTTTCACGAGCCGCCTCTGGTCAAAGCTACCAATATTGTGATCGTTCATAGGCTAGTTCTCCATGTGGTGACGTATTAGGAATACAAAGTGTAATTACATATTTAAAATACACGAAGCCGTTATGGGTACAGATAAAAAAGTCGACATCAAGCCCTATATCAACCCATCTGCGTTAGCGTGGCATAGTAGGCCAAATCCTTCTATCGACTTAAAATATTATTGTGACTCAAATTAAAAGAGGCCTACAAAAGACGGATGACGATCATAGACTACCGTAACCACTATCAGCTGAGTAGTACCTACGTTTGTTTGCGAATTTACTTCGACTTCATTTTACGAAGCTGTTTCATCTGTGTAACTTCTTCTACTACCTATTACTCTATCTCTATCAATGATGTTACACAAAAAGAAGTAGATACGATACCTACGTAGTAATCAATCCGTAGAAACGGTACACTAACGCACACATCGATAACTCTATATTATATTTTAATTTCGGTTGCCAAGATGTGTCAGTTTCACTTTGACGCTGGCTCGCGACGTCACACACACATAATTATGTCAGACTTGCCAACTGGCTTATATTTAGTGTCCTTCTTTTGGTACGTCTATAACGTATCTACTTCTTTTTATGTAACATCATTGATCTCTATATATTGCATATTATACTTATATAATAATGTATAATGGGCACATTACCGGCACATATACCGTGTAATGTGCCCGGTACGGCAATAGGCTCGCCCCCTATTACGTGGGACCTAAAAATTCATGGCGAAATGTGGGTGTATTACACCTCTGCCTACCCCTTAGGGGATACAGGCGTGAGTCTATAAAAAAATGTATACTTATATATTGCAAATTATTAACTAGGATACTGTGCTTACGTCAGATATTCTAGTTTAAAATTAATTCGATTAATCATCGACCAGCAATTCAAACTTCAACATCGTACATACTAATAGAATAACTGACCATTAGAAATAATTGCGGTGCCGTAGCACCATTATAAATACTTAGTATCTAATAAGGCGGTAATGGTGGCTGTGATTTACCTAAGTTGTTGCGTGTGTCACTAGTAGTTAGTGCTAGTGGTTCTGCTCCCAGGTTTGGTTGGTCGGTAGACGCGCCCATTTCTACACAAAAAGCACCGCCGCGTGTGACGTTTGCCGTTGAGTCAGGGCTGTCCGAAATATCTGTATATTTTATTGGCACTAGATCGGTGAGTGAATGCTCTAGATACTAATGTTGATTTCAAACTGCCCATAAATTGCTGCAATCATCATCGTCCTGGCGTAGTGATATTAGATGACCTAGATCAGAGTATGTATAGGCAAGGGTACTGACGATATAATGTCTTTCACAGATCTTCATGACAGCCGCTAGTGTCGGCAGTTTAACGCTCTCTTCCAGCTATTAGTATTTTGACTGAGCATCCACTTGTTACAGAACAGTAAGTATTCGCCGTTTTTGTTTTGTCGAACTGTACAACGAACAGAGCCGAACATTATCACGATCTTTCTGGATAACGTTCTAATCAGCGAATGCTCGTCAGAATGTTCTTAAGAATGCTCGCTGAAACTCACTCATTGGTTTTTCTGTTTTGCAATATTTGCAAAAATGCTCATTAACAGGTGAATGCTCAAATGTACCAGCACCACTATACTTCGCTTAGTAAAGTATTAATAAATTCGGACAATTGTTATCTCTTCTATTTTGACTTGTTTTATTTTTAATGTTATGGTACTAAGTAAGTAAAAATGTGTTTTTAACAGAAAATTATTTCAACATCACTAAATTAAAAGACATTTCATAATCAAATCCTCTAGATATCCATAGCTAAATTACTATAATTAAATGCCCTTCAATACGGTGAATTTTAAAATTCAACCTTACTAAAAATGTTTCACAAATTTTTTGTTTGAGAGCTTTGTGTCCATTGGTTCTATGTTTGTTAATTCTACCACGAAAGAGTTTTCTTTAGTTTGAGTGGCATTTAAAAACAGCAAACATGCTTTCACTATAGTAACTAACGGCAAAAGAATATTGTAGTGTAAAATCACAAAAATCTCAGTCAAACTGCGTGACAACCCTATTATCAATTCCCACACAAGCTACTAAATATAGTGCGGTGCTCGGTTTAAGTATGACTTGGCAGTTCACACGGCCCAATTGTTGCAGCTCCCGGCGACGCTTAGACTGGCCCGTGCTGCACTTCTTCATTGGCAGACATACCAGACCAATCGTGATGGGGAGAGAAGAAGTGTTGAATCTGGCCTGTGTTGCTACTGCACTTCGAAATTTGGAGGCCTCATCAGCCCAATCGTGATGTGACGTCTTTTCGATGAGTGATCTGCGGTAAATGTGTGTGAATATATGTTTGGAATTTGTTTGTATTGTTTTTTTTTACTTGTCCAAGAATTAGTTCAGTTGTTAATGGCTACTGTATGTACGAAGTTTTGAAAGGACAATGGCACAAGATGCGAACTAAGTGTACACAAACGTACCTTCTATTAAAGCACATTTAGTTAAACAGTTAGAGCTCGATTACTCGATCGTATGACAATCTGTAGCAAGAATACTTATAAAAAGAAACTTCGTATTTTTTATCATGAAACATTTAACAAGTATGCCTTATAGGTAATCGTTTATGATGCAGACTAAATTATCGTCCTAGTGTTATTCCAGTTGCATCCAATACTTATGCCTTGAAGCCCAGGAACATACAACCCCGGATATGACAGAATATCAGCATTTCTACACACTTAAGTCTTATGTAAAATAGGATTAGAAAATAACTACAAAGCTTTGTTATCTTTTCATGGCTCCATTTTATGAAGCAAGAATTCAGCGGTTGATCAAGCTTTATGGACAAAATATAGATAGGTTTTTTCTGGTGAATGTGGTAAGATGTTTATATTTTTATGTATCTCATAAAAATATAAACATACTAATACATATTATGTAATTCATTCACAATTTTGATCGTTATTTATTCTTTTTTATAATAATAATATCTTCATTGTGGATCATAGGTAGGTACATAATACAGATGTTATAATGATAATTTTGCTCAGCTATGTCCCGCCTGTTGGGCATACAATAGTAATACAAAGGAATATAATATGTAATTAATTAAATAAGCAGAAAAATGTCAATACAATGTCACAATAATCACAGGCAGTAGTTAATTACTTTGTCAAAATTTCTTACTGAACACATCATGATGATTGAGGTATACTGTAATGGATCAATGATTTATCAGTTAAGTAGTCATTTATCGAGTAATAACACTTGCTTACTAACAATTCCTGTAGTTGTTTTTTAAATGTAGATATTTCTGTGACTATTCTGATTTGCTTTAGAATATTATTAAATACACGTGATGCTGTATAGAAGATACTTTCGTGCATTAAATGTGTCTTACTAGGAACTATTTGCAACTTATCTTGATGTCTTATGCGTGTGTTATAACTAAACAGCTTAGGATTATTTTTCACAAATAATGCTACTTCCAGGATATATAAGCATGGCAAAGTTAGAATATTGAGAGTTTTAAAATATGTTACACAGGAGTCGGTTTGATGCAGATTGAACATAGCTCTTATGCAACGTTTCTGTGCTATAAACACACGGCTCTTGTCTGTACTATTTCCCCAAAATATCACGCCATATCTAAGGTTTAACCCGACGTAGCCATGGTATGCTGTTAATAAGGTTTGCTGATTTGCTATTTTACTTAATCTATTGAGAGCATACGAAAATTGATTACGTTTTTTACACACAGAGTCCACATGTGACTTCCAGTTAATTTTACTGTCAATATGTAATCCTAAAAATTTTGTTACATGAATTTCCTTTATATCGTTATCTAGATATTGTATTTTTACAGGTCCCGTGCGTTGCGTACGTATTTTAAAATTCATTATTTTGGTTTTATCTATATTAATAGTTAAATTGTTGCTTTTAAGCCAGTCTATGATTTTTACTAAGGATTGATTAATGTCAAGTTCTAAATTAGTAGTATTAAAGCAATTGAAAGCAATCCATCACTTGATTTATCATGAATCCACGATTTCATTTAAAAGTCATAATAAGTTACTTGTTCGTAATAATTTTTGTTGCATTGGTTTTCATTTCGAGGAAATTAAAAACATTTTCACTATGTTCATTTTCAACGAAATAGAATAAGAATACAACGAAACTGTATAAAGTAATCTACACTTTTAAAGCATGATAATCTAACATTATAATGAAGAAAGTGGTGATTCTTTATCAAAGGGAAAAACCGTTCGTCATTTGTATACTTAAACACTAGATTATAATGTCAATAGACACGTAATGGAGTTGTTAATCGTAGCTAATAATGTATTAATATTGAGTAAATATTAGCACAAGCTATCGGTTGTTGCCGCCGACTCACACTGTCTTGTCTACGTACCTGACGTGTCTTATTCAATAGATGTACAATTGTGCATATTTTATTTAATGCTTTGTAAGATTGCAAATATCTGTGACCTAAGAAGCCAAACTCTCGGCAAGATAGAAGTTCTATATGACGGGACAAGCCCACATAGGTACTAGCACGCGACATGAAAGCACCCAGGTTTTACTTCTTAGGCAACACAGGCTCAGACAAAGTGTCTACACAAGACTAGGTATACACTTAAGATTAGGCGAGACTTTGACCAAACGTTAGGCTATCACTAATAATAAAGTGCCATGGCAATCAGACTCTTTGCAATTATAACAGGTACGATATAATATACCTAGAGCTAACGAGAAATGCTTTAAGTGACTTACTCCAGTCTCGATTACTTTGTCTTCTTAGTTTTCTCTATACTCCCTTTCCTCCTTTTTTTTGGACCTCTTCTTACTATGTAAAGGGTAAAACCATAGCCCACCACACTAGCCAAGTGACGGTTTCCTTACGATGTTTTTCCTTTAGCGATAATTATTATTGAGCGATCATTAACAATTTAATACGCACATCACTTTGATACGTGGCGTGGATTCGAACCCGAGACCTTGTGTGTAGTAAGTATGTCGGTTTCACCACTATGCTATTGCTGCTGTATCAAATTATCATAGATAAATTATACCCAGACACAGAACAAGCCATCGTGTACATCACACACAGATTTGTCCTGAGTGGGAATTTAACCCACTACCTTCAGCTTAGCAATTAGGGCCAACAGTCACAGGCCCAGTAAACACTAGATGGGCCAGCAATAATAAAATCGTCTCTTTTTTGAGTCGGTTTCAAAGAAGCACAGATTTCATCGCGTCGCCTTATTTTCTGATAATCACTCCACCTGTTATGGACAGGCAATATGATATAAATGAAAATAAATTCAGGCTTATAAAAAAACCGAAGTTGTATTTTAGCTAATTTTCAGAACTGGAATGACTTCCACTTTATTTGTTACGTTCAAGAAAGTTCTAACAAAGACAATATATTGCCGCCTTATAGGTACCGTATACTTAACCATATTTGAATACCTCTGATCTGTCGCGAATGCACCTATGCACTATGGCGTAATAGTTTAAGCACCTCCTTGCCGCTTGACACTGCGCTGGCTGTTGTGGGTTCGATCCCTACAGGAGACAACAGTTAGTGTCCATAAATTGTTCCTTCGAGTCTGAGTCCGTAGGTTGTAAGATTGTGAAGTCCCATTTCTTAGATCTCCGCGTAGAATCTAACCACACTAGAGACTTATGTTGATCAGAATAGTGACCCAGATTACCTGGAGCCAGTGTCCTCCTGTATGATAATGAGTGGCACAATTTTGTGTATGTGTGTGTGTCCGCGTATTGAAAGCGTTCAAGCTGTTTGCTTACGATAACTTTCTCGATACCGCCTTATCGAACACCAAGCAAACACCGCCTATCTTCGCCATAATATAGAACGTAAATTTTACGCCAAACGCAAAAAAAAAAACTGAAACATTCAGTAGTTTTTACTATTGGCGAAAATTCAGTTTGACATGAAATAATGAGCATTTTGTATACAATGTTGCGGTTTCACTTACCTAATTAGCACGGATTACTCAATAATGCAGCGTAAACACTTCATACATAGTAATTATGTTTTTATTCGTAATTATATTCCGGTACTGTTTAACAAACCGATATTTGAGTTCTTATATGCGTGCGATTTTTTCACAAATATTTGATAGTCAATTATTAGGTAAGATTCATTCAATGCAGACCATACTATTTTTTATTATAGTGACTGATAGGTATTGGCTTACTTCTTTATGAAATCCTTTTTTTATGAACTCAGCGTTCATAAATCTACCTACCTGTACTAAATAGAGTCCATGCTAGTACTTGGATATCAGTATCGAATACAAAAGTATAAAGTTTGCCCAAACACGAATAACAGCAATTGATGCAATGACTAAACTATTGAAGGAATCAAAGCGTTTCAAAGTCACAAGGACGCATCTCAGCAGAAGTCGATACTTGCAATTTTAACCGTATTGTGGAACATAGAAGGTCGTAAATGCATTGTATGACAATTAATGGTTATAGTTGTAGCACCATCGGTGACTAACGATTACTATACGCAAATATTTCGCACGATGATCCTCACGCGTCAGTTTACGTTCTAAGTCTGTAATCATCGGTTAGAGTCTCGCTCCGACTCACACGCACTTAGTTTGACCGCGACCGCACCTGTGCTGCGTGACTAAGTTCTGTGACTCTTACCGACTCATGTGACTCTGAGTGAACTCTTGCGTCTCTTCTTTGTGACTCTTGCGGGGTTTGGCGACACCTATGGATTTAAGTCAGGTAGGATTATTTGTATGGTTATTCTAAGAATGATTGTTTTCCTTGTTATTTTCTACACAGACAACAGTGTTTTATCTATATGCTGTAAATCTGCTCTACTGATTATATTACTCTTCTCATATCGCGGACGCTAAAATAAGTTATTTATTTTTGTATTTATTAATTTACTTTAAGCTATAGAAATATTTTAACAACAATTTTACCATGTTATAATGTCGTTACTATCATGTAAAAAGATGTGGTGACTGACCAACTTTTGTAAACCCTGGCTACATTACATACATAGACTGACCCCTGTTTCCCGGAGGGGTAGGCAGAGACTACGGAACGCCATTTGCAACGACCCTAACTTGTCTCTCTTGCTTCATTCACTCCCATCAAATTCCTCATACATGCTCTTCTGTTCAGGGTACTTCTAACCTGTCCTGCTTTTAGGATGTCTCCAATCTGAACAGAGAACGTTCGCCTAGGTCTTCCGCTTTGTCCTGTTCCATTCAGACTTGCCTTATAATTATATCTGCTTGGTTAATCTTTCGTCATTCATCCTCTCCACGTGCCCAAAACACCTTAGCATACCTTTCTCGATGCTTCCTTGGCTACATATAAGTTCCATTAATGAAAAGTAATACAAAAAATGCAATATTTTACTTCTAAAGCAAAGCTTACTATAATCAGCTTTTTGCGGTCCACTGCTGGACATAGGCCTTACCTAATTTGTGAAGCCATAGGAGAATCTGTGTCTCTGGCCGTGTGGTGACGGATTAAGAATACGGAATGTCACCACCCCATATCATCCCATGGGTGTCGTAAGAGCCGACAGAGGGAGCATATTATGCAGAGAACAGCACTGTAAGAGAAGAAAACTTGATACAAACCCTATACCAACCCGTTTGGCCAGCGTGGTATAATAGGCCAATTCCTCCTTTCAAAGGAGAGGTCTAGTCCAGCAGTGGACTGTTAAAGGCTGATGATGAGGAGAATCTGGGCTACTATACTATGTTGGCTAGACGAGTTGGGATAGGGTTTGATTTCGAGTTTTCTGTCTCTACCGCAAGGTACTTTTTGCTGCGTGTATTATTCTTAGTCGCCTTTTACGACACCCGAGGAATGAAAGAAGTAGTGACACTTTTTATTCTTAATCCGTCACCACACAGTATAAAGCATCTGACGCAACAATAGGGAATATGCGTGTGATTCAGATATAAGCGAATATATTTTTATGCAATTCTTTATCGGTAAAAAGACACCTCTAACATTATTTTACATTTAAACACTATAAAATCGCGAATATTAATTAATAAAAGTTGCAAAATTTACGAGCGAAATTTAAAATGTCGAAACGCGACGCTATTGGCTAGACACCAAAGTGACGACACGGTTAGCAGAGGATATGTCAAAAGTGTCAAAACAGTACCAGACATTTGACAGAGTTGCGAACGCTGACGTCATGATGTAACCACAAAAATTGGGGGTGTTTAAACTAGCGTTATGTCATTGTAATTTTCAACATTTAATTTAAAATAAATGTTGACTACTCCACGACTAATATGTTTTTTACGGTATCATATTCACCTAAATAAACGATAGCAACAATAAAAAAAAATCATGCATATACCCTATTGAAAAAGATATTAAAACCATTTAAACTACCCGACTCTCTGGCTTACGAGGTGTGCAGTTTTTGCCTAAGAAATGAAAAAAAAGTCTGTTTGTAACGTTCAAATTTTGTACCAGCAAAGCATTTTTTTATAATCGCTTCAGTGGTTTGGCCGTGAAAGCGTGACAGACGTACAGACACTTTTATGTTTTTTTCAAATTAGTATAGATATTTAGTATGGATGAACAGAAACGCTTAAATACACGATCGATGCCTGATTCCATGCGGGGCTGTCATTCCGTTGAAATAATTATGGTGGCCTTACCAAGGCTATGTTCATATATGTCCACCGGATATTATGTCCTTTGAAACTCACAAATCATTTTCACAGAATATATATTTTTTAATATTATGAATATGAATGATTTCTATAAAATAAAAATAAACCCGTTACCCTCTGCGTAGCAGTCTGTCGGTCAGTGCGCCATGAGAGGTGGCAATTCCAATAAAGTTGTTGCATGGTATGAGTCGACCACGTTTGTGTGTCTACTTCACACTATCGCGACCTAGCAATTAATTTCAATATCCTATGTTTATTACTTAAAATTAAGTTGTTTATTTACTTAAGAAAACTGCAGAATAAGCAGTAAATACCATAGGTAAATACGTATATAAACAACTAATAAACTAAGCAATAAACAATGCTTTCTAGCCACAGCATTACTTGTTTTTAAGTCGTTTTTGACTTTTTTATGAACATTATTTTATTATATGAGCAATCACAACTATAAAACATTTATGGCTATTTTTCTTCAACGCTAAAAATCAAAAAACCAATAGTTTTACCCAAGTTTTATGCAACTAAAAATCTCAGTAGCAGTCTTAGGCCGAAGAGGCGATTTCGCCTCATAGACTTTATAAAGTACAAGTACCAGCTAATACATTTTGTCTGGTAACTGACATCAGGAACAATGGACTTGACGTGCCAATTTTGCACCAAAACTCCTACATCAATGAAGAATAAAAATATAAAGAAGTCCCAGTTAATGTAACGCAGTGCTATTAAAGCTATGATAAACTTCATCATCTTAACCAAGGATGTCGACTTCCGGACATAAGCTACCCCACACACCAAGATCGGTCTGATCTTGAACCGCCTGCATCCAACTGCTTTCCGATTATAATAAACTGAGGGTTAACCATATACTGAAGCCTGAGTAGTTTATTATTGATAAAAATCGAAGGACGTTTTGAGTAGTCGTGGTAGACAGGTTGAGGCAGACACTTTTCACCGGCTGCAGACAGTTCAGGACGTTCACGACTATTCCTGTGGTCGGACCTACCTTCAATTTTGTGGGAAAAGAAGTACTTACTGTGGTTTTATTGAATAATGGTATGAGTTCACCATCGCCATCCTAGATTTCTGTCTAGCCTAATAGCACTTGTACAGTTTGACTGCAGAAATTAATCCCAGGAAATTAGTTTGAAGAATTTTCATGTGTGAATGCGCAAAAATAAATACAAATAGGCGAAGCCACAGGAAATTATTGTAGTACATTTTGTAAAAGTAATCATTGAGCAAGCGGTGATAATATTTAAATTATTATGCATAACATGATTATCGAATGTACCTACCACTCGAAGCTACATTTGATTGGCGTTAAATAATATACTTTATCAAAATTATCAGCGAACGTATCATAAGTAATAAAATAACATGCAAATTAACAATACAGATAGTATTCACGGCGTACTTACTAGACAGAAATTTTATAGGAGTGGTCTGCTTATTAATCTCGATACCATAATCTTGCATTAAAAAGGATTTAATGTCTTTTTTATTACTACATTTTTATGATGAGGGGAGCGATAGTTCAGCGAAGACACATAGTCTGTTACAGATCGGTTCACGAAAGTAGACCACAAATGGCAGCCGTCGCGCATATGTACATTGGTGCACCAATGGCGTGGCTCCGTTCTTAACGCATTCCTAAGCATTCCACCCGCTCCTCGCCCCGCATCTCCACGGGGACCTAAAAAATTATTTCAGCGCAGTGGTCATCTTTCATGAACCGACCTATACCCAATTAGGTCTTGGCTTTGAACCCACAGCGCGCACACCATTGTTTCTTCGAGGTTATGTGCGTACTATGAAATTGTTAATTTTCGCTCGCCTCTTGCCTGGAATATCGTATAAACTGTTGATCCTGACTGTAATGTAAATCTATGAAAGTCGATCTTAAGCACTTAATTTAAGTAGCCACCCTTTTGTGTTGCGTGGGTTAGACGGTAGGCCAAACTCCTGTCAAATCTGGTTGTGTAAGAAAACCTACTCTGAGCTCTTAGGAGAAGGATGAAACTGAGTTATCGCTAGGAAGATGTTGATGATGATATTGTTGCTGATAGTTGGACGAATTGTGTGTGTGATCGCTCTCACCTACACCTAAAACTACTGCATCTACTTGCATCACCGTTAGAGAAAAATGAGTATCACCTACAACCACCTCACGAGGTGTGCCCGGCGTCATTATTTTATTTATTTAAAAACTTTTTGTACACAACGCAGCGTTTTATTGTTATACATTTCTTGTCCAGATTTTTTGCTCTGAATTGCTTTTTTACAAATATAAGTGCCCGATCGTCAACTTAATTGTCTATATCGCGTCGTCAGTATTTTTCGTTTCGTCTGTTAACACCACAGACATGCGCCACATCTAGTAAAATAATTATTTTAAATTTAAAACAGTTACTAAGCATTTTGATATTACACTCGCATGTCTTCGTAAGTTGGAAAATATATTTCGAAATGTAACCTTTACTACAAAAAAATATTTTAAACTTAAAACTAGGGTGCATTACAATTTCGATGACTTTCGTATTTACGAAGAACTTTTGTAAAAGCAACTGCTAATGATGTGTTCATTACAATTCAGGTGCTACTTGTATTGTTATTTTATATATAGTTCAATAAGAACAGTATTTATAATGACATTAAGTTCATTTTAATCATTATAATATTTTTTATATGCTTATTTGTAATCATGACTCTGTAACCACGTAGGGTACTAGGCAGAGGTAAATTTATAGGTATGTAAGGACAATAAAAATAATTTATTTGCGTTATAGGATCAGTCTTCAAAACTTATTTTAAAATATCATGATTGAAACATGCCGCTTGCAACAGTGCCGAAATATCGTTTACTCCAAAAAAGGTACGTGGTATCCCGAAAGACAATTTAATATAAGTTTAAAGGCACGACAATCATGGTTTTCAGGAGCGCTTTCTTTTCTGTTCTGTTCTGTTGCGTCTATTTTCTTTCCTTAAGGCGCTGTTATACCTCAGAAGCCGTGAATCACCAAATTTTTCGTCGCGCATCTAGCCATAACGGTACATATTACAACCTAGCAAAAAATAGAGCTTAAAGTCAAAAGTCTGAACAAAAGACTTTTGAAAGAATTTTTCATGTATGTAAAATCGAATCACGGTAAAAAAATCACAAAATCGAGGCAGAAAATAATCTTTCGTCTCACTGTTTGCAACATTTTGATCGTAAGCTGTCATATGTTTTTTAGTAATATTGTAGGAAACCTAATGAACTAAAGAATTACCTAATTTATTTTCATATTATACGTGTATATTTTGTAAAATTAAATAAAATCTGCCAAACGTCTCTGATTTTGACGCTCGGTAGATCCCATCAATATCAAACGCTTCGGCAATTTAAACCTTAATAGCATAAGCGGTGTACTGAGTGTCAGTTGCTAGTTTACGCTCCGCCCAGACCTCATCATTAGGCTATGAGCCCTGTGAGAGATAGGTCATGTCGCTTGCGTCTCCGCTGCACGAAATTTTACGTGAACCTGTTTGTTATTGTAATACGCCGATTTGAGTTCGTAATTTCATGTTTTATGTTATAGACTGAGTACTTTGAATCAAATAGGCTTTTCATGTAACTATAAGCACATATAATTAGGACCTAAGTTTATACTCTGGTTGCGTTTAATGTGTTATTGTTTCTGTGCTTATAAATATATAATTAGAAGAATAAAATATGGATAATTAGAGAAATAAAGTTCTACGAAGGATTTGTACAAGAAAGCGTCGTAATAAATTAGAAATTCATGGCCAAGTGATTATGAAATATGTAACATTTTTACACAAATTATTTTCATAAGAGTCTTATTCGTCTATGGTCGACGCGGGAAAATGTAACAAAATTTAAAGTAATTTTATTTTGTTATAATTTTAAATCATTATAATTTCTACAATCAATAACAGTGTGTTGATTTACGCATCGGGCTCATTAGTCGTGTGTACGGGTTGACACTATAAGAACTGCGACATTTGTAAGCGCCGCGCGCCGCCGCGCTTGGCCGGCGTGTTCTATGACTGAAAACACAGGTGATATATTATGCAACAATGACTTGTTGAGGCAATTTTATGCAGCTAGTAGTACCCAGCAGCAGCAGTTAGAGGATTTAACCAATTCAGACATGGAGGAGGATGATACACAGTCGGTGAGAAGCGGTATAGAGAATGACCAAAATAGTAGCTTTAGAAAGAGGAGAAAGGACGATTCACCAGGTAGTTGGACAACAGTAAATAAACGCGAGAAGAGAAATCAAGAGCAGATTATAGTAGATAACAATAAAATTGACGTATGTGTAACATGCAAAGATAAACTCCCGAAGCAATTCGCATTAGCGAAATTATTTAAAAGTAATGATATCGGCGGCATAACACGCGTGCGATATATTAACCCTTTAAAGTTGATCATTTCTTTTGATACCGAAGCGGATGCCAATAAAATGATCAAATCTAAAGTATTCACTGAAATGGGCTGGCGATCGCAAAAATCATGGGAGGTTGGAGTATCTTACGGGATAATTAGGGATATGGAGGTGGACCTTACAATGGAGGAATTTGTCAGTAATGTCTCGAGTGACGTCAAAATTTTGTCAGCGATACGTCTCAATCGCAGATGCAAAGAAACAGATACAAACGAATCAGTTGATAAGTCGAGCCAGTGGACCGCTAGCGAGTCTATACGTATCTGTTTTGAAGGGCCATCTTTACCTTCTCACGTTTATATATATGGCATGAAAGCGAAAGTCGAGAAATATGTGTACCCAGTAACGCAATGCACAAAATGCTGGCGATATGGGCATACAGTAAAAATGTGTTCTTCGAGGAAAATAATATGTCCTAGATGCGGTGGTAACCATGAACTGTGTGAAAAAACTACATTCATGTGTGTCAATTGCCGGGGAAGTCATTTGGCCTTGGACAAATCATGTCCAGTTTTTATAAAAGAGAAGAAATTACGCGAGTTAATGAGTGAGTTTTGTTGCAGCTACCGTAAAGCTCTGTTATTATATGTACCGCCGTCCCCTCCACCTAACAACAACACACAATCTCAACATACTGTGGCACCGCAACACGATATCATAACAAATAATAGCTTCACGCCATTAGACATCAATGAGGACCATATAACGTATGCAGACAAAGTGAAGGCTCGCCCTACGCCTAAGCCGCGACAGACTACGCAGTCAGCACGAGCAGCGAAACAAAAACATAAAACGCGGCATGGTCGGCAGTCTCGGCCGGTCACTCCCGCTGCGGTCGTCGGTTTCGACTGGGACTCGGACAAATCATCTACAGCCGCGGAAAGTAATCGGTCGCCGCATTCGCACACATCACGGACGACACGCGATCAACAAAAAGGCAATACTTCGTTTGGTACAGTATTACATTTCATAAGCGATATTATTTTACAGAGAGGTTCATATACAGATAAAATACATAGTGTGGTTAAAATAATTGTAGACTGGCTGGTAGCCATTGTAGTTAATAGTTTGCCGGAGGACTCAATTTTAAGTAAAATTTTAAATGGGTTCTCATAATTTAATTGAATTAAATATTGTACAATGGAATGCACAAAGTCTGAGGCCCAAAAGTATTATATTCGAACAACTGTTGTGTAAAGATAAGATACATATAGCTGTTATAAGCGAAACGTGGTTTGAACCTGATAATTGTTATAATATTAATGGTTATAGTGTTTACAGAAAGGATCGTTTAGACGGCTACGGGGGAGTAGCTATTATCGTACATAAATCTATAAGTGCTCAGGTGTTCAATATTCAAAATAATAACCCTGGTATTGAGGTATTGGGATTGAAATTGTTTAATTGCCAACATATTAAGAATATTGTTGCCGTATATTGTCCTTCAACAGTTCACACTTTACAGAGAGATTGGGATAATATATTTTCATTAACAAACAATAAAACTTTAGTATTAGGTGATTTTAACGGCCACCACTCAAACTGGTCGTATAAAACCGATCAGCGTGGTTCCTTGATTTTCGATGCAATGATAAGTTATGACTTTATATCACTCAACGATGGTAGTCCGACTCGTATTAGATTAGCCAACAATATACTGCAACAATCTTCACCCGATGTCTCTTTTATCTCATCTGATTTGGCACTAAGTTTTCATTGGAAAGTTACGAATGAATCGTTAGGTAGCGATCACCTAGTTATTCACTTATCTACCACTCTTAATGTAACTAACCAAATTATTTATAAAAGAAATTTCAATAAAGCTGATTGGGAAAGGTATGCTGCTTCCATTGAAAACATGTTACATGAGGCCCCAACCCTAGAAGACCCTCAGATGTGCTATGACTTTTTCGAGAACACATTACAAAGGGCAGCTGAGTTACACATCCCTCGAATTATTATTCCTCAACACATTAGTAACAAATTTAAGCCAAAACCATACTGGAATGCCGAGCTATCTAAATCGGTAGCCGCACGTAGGTTAGCGCTAGCTAAGTTTAGGCGTAACCCTACGCCTCAGAACTATACATTATGGCAGGAAAAGATTCGAGAATCTCAAAAGGACATACGTAAGGCCAAATGTGAATGCTGGAGGCAATTCTGTTCAAGTGTCGATAGCACAACATCTGCCAGTGATATGTGGCGAAGTATGAGATGGGTGAAGGGTTGCAAGACTCCTAGCCGATACATTGACCCCAATTTGGCAGAAAACCTTCTTAATGATTTAACGCCTGATTATGTTTCCCCTCCGGAACCCAACTTTCAAACTTGTAATTCTAAAATAGAATGTAAAATATCTCTCCATGAATTAAATAATTCTATCAAACCAAAAGATACAGCCCCTGGTTGTGACGAGATTTCTTACTCCATGGTAAATAATCTTCCCTGCTCTGGTAAGTTACTGTTACTATCTTTATATAATAGGTTTTATGACATTGGTTTTGTTCCGAAACAATGGCGTAGCATTCGTATCATACCTATCCCTAAATTAGGCCGAGATTCACAACTGTTATCTTCTCTGCGACCTATTTCTTTGATATCTTGCTTGTGTAAAATTTTTCATTCGATCTTAAATAAAAGAGTGGAATGGTATCTCGAAAATAAATGTGTATTCTCAGATAAAACAGTTGGGTTTCGCAAGTCTAAATCGTGTTTAGACAGTCTTAGTTATGTAACAAATAAAATTCAAATTGGATTTAATAATAATTTAGTGACAGTGGGATGTTTTATTGACATAATTAATGCATATAATAATATAGATGTAAATAGTTTATTAAACATTCTCGATAAATTAAAAATAGGTCGAAAATTTTGCTTGTATTTGTGGAGATTTTTAAAGGAAAGAACGCTTAAAATATCAATCAATAATAATGATATTTGTAGGTCAACAGGTCGTGGCTTAGCTCAAGGAGACCCTTTATCCCCTCTTTTATTTAACGTCGCTACTTACAAAATTTGTGAATCTATCAGGAATGTTGACATATCCCAATATGCAGATGACTTTGTATTGTTTAAAACTGGTTGCAATGTCAATATTGTCGTGGCAGAATTACAATCAGCACTAAATATGTTTCACACAATGATTTTAAAATTAGGGCTAGAAATATCTACTACTAAGACTAAAGTTTGTGTATTTAAAAAAGGTGTATTTAGACAATCTGTAAACCTAAAATTAGATAACAGTAATCTCACGACATGTCATAATATTAAGTATTTAGGAATGTGGTTGGATCAGTCCTTAAGATGGGGAAAACACATAAACGAGATTGTTCAAAAAGTGTTAAAATACATTAATATATTGAAGGTGTTAGCTGGTTCCAGTTGGGGCGTACACCCTAGACATTTGAGACGTCTATATATATCTATAATACGCAGTAGGTTAGATTATGGAAGCTTTATATACGACTGTACATATAAATCTCATTTAGAAAAATTGAACAAGGTTCAAAATCAAGCCCTTCGGGTAATCGGTGGCTTTATTAGAAGTACACCCATCCATGTGATGGAAAGTGAATTGAACGTTCCTCCATTGCATGTTCGTAGGAGATACCTAGGTGGTAAATTTCTGCTTAAATGCATGTCTTTCCGAGAGAATATCTCGATTAACTTGATTGAGTCCTTAACTGCAGATATCAATAATAACGCGCAACATTGGAGGCGCAGGGAACTACCTTTATTAGTATCGCTTTACCATTTCTTTAAACCATTTTGTATCCACTCAGTTAAGGTACTTGAAATGTTCACTCTAGATACATGGGTTGCTGGGATAAATATACATGATGTTATAAAAGATAATATTCCATTGTTAACTAAGCCAAAACGACAACAAGCTAGCAATCATCTAAAACAAGTTTGTACACATTATATAGCACAGAAGTACGTAGGTTTCCATAAGATTTACACGGATGGCTCTAAGACTAGCATTGGTTGTGGTGCTGCTGTGTGGGACCCACAATTAGATACTGCGCTCAGGTTTGGTATAGATGCCGATATATCAATTATGCATGTTGAGTTAATTGCAATAGCAGAAGCGTTATCATATATTTGCTCTATTAATCACCAGAATTTCGTCATTTTAACTGACTCTAAGAGCGCGCTGCAACATTTGGCTCGGTGCACCTCGTCTATACGAGGAGTACCGATAGCCTACACGATTTTGGAATCTATATCAAGGCTGAGTTGTAGATCAATATCGGTGATACTGCAATGGATTCCATCTCATGTACAGATCAAAGATAACGAAACTGTTGACTTGTTGGCCAATCAAGCAGTCTCGGAAGGTATTTGTGTGAATATTTCTCCGCTATATACTGATTACCTTAAAATACTAAAAAGGCAGTGCCTAGATGTCTGGAGCGAATATTTTAACAAAAGATCAACAGAGAAAGGGATATGGTATAAAACGATCCAACCACAACTTCCTATAAACCATCTAATAGATCAAAATGTACTATGTAGAAGTAACCTTGTTATGGCAATGAGACTTCGTTCCGGTCACATTCCGTCAAATAAGTTTGGGTTTTTAATGAGAAAGGTTGCTTCACCTGCTTGCGAAGAATGCGGAGTGGTAGAGGATGTTCAACACGTTTTGATGGAGTGTGTACGGACCGAAGTCCTAAGAAACAATTTGCTTGGTTCCTACCAGTTCGAAGTCGGAGCATGTAACTCGATTTTATCGGATCCTTTATCAGAACCTGCTAAAATATTATATAAAATAGGTTCAGTAGCATTAAGGAGATAATTGAGTGATTTGTTATAGTTTTAAGGTTGATTTTACAGGGCGACGTTATCGCTCAGCGATAAAGCCCTTTAATAAAGAATAAAAAAAAAAAAAAAAAAAAAGAGTCTTATTTGACTGACTATGTTATAGATTATCGATTATGCATAATATAATTATATTAATTATTTTCACAATACATAGCTGCCACAGTTTTCAATTTTTGAAAGAGTAATAACTAATAACACAAAATCGAATCATTTTATGTACTTATATTGCAAATTCATTAGCTTGTCAGAGCGCCTGGAGCGCTAAGATGCTGCGAACAATAAACAGCGCTAATATGGCGCTCTGCAATCCGCACACAAGCGGTAACGAATGTTGTATTATTGTGTTGTGAACATAAACCTATTTAGGTACATCGGGTAAAACTTTGATTATTCATAAACTATTAGGTATGTATCAGTTCATCTAATATCTTTTTAATTTCTAAAATCAATCATTTATAAGTAAGAAAATGACTTCTCTGTTTGCTATAACACAAGATATAGTATTTTTTTTAATAATAAACTATTTAACAAATTATCGTTATTGTAATAACAGTGAAGTTAAAGATAACAGTTCTGCAACGTCTTACACACATTTGACTGCAGTCATTCCTAACACGATTTGTTGAAGAGCTAGGCAAGAAATGTCAAACATTTTTTTAACAAATTTGACTCAAATTCCGTAGTGATAAGCAAAAATTACAAGAGGGATAGCAGTGACTGGTTCAAATTGCGTAAGAATATGTTGACTGATTGAAATTTTGGTATAGTGGTAAAAATAAGAGAGCCAACTTAGTAAATATTAATTTGTACAAATAAAAAATTTGCAATGTAAAAGCAGTTGCGCATGGAGTCTAAAATGAACAACTGATTATCCGTTTATAGGTGCCACGCCAGATGGTTAATAGGTCCAACACGATTGTGGAAATGTAATAGAACATTACATTTCCACAATCGTGTTGGACCTAGTTGCCTATAAGAATGGCCTGGAGAATAGTATAAGGTCGTCATATATGGACAAATTATAAGAAAGTGAACTGACTAGTCTAAACAAATATTGTAATTGTTATTACCAAATTCAGGGGCAACGCCACCTTACACACAAACAAAAGTGTTTATTTGCTGTGTGGAGTGGCAAAAGTATACCACTGAAAATTGAATTTATAGAAAGAGATGATGTTTTCTGGGAGAAGAAAATGAAAGAAAAGCTTGTGGCGTTTTATATGAATTGGCAGTTGCATGAAATTGTTGATTCTCGTCAAGCTCAAGGGATGGCATTGCGAGATCACGGAGAGAAAAATGGTTCGTCAGTGCTTGAAATTTCTACAATACCAAGCCGTAAAAAGAAAATAAATGTAACTGAGCCTCGTGAACAACAGCAAATAATAAGTATTGAAGCCTTATCACCTCACACACTGCCTTTAACTTTCAATGAGAATAAAGAAAACCTGCCGGGATGTAGCAGACAGCTAACTTTTGATGAGCTGTAAATTCTGTATTTCGTTAATAAATGAAAAATGAATATAAATAAATATCTTGTAATATTTATTTTCTTTGAAACAACACATATTTGAGGCGAAAGAATATTTTTATATTTTTCCATACAAACATGTATGAGGAGAGCTAACGAAAAAGTAGTAACTCAAATAAATTCCTATTCTATAATTATCTAAGCGACACAGCAGTATCTCATGAATAAGGTATATCCACATATATTTTTGATATTTCATCTAGTTTGAAAAATAATATTGGTTTGGGTTTCGAAACGAGTCGCCTGAATTTGTGGGTATTGGTAGTGTAGGGGGCTTAAGGGAGTTCGTTTTAATACCCTAAAAGTAATTTTGGCTGCCGGAGTTGCGTCTAAATATTTTTAAACAATTTCCAAAATTTCATAAACACTTCGGCAATTTTGTAAAACGGAACGTAGTTTTTATACTTTAGTACAGTTTTAAAAATGTTATTTTTAGATTTTATGTGAAAAACGTGAAACGAAACGCAAAACCGCCATCTTGGAATGACCATATTGACAGCTAATGTCAAATTTGTGCGTTATTGCTTTCGAGTGCCTAGGGCTAGGTGCGACTGTAATAAGTAACTAAATAGGTTATGTTAGGTTTTCTTTTGACCCCCGAAAATAGGAGCCCTTCGCAGGGCTCCGTCAACCTTAGTTTATTAAACTAGTGTGATGAATGTGGAAGTTGGCAGTGCCATACACACCGATGTTTGGAGATATTTTTTTTTTCAGAGGAAACCAAGTATTTCCGGCAAGTGAAAATGGTGAGGGGGGGTTTCGAGACCTCCCCTCCTCCCCCCCAATCACTCACAACCCCTCAAAACTGCTACTGAGAATTTCGTGACTGAAAAACCCAATAACACTGCCCGACCCAGGAATCGAACCCGGGACCTCCGATCCCACGCGCACATTTATGCCGCGAGACCGACGAGGCAGTCGTATAAGGTTTGATGCCGAGTTTTCCGTCTCTACGCAAAGATGGTATTTGCATCGTGTTATCCCTTAGTCGCCTCTTACGACACCCACGGGAAGATAGGGGGTGGTGACACTTGTATTCTATGCCGTCAACCACACGGCAAAGAAAAAGTATTTATTACCTACTAAAGTAGGTACTTGAAACGGATAGCTAGAAATCGATGAATCCGCGCGTGAGTCAATTTCTCTGGTATGAATATATTATATGAATAAATAGATTACCAGACAGATAACATAAATCGTTTCACGCCTGTAGAACGAGTATAAGATCTGTCACTATGACATACAATTTTCCCTCTCATAATAATATATAGGCTTAGGTTTGGTGTTCACCGCATGTAGGTACATACAGGGTGTAAAAAAGACCCTTAACGAAAACTGAAACCCTATATTATACCAATCATTATGAACATTTTTTACTTCGGCACCATACCTGGGAAATTACTGGTTCAGGAGATATTGAGGCTCAAAGTTACTATGGAATTTTTGTAATTAGGTACAAAATCGATGCAAAAAATTACCAACCCAACCTGTTGTATGGATGACCTATGCACCCATGGATAAGTAGGTATTTTGAAAATTGTACGCGCACAATTTTAATCGTGGCTTAAAAAATGTGATTATCTGAAAAAAAGTCATGTCCCAAGTTTTATTTTTGCTTAGTATGACTTGGCATGATATCCAAAACGAGTAGACTTCGGCTTGGTGATAGGTCTTGTGACACCCTGTAGATTTTGACTGAGATTTTCGAAAAGAGAGTTGTAGCCTGACTTAAAATGTAATGCCAAGTTCATTATTAAATCCAGCTTTAGCATACTATAAGTATCCTCGTATTTAGGTTCAAACGAGGATACTTTTAGTATGCTAGCCTAAAAATAACGTTGTAACTTAACAGTAACCTAAAAATATTCCGTATAATATATATAAAATCCTAGCGTTATTGACTGACTGACTGACTGACAATGCCCTGCCAAAACTATTGGGCGCAGGAAGCTAAATTTTTGCCTGTATTCCTTGGGGACCATAGGAACATGCCGTGCCCTGAAAACAGATTTCCCAAACTCCTACGGGATCAGGCAAATACTATTAAATTAAAATAAAATATGCGGGCGTAGCTGTGGGCAATCTCTAGTCCATAATAAAGATACCCAATTTCTCTGCGTCGATGATTTAAATCACTCGCGGTTTTCTCACATTAAACACCTATCTATTCCAATTTTCGAGACGTTGCTTCACCATAGGCCGGTCAGCTCACATGACCCAATTCTGACAAGTCTACAACATGAATAAATTACTGATAGCTTATCAGTGGCGCGCGGAAACGACGCGATCGCCGGACACACCCAGCTGAATAATATTGTAATCCTCCACTATCGGGTCTGATTAATATTATCATTGCATATTCTACAGTTTAATTTCTATATATACCTTGAAACTAGCATTTATTGAATGTTTTAGTTGCTTTATTACTTCTTAGATTTGTGTCCCATCCGGGACGTATGAAGAGACATTTTGCTAGTTTTATTAGACATGCCAGGCTTTCAACTTCTTAATTCGAGCCACCTAATAAAACGTGCTTGTAAAAGTCATTAAAAAAACTTATATCGACTTTAAAAGTCTGAACTTAAAAGGAAAAATAAATCTTCAACAACGACAATTATTTAGTTCGGTGCCAGCCAGAAGTACGGACACACATATTTTAAAATATCCATTGGGTCATGAAAATATCTTTCTTTCTCATCATGCAAGCTCCTGGCTGGCACCTAACTGTCAATACACTGGACAAAGAATGTTAAGAATGTCTGATCTAGGTAACCTATGCCGAAACATCGACAAAAATATAGGTAAACCAGTTTACCTCTAAAATTTGCACGCAATATAAATATAATTAATACTTATTCTATTTTACCACCAGAAGCGTTAAGACTGACTTCGTCCAAAAATATAGGTAATATTCGTCGATCGTCTGATCGCTCAAACTCTACCAATCAACCAAAAAATTAACCTAGTTCAAATTGTTTTTGACTTGTTTATTCGTTAGCACAATGCAGATCTGATACATTATTCTCCACATTTAATCTAAACACTTTGCGATCCAGCATTTTCTATTTATTTTTTTATAGATATTACTGACAAACTGTTTTTATTTCATACTCCGAGTACCTCTCTGACTACCCTAAGATAGAGTCTTATAGTAGTACCTCTTTTTAAGGTTTAATAGATAATCAAATTGTTTATGAGGAAATAAAATAAAATAAATTTAACCGAATCGTATCTCGTTCTCTATGTTTTTGGGAATGCCGTTACCAAAAAATGTGACAAAATTTATTTCTGGGAATGTACCTGAATTACATCGTATTAGCGCTACAATCGCGAGGAGCGGCGCCTGTCTTTATTTACACCAGTGATAACTAAATTGTTTATCATTTGATACATAGTAAAGCCACTGTATTTAGTATTGTAATGGCTATGCATTATTACTTACTCAGTTTTCGTTGATAAGAAATATATAAAATAAAGTCAGGAATGCCGAATTTTAAGAAAACTATCATTAATAGCAGTCGTGGTATTACTTTAAAAGTAGATATTAAAGAATTATTTCATTTAGATCTAGTGAACAAAACCAAAAGATTGTTACCCAGCCTTTCTCACTCTCCGAAGTTAAGTGTGTATTCAATTGTTAAATAAGGCTTCTTAAATGGTGAAGTAAAACATCATGATGAAACCTGTAGGTTTGGGAGTTCTCTATAAAGTTCTCGAAAGACACGTAAAATCTGTCAATTTAGCTAGCGTGGTGGAACTATGGAGTACCTAACTGTTCAAATAGTGAGAGGTGGCTTGTGCCCAGTAACAGGACAGGAGCCTTCAGTTGCTAAGAGTTATTTTTGTATCTTCTAGGACTTGGAAGTAAACTCTAGTGTTATATTTGCTTGTATACCATTAATGAAATTACGCCTAAATTTTCCTTATTATCGCCATTATTTCGATATATTAACAGTGAATCTATATATTCAATTACCTTGTCAATATCCTTTACTGTATATTAAGCCCTTGTAGTTAATCAGGCCGTCGCTTCGTATCACTAGTTTGCAAATATTCAATGAACGATAATGTCTATGATATATGTACATAATTATCTATCGTATGTATCGTCTATCAACAATGTTATTTACAAGGCGACTTATTTACGTATCCTGCGAATGTACGGACAGCATAATATGTTTTTATTTATTTTAATATTTTAACCAACGTGTCTGTAGTTTAGTGTACCTATACATTAAATTATTGCCCCAGGCGTTCATCTCCTAGTTTTCTACTAGACAATTTTGAATAACAGTCAGCTGTGATCAGTGAAATTCATGATGAACATGATTCTTATTGTGTAGATTTGTTTTTTTTGCTATCAATTTACATCTACACATGTATTCGTATAGAGGGTATCGAGTTCGAATCCACCGCGCGCACAAAATACTTTTCGAAGTTATGTGCGTATATTGTTAATCCCTTGCCTCGGACAGCACGTTAAACCGTCAGTCCCTGCTATCATGAAGATCTTTGACAGCCGTCACGGGGAGTCAGTACCTTCAAATAAACTGATACTGGTCTAAACCGTGGAAAATCGCTATCCCTTTGGGTTGCGGAGGTCAGGCGGCAGTCGCTCTGTGGAAAAGTTGATTTTCTGTTATATCTGGTTAGACCTTCTTCTAGATACACAAATACCGGCAATTTTACCACGATGAACAGCGACTAGTAACAAACAAATTAAGTATTATAAACATGCTGACCCTACTCGTCCGTCTAACGTTACTAAAGCACCGTGTAATAGCCATAATTATCATTTCCGATAACTTATTGACGTCGTGTGCTTATACAAGCTTTTTATATATACAGTCATAAGTACGAACGGGACTCTTCATGTACTAAGAAGTGTAGCATGTTTTTATATTGAAGCGTTAGAATATTTGTGTTTATCGATCAATATGGTATACTTACCTTTTTTTGATCTTGCTTAGGGATCGCGCGGTCTGTTCTCACTGCTACCTGACAATCGGGAAATCATTTATTAGTGTACTCCTACGCTCGCCAAGGAACATACATGCCGAATTTCAGCTCCTTGCACCCAGTAACTACAGCACTTCGGCTGTACGTTGTCTATCAGTCAATCAATAACGCAAGAATTTAGTAGAGCAGCAAAGTAAGTCGTATGGTTAATATGATACGAAGATTAGAAAAAGTCGTATGCTAAAATAATTTTAACTTCTAAGTATAACAGATCATTTTCCTAACGCTTTTTTTACATACGTCATACCAATGAATACAGATTTACATAATAGAAGCGCATTTCTTAAGGATTTCGTGTGCCGATTCCAAGTAGCGTGTTGGCGGTTGTCAGTATACGTAGTTGGCGCCGTTGGCGGCGCTGGCGTCGTTCTTCTTCTCTCTTGCTCTCGTAGTTAAGATACACAGGAGTAACGTTCGTCTCTCTTGCACTCATAGAGACAGCTGTCACAGCGCGACTGCCACGCCGCCAAGCGGCAATTTGGGTTATGGAAAGTTTGTCTACAGAGCGCCCATAAGAAATGCCTCTATGTAAATATCTATGCTCTATGGTCATACATAGGTAATGCGGGACAGACTTTGCCGCGCGCACAGGTGTGTCTATGACCCACATTTATATTTTTTTCAAAGCACAAACAAACACCTGATGTTATCGATATTTATTCAGTTGATAACTGTGTTAATATTATATCTCCGTGAATATTGATTTCGCTATATTCGCCAACTCGTGCAAATTCTTATGAAAGTGAATCGATGTTTGCACAGTGATAGCGACTCTTGTGCTATTGCGAAATATATAGGTCGACTTGTTATTGTGCACTTATTATTAATAATAATATGGTTCAGCCGTGATGGATACTGCCAAGATAATGTTAAGCAAATAAAGTTTATCGAATGACTTGATTTGATATAATGTAATGAGTCAGCCATACGGCCTTCCCTTGTTTTATGCTCAAGAACGTATGCTACTGGATTAGATTCTGTCTGTTTAAAGTTACTTATACTATAAAAGACTCATCATATCAGCCGAAACACGTCCACAGCTGGACGTAGGCGGAGGCAGTCTTTTATGTCTATGTGGAGAGCCTTGGGGGAGCTCAAGACTCATAAATATATTAAGCTTGACGATTATTTAAAATAACCTCGAGATATTCTAATACCAAGGTACTATATATCACAGGCAGCGATAGTCTAATAGAGGAACTCCTGATCAACTTACAAAGACTTTGAAGTTAGAATAAACCTGCATATCTGAGAATTCTCCGTAGTTTTCTCGATAGTAATGTAAGGTCTGTTGAACCGCACTCGGTGAGCACGGCTGACCATACCATAACATTTTCATAGCTAGAAGAGGCTCGTTCCCAGCAGTGGGACAGTTTATAAACGGCACTGATGATAAAAGACCACAGGTTGATCACAAACTGCTGAAAGAATGAAAGGTGGTTGCCTAGCCTGCTATAAAACACTGCTGGAAGAAAAGTCCAGAAAGCTGAATAACTCCTGTCCAACAATCATACCATAATATATTATTGCTTAGCTAATAATCGTATCTACTAGCAAGCCGTTTCCTATAATCTTATACTAATATATAAAGCTGAAGAGTTTGTTTGTATGTTTGTTTGGTTGAACGCGCTAATCTCAGGAACTACTGGACCGATTTCAAAAATTATTTCAGTGTTAGATAGCCCATTTATCGAGGAAGACTAAAGGCTATATAACATCACGCTATGAGGCACGGGAGCGGAGCAGTAGCCTTAAATAACGCGGGTGTAACCGCGGGCTCACCTAGTTTGACTATAATTTCAGTTTAAATGTAGTAGTATCATCGTGCTGCCTACGAGTAAAATTATGCCACGCTCTAGCAATGTAACAAGCTCTCGCTCTCTTGGCAGCTCTCATTTGAACTACATATTTGATAAGAGATATGCGGGCTTATCAACATGTAAAGTTAGTATGGTACTTTTGGAAAAACTGTAATATATATTTTTTATGAATAACAGTTATCTTTAACCAAATTTTATCTTCCTGTGTTCTGGAGAACCTTTTCTTTTTAATAACGTCCGTAGCGCTGTTTAGCATTTGTGTGAAACTGTCGATTGTTTTTAAACTCAGATGGTTTGATTCTTAATTGGCAAAACGTATCCTTTATTTAGGGTGCAAGTTATAACTTGACAAATATCTTATTTTTTTGTTGCATTACAATGAAGCCATCCACTTGCCAACATCATGAGAACAATGGAAACAATCAGGTGAATTCCGGCCATGGTGCGGACTTGTTGTAGTGAGTGTATAATAACTTCACTAACCACACGAGGAGAGGTGATGCTCATCGGATGCCGGGTGGCTCTAATGAGTATAAAACTCTTTAGGTAACGATATTACTGTCGAAACACAAATTTTGTCTTGTGTAGGAGCCGATACCGTAACACAGTTGAGTGGTACATGTTGGTACATGTACCACTGAACCACGGTAATAATATCTAACAGTATTGTAACTCCATACAAACGCACGAAACTCGAGTTATACCTACGCGCCTCGAGCAGAGTACCCCTTAGACTGTGCGGACTGTGCCAAGAGTACCCACAGCCGCGATCGTGCCGCAGCTCGCATGCGGCGCGTCTGGTAGGTATATAACTCACGAAGACGGCCGAGTTACAATACTGTTAGATTATATTACCGTGACTGAACTGTGTTACGGTATCGGTCAAATCGTTGTACGGAAGCTCATTAATAATGAGCTTCCGTACAACGAATACCTACCTGATCTCGGGTGATGACTGTGACAAAAATTGTATATTATACATTCTTTTAAAGTAGCTAACAAGTGAGCTGTAACAATATTCCAAGAAATTCTAAACTTGGACACGCATGTCAATGGTAAAATATATTCATTGAGACCATACAATTACATAACTAATTGCTACATTTACAATAATGTTCCGTTCTGACAAACATGTAATTATTAGGAATGCAATGGATGACAACTGAATAGATGCCATTACAGCAAATTATTTTTAATTCAGTAATAATTAAATATAATTTTATTGTATGGTGACACAATTCTCCGACTTCAGTTACATTTTCAAATATACCATTCGATGGTAGATTAATGAGGTGAAACAATGTGTTGAATGTCTTCCCATAAATAAATATCCATAAGCTAGCGCGCACACGTGCAACATGCGACAGCAACAAACATTGCAACGTGAAGCTAGAAGTGGCTACAAAAGTTGCTGAAGTGCGCGACAGTGTTTTGTGTCGGTGGGCTACACAATAATCCTGTGTTCGCTATTATTTTCAACCTACTACTTAAAGTATAATAACAGAATCCCACGTAGAAAGTATAATTGCAATGGTGCTGATAAATAATTTTCGTAGAAGATAGAATAATATTTAATTACCACTGGTTCACAGATATTTAAAACCACAGAGACACTGGTAATTTGCGGCCACCACGCCACCAAGTCGTCGCTGCTAGCTTCTGGTGAGGTCAGGTGTCACCCGTGTGCGTTCACACTTGTCTTACGAATACCATTTTATAAAAAATCAATTGATTCCAATATTATCATTGATTTTCTCTAGTTATGTTATTTATTACCTGTGCAAAAAAAGACTGGCATAAAGTGCAAAAGCCTTGCGCTTATACAATGAGGTAGGTCTTGACCGTTGTTATCAATTAGAATGTGCATGTTACAAAGTAAATTGCAGTGGAGCAAATTAGACAACAAGGAAAATCGAGTGAAACACTGCCTCAGTTCTGTACAAATTGCACTTCCGTTGCGTAGCGTTTTATAGAATCTTGATTATCGGAAGAGTCCACTGGACTTTTGGCCTTCCATCTTAACATCCTTCAACGATACGGTTTGAAAAATGCGCTGTACGCTCTTGTCGGTGGTTGATGAGATAGATATAGAGAATGCAGATTTCACAATTTTTCTTTGAAGATTCTGAGTTCACGGTAAGTACCCTGTAGGTTTCGATATCCTTGCGAGTTTCGAAAATTTGTAGAAACTTGCGGCATAATTGCGGCGTAAAATATAAGAGGTTATTGGAAAAATGTTTTAAACGTTTTATATTGTTTACCACATTTATTCTTATTTTATTACCATTTAGTTGTTCATTAAAATTTGCATGGTTAAGTTTTATATATGCTTTTGTAAGTTTTTTTTATTGTAATATTTTGCTCATTAACTGTATTTGTATTAGGTAAGCTTCTATGTTATAGTGCATGCTGTGGTCTCCTATAACTGAAGGAGTGCACTGTTCAAAACTCTTGGTTGTGTAATATGTCTGTGTTTGTGTATACTTACCTTCTTTGTTGGCCTAAAATAAATAAAATTGCATTGGCTGCTCCTTGTAGACAAAGTAGACTTAGTATTTGTATAAATTTCAGTTTGATACCTCCAAGCGTTTCAGAGAAAAAGGGTCTTGACAGACGGACGGACGGACAACCAAGTGATCGTATAAGGGTTCCGTTTTATCCTTTTGAGGTACGGAACCGCAAAAAAAACATCATAGCCTTATTATTTCATATTCTGATCTTCAATTCTAACAACAGTAGATACAGGTGCTATGAAGATGATTGTAATGTGTCCATCTTATAGTTATTGTCTCGTCTCTCAGCTCTGAATCATTTTGCCATACCCAGACACACCTTTCATAAACAAGTTTGTTTCTTAGTTTAGTAAGTAGATTTTATCGAAACATTTAGTGCGCTACAATCGCACAGCACATCTATTGCATTTTGTCATTACTCAGATAATATGACTACATTATGATAAGTTACAGGACAACTTCCTCGACCGATATCCTTGGTTACGTGGAAGTGCTTGTTACTCATATGTATGAGTGATACGTGTAATTGTTTATGTATGTAACGTATATTGGAAGGTACTTATTCAAGTCAGTGTATGTGGAAAAGTTGAGAATATTATCATCGGATACGAAGGCTACCTCGGGTGCGGGCGGTCCTAACACGGTCCATCCGCGTGACTCCACACATCCAGCGCAGCATATTGATTTCCGTGACACGCTGACGCTAGTGTCGCTCAAGTATGTCTCACTGCCATATAACAGGACAGGTCTAACGATGGATTTATAAAACTCTCCTTTGAGCTTAACCGACAATTTGGGGTCACAAAAGACACCGCTCACCTCACGCCATTTGGCCCAATTGTAAATGCCATCAGCGATCAGCAACGCAGTCCACACCAAAAGAACCCCTTCACGAATGTAGCGAAAAGTTCTGTTGTGAAGTGGTTAGTATTCCATCTGAAATATTTATACCCTTAAATATATAATTTAGACCCTTAAAGACGCAAAACTGCTCGAGTATAATGTTAGGTGACAATTCACGGCAATATCTGTTCGTCCGGGACATATAGCCTCCCCTCGAGACATTACTGTCTCCGCCGCCATAACCCTCGATCTATGGTCGCACCTATGACGTACGGCGTGCTACTGGCACGGCGCCTAATGATCACTCTTTAGGTTTTTAAACTGTCCTATGATTTGTGGCGCTACTGACCTATATCTCTGTAGTTATGTAAGTAAATAATATTTGCAACAATTTGGCTATTCGTGTCAATATTATGGGCACTAAATCTTTTTATTACGAAATCGAAAACAAAACACAAAAGACTGCACAAAAATGTTGTTTAACCTGATAAAACTATTTGTGAAGTTTTTATTTAAGTATGACCACCGAACTCATAACAGTTGGGGCTCTGGCATTTTTTATTATTATTTGATTTTTCGATATTATTATCTTTAATTAACATTTAAGTCTTACTGCGGAGCCTATCTGCCAGCTTTGATAAGAACAGCCGTCAAAGAGATATTTTCACGCCGTGCTTACGAAAGCCAAATAAAACCAGGAGAAGCAAAGTTTTCACGGTATCATAAAGATAGGAGGTGATCTTTCTTCTGATGTCACCTGGACCCCGACCCAGGCTGTGCCATTCTAGATAAAAAGTAAGAAGGCAGGGTTTGCCGAAAAAATCTTTAGGATGCTTGCCAATAATATGTACAGCAAGCTGGACATAGAGAGAATGTAACAAGTACGCTTCGTAGATATTTTAAAGACGAAAGGTATTCTATGGGTAATGGGTAAGCAAACTTCGGACACATATCACAAGCATTGTTAAACGACGTGTAAAACCTTTCACTTTGTTCAAGACACCAATGGTTAAGGAATAGACAACCAGTATTGTTTTTATACTTGTACAAAAACCAATCTTTCTTTAAGGCAACTTTCCAAAAACATATTCTCAAATAAATATCGTCTAGCATTGTCGAAATCATTCATCAGTTTAAACAGCGATCTTACACCCCGACAATAAACAACGCCCATTCATTCCAAATCAAATCGTTGTCAAAAGTTAACGTTTAAATGGCTTTGACGTATAAAAAGTTCGTGTATGTAATCTAACATCAGGAACGTGCTACATTAGCATACGAGGGCAGGTGGTGCCGAACAAATTGGTGCTTGCTGACCAAACAATTAGCGCCGCGGTATCGCGCGATCCAACAATTACTGCGTGCTTTTGTAATGATTGATCGGGAAGGTACAAGGGGGCTGTATCGTTTTGATGCTAATTACTCGATCCCCGATAACACCTTTCGTTTTACATAATTGTTGATTGAATCATGATTGATTATGTAAACGTTATTTTGATAACGTCATACATTGAGCTTTCACGTTTTTGCAGTAAATTATACTGTTTTGGTAAATGGGGTGTGGTGTATTCGTTTTTATTGTGAGTTGATATTACTTAACATTACACTCGTGTAGCCCTCAACAAACGTTGAAGGCATCATCATCTTTATCATCAGCCTTTAACAGTCCACTGCTGGACTAGGCCTCTCCTTTGAAAGGAGGAATTGGCCTACCATACCACGCTGGCCAAACGGGTTGGTATAGGGTTTGTTTTAAGTTTTCCTTCTCAGTGCTGTTCTCTGCATAATATGCTCCCTCTTTCGGCTCTTACGACACCCATGGGATGATATGGTTGAAGGCATATTTAAGCGTAATTCATTATCTTTATCCAGTACTATTCTCACGATACAAATACATATTCTTAAATGTTACTTAAGGTGCAATTTATACAGTTAGGTATATTTTATTCCAACAGAGATTTTATTATTTTGTTGTCTTTGGCAGGTGGTTAAAATCAGGTGAGCTGAAGATCTGTTGTCTGGCGATGTGAAAAGGAGAAAGCTTTAGAGTTTTGAACGATAGAGCTATAAGGAGGAATGTCAATAAGTTAGCAATTATTTAACATGTCTTTATAATATTGATAACTTCTATCTTTAAATCTGAATCAACTTTATAAGCAACCCAATAATTTATTACAGTTAGTTAAATTAAATTTTTCGATTCACCTTAACTGAAATAACAGACGGAATTGCATTGTCTACTTTTAGAGAAATAGTTGATATGAAGGGATTGTACTCTCAGCTTCTAGACCACAGTTTCGTTGCTATAATGAGCTACTATTTAAGGATACCTGCTACAACTATTACTTTAGTTCTGCCGACTGGTAAGGAGGATAGTGATGACGGATGAAGAAGAAGTTTAAAATTCATATTAAAAGTAATGTTACGACATGTCAATCTTTAAGTAGATATAGATTGTAACTAACATACTAATTTAAGCCTGTTTATAAGGCTGTATAGTAAATAGTCACTAATGAACTCATTTGGTCTAGAACTAGTGCTTCTGGCGGGACCTAGGTGGGGGGAGGCGGTCCGCAGGCGGCGCAAACGCAACTCGCTTCACCGCCATTGGCCCGAGTATCGCTCCTAGATCAACATACTCGGTTACTGTTGGTCGGTACTCGGCTCTACTTATACGATGCACTGATACTCGATTAAATGTAAATTGTTGCGGATTGCAGACTCCATTGTTGCTTCGTAATTAGTATAATCGGCTATTAAACATCGGATGGCCGCTATTTATTCGATTGCGAAAGACTTGTTTAATGCTAATACTGTGATGCGAAATGTTGACTAGCGTGCGTTGGGAAATTGGAAAAATCCCTATGTGTGCAATTCTGTCTGTAAGAAAAAAGTAAACAAGTCTAAAATGTATGCGTAAGTGACTGGCTTGTTAGTGTAGAAGTTAGTTCTGACTGCTAAGTCGTGGGTTTGATTTTCAAATCTACGATGACAATAAAAGCATGTTAATAAATTATCTGGTTGCCATGGTACAAGCTCTCTGTGTGATTTATCCGAAGATATTGTTCTATGCTATTATAATTAGCGATATTATTACAGGAATTAAAAAGGCTTGTCACTAATATATAAATCATATTTGGATTACACGGATGCCTGCCCGTTTGACACTGTGTCGAAAGTTTGATCTACACTAGAGACAGCACGTAATGTAATTCACAAATTTTGGTTTCAAGTCAGGTGGCTCTTTGAATCCGTTGGTTGTGTGTTTGTAAAGTTTGCTGTGATCCTGACTTAACTATTAAGGAAAATTACGTACTTCAATTAATAAGGAAGCTGAAGTGGCAGTGGGCTGGTGAAACAACCGACAACGGTTAGAGAGGTCGTAATCTGGAGCGAAGATGCAGCTTTGGCAACGTAGTGTAGGTCGCTCTCCTCTAGCTGGAGCGACGATATACGCAAAGAGGCTTAGAAAGGAGGATAACAGGATATAACAAAGAACCGAGAATCGAGCTGTTGCATACCATCGAAGGGTCATGTGTACATAGCAGAAGACTACGTCGGACAGATGTTAAGTAAATAAAGTCAATGATGGATACTCAGGAGGGATATGCATTTTTGCCTTTGCGCCTTAGCATCCTAAAATGCTTGGGATCTTGCTTTAGAGAAAGCATTAAATTAAGTAAAGAACAGTAATTATCACGCCGGTATACTCAAGACGTCTGCTCAAAGTACAACTATACACCCACTGATGTACAGTGTCAGCATATGGAATGCATAAATTATTGAAAATTAATTCAAATACCACTACCTACCTGATATTCAATGTTGCACTTATAAACAACCAACTTGTAAAGTATTAATCACCTATGAATAAAAATTATCACATTAAGGCAATGTCGCCACTACATACGTCAAGTTTTTAACCACATAAACTATTATTGGATGCAATATTTACAATAAATTTGCATACAAGTTTGTTCCTATTAAGTTTATTACGAACAGAAGTCATGTCGTATGCTAAATAAGGTCTGAATGACTGTAGTCACGGATATTAAAAGTCACATTAAAAATGATGCATCTCTGTTTAAACTGCAATGTTTAGCAAGAACATGTCTCGATAAGGAATATATGCTATTTTAGTATCAAGATGGTTGTGACAAAGTATAATACTGACCATGATTCGTATGACGCGGGCGCTATGGTTTAATGAGTAGGCTTTGAAAGCCTTTATGTCTGCTCTGAGTCTCGTACACCTCTGCCACTTGACCCCAAATTGGAAGCATAGTGGAGGGAACGAAAGAGAAAGAAGTTTTAGGGTAGAGATTCCACAGCAAGAACAAAATTAGCGGTCGTAAGTGTGTGGTCTACCTACTGACAGACGGTTACAGAGGCTTGCGATAGGTTTCAGTCATGAATAGACGAAGTGTTGAGTTGAGAAATACACTCACTCCAATCCGCTCAAATTTAAAATAATAGGCATTTTTAGCATTGCTATATTATTACGTAGTGTGACGAAAAGAGAGATGTTTGTCCGTCTTTATCCAATAGACAGGGCTTAATTGGACGTGATTTTTTATTGAAAATTTGGGATGATTGAACATTCGAGACAGTGCGTTTTAATATGCATGGCAACAATATCGACTGTGTGGGTCGTCGAATCTTCTCTTGTATTTACACAAAATAGACACCGACTTGACTTTTTTTTTTTTTTGAAAAATAGATGTTGGCCGATTCTCATAGATACCGGATAAGCACAAAAAATTTCATCAAAATCGGTCAAGCCGTTTCGGAGGAATATGGGAACGAAAACTGTGACACGAGAATTTTATATATTAGATATTTCGGGTCGACAACATTTATCCGCAAAATTCGGCTTGTATTGTTATATTACCTATGCAAATAACGTTCCTAAACAGCACACCCAACGCAGTATCAATAGTGACCAATCCACTAAAACCATTGTGCCAAACGTTAATTCGATATCAAAGTCAAAATCATCAGCAGTCGACAGAACCCCATACCCCATGCATTCCTAAAAAAGTCAGGATCTGATAAAAATACGCTGTCATTGACCAGCGGGACATTAATAGTATAATTGAAAACATAAACACGGGCCAATTTTGTTCCGTCACACTTACTCGTCGGGTCTAAACTGACCCATAGGGGTCGGTGAATACCCACTTAGCACAATTAAAAAGCCATAATTTCTCCATGGCCATCAGGTAGTTAAATCAATGGGTTTAATATGTCTGTGTTAGGGGAGTCAAATTAATTAAATACCCTTAATTCCAGTACTTGTGCTCAACTAATATTCAATTAGTTTGTTTATTTATGGTAGTGAGTGAAATAGATGTATGATCAGATAATTTATGAACCAACAGATCAAAGTAGATTAGCTTTATGTGTATTATTCATTCGCCTTTATAAAAGAAATGTGTTACCTTCTTAATGGTAGTTAAACACCACAAGGCAATGCAAAGTTACTCAACAATTTAAGACCAATCACTTAGTTCTATATTTTGAATGTAGCATTCGACCCTACAAAAATCTACGCAAATAAAGGATTTTGATTACAAAGAGTACTTACTGAGAAAATTATAGATATGCTAAGCCTAACCCAGAATAAACCCATCTAGATAATATACACCTTACGATAGTTATGACCAACAATACAAAAAACGAAGTAAGGTAATCGTATTTATGACTCATTACAATCCCCCGTAGACCACAAGTACCATCACAATTTCACGCTCCATGAAATAAGGGAGCACAGCTTGTACAAATTAGCTCTCTCGCATTCATATCAATTGTGCATCGATTAACCATCAGCCGTCTGCCAGTTGTCCCTGCATCGGTACAATTGGGTGACATCAGATAAGCATATTGATGACCACCACGGGAACGACGCTATTAGCGTCTGGACAATGGATACTGATGACTAAACGTCAAATTATTGGGGTAGTTTAATTTGAGAATGTAACAAATTAATTACAAATAATTTATCTGTCTAAATTTATATTGGGGTTGGACAAACATTGGGTGCTCGGTGACACCGATGATTTAAATTAGAATGACCTATTAACACGATTAGATCTTTAATAATATCAAATGGGTTTTTGTATTGCAGATTGAATGCAGATACAATTTATTTGTAGTACGATTTCTTAGTAGTTGTTAGCAGTTCCATGTCTGGAAATTGATATCCCGCGTCAACAATTTCCAGACATGAAACTCTCCTCAAAAATTTCCGTCGAACTGCTAACAATAAAATGATCAAAAATCAAAGAATTCTTCAACAAGACGACCACTTAAACAATTGTGCTATATGTGCAGTCATGCTTAAGACGCTGACAACAACCAAATAGGCTTGTCTCAAACAATTCTTTTGCTAAATCTATAACATTTTTGACGGCGGAAAAAATATATGTTAATCTTGAACATATTTCTGAGAACCCTGTTGTATTCAAAACACGTTTTTGAAAAGTTTTCTCGGTACAAAAAAATAGTAAACTAACCTCTTAAAATGACCTTCCAACAAAAATATCTGTATTACTTATCAACGTACGTTGGTAAAATGTATAACAATCATAATCATATTTAAATACAGAACTTTGTTGTTTTATATTTTTCACTACTCAACTCATTTTTAAGTAATTAATTTATTTAAAAAAAAATTATTAATTTTTTTTTTTAGAACAGTTAATGCAGGTAATGGGGTGTCATTCAAAATGTGTCCAAAAGGCACGTTTGGCTGTGCTTAGAGGGGTGTTAGTACCTACACTTATGTATGGTAGTGAAAGTTGGGTATGGCAGAATAGACACGAAAGTAGAATAAATGCTGTAGAAATGAGAGCACTGAGAAGTATGTGTGGTGTGTCTTTGAATGACAGAGTAAAGAATTGTGTGATAAGAGAGTGTTGTGGTGTAAAAGAAAATGTAGTGACAAGCATCGAGAATGGAATCATAAGGTGGTTTGGGCACATGGAGAGGATGGATGATGAAAGACTGACCAAGCAGATATATAAGGCAAGTGTGAATGGGACAGCACGAAGGGGAAGACCAAGACGGACGTTCTCTGACCAGATCGGAGACATCCTTAAAACAGGAAAGGTAAGAAGTACCCTGAACAGAAGAGCATGCATGAGGAATTTGATGGGAGAGAATGAAGCAAGAGAGATATGTCAAGATCGTTGCAAATGGCGTTCCATAGTCTCTGCCTACCCCTCCGGGAAACAGGCGTGAGTAGTGCTTCTCTTTCTTATGATTACAAACCGACAGTGACAGCAGCAGCTCAACTCAATAGCGGTTGTCAGCGCCTTAAATGCACCAAATGTGCGGCTATCAACTGTACATACGTACCATACAACAGCATGTATTGTAGGTATCAAATGTATCTTAATGTATAAAATCCTTGCGTTACTGACTGACTGACAGACACGCTACAGCCGAAACTACTGGTCACAAGATGATGAAATTTAGCATGTATGTTCCTTGAGGAGGGTAGGGTAGCACTAAGATAGGATTTTTGGAAATTCTACCCCTAAGAGGGTAAAACTGGGGGTCCAAGTTTGTATGAAACTTTTTATTCCTTCAGTGGATTGACTCCAAACTTTGTATATTAGTTCCTCAAACGACGATAGTGAACACTTAGAATTATTTTTCTGGATATTTCTCCCCTAAAAGGGTAAGATAGGGGGTCAAAGTTTGTACGTATCTTTTTATCTCTCTAATGGATTTACTTCAAACTTTGTATTTTGGTTCCTTAAATGACGATAGTGAACACTAAGAATTTGTTTTTAAAAAATTCCAAACCTCAGGGGCTAAGAAAGGGGACAAAGTGTGTTACTTATTGTCCCTTCAGTGGATTGACTTCAAACTTTATATATTGGTTCCTCAAACGACGATAGTGAACACTAAGAATTTGTTTTTTGAAAATGCCTACCCTCAGGCGCTAAGATAGGGGTTCAAAGTGTGTATGAAAGTTATTATTCCTTCAGTGGATTGACTTCAAACTTTGTATATTGGTTCCTCAAATGACGATAGTCAACACTAAGAATTCGTTTTTTTTAATTCCTACCCTCAGGGGATAAGATAGGGGGTCAAAATGTGTATGAAACTTATGATTCCTTCAGTGGATTGACTTCAAACTTAGTATAATGGTTCCTCAAATGATAATAGTGAACAACAAGAATTTGTTTTTCGGAAATTCCTACCCTCGGGGGGTATGATAGGGGTTAAATTTGTTTATGAAACGAAACTTATTTTTCCTTCAGTGGATTGACTTCAAACGGCCTCCGTGGCCCAGTGGATAGCGTATGCAACTGCTGATTGGAGGTCCCGGGTTCGATTCCCGGGTCGGGCAAAAGTGTTATTGAGTTTTTCCTAATTCTCAGTAGCAGCACGGAGTCTGGTGATGGGCCTGGTAACGGCAATAGGCTCTCCCCTTATTACGTGGGACCTAAAAATTCATGGCGAAATGTGGGTGTAATGTTACACTTCTGCCTACCCCTTCGGGGATACAGACGTGAGTCTATAAAAAAAAGGAAAAATAAACTAAACATTATTTTTTTGGGAATTTCACCTCTAAGAGGGCACCTCCTCTAAGGCTCAAAGTTTGTATGTAACTTTTTATTCCTTTAATGGATTGACTTCAAACTTTGTACCTATATTAGTTCCTCAAATATCTTTCGGGGGAGTCGGAATTAGTATGAAATCTTTTTATTCCTTCATTGGATTAACTTCAAACTTTGTATATAGGTTCCTCAAATGACGTTAGTGAACACCAAGAAAGCAGTTTTCGAAGTCACTTCCCTAACGGGCTTAAGAAAGGTGTCCTATTTTGTAAAATAAAAAAAAGCTTTAATAGATTCACTTAAAACTTTGTTTATCGGTTCCTCAAGTGACGTTAGTGAATTCACCGCTAAAACGGGGAGTTGAAAAAGGGGTCCCAGTTTGTATGAAACTTTTAATATTTTACTTGATTTTTTTTTCATCGTCCCTGATGTGTATTTAATTTTCATTAATTTAATTTATGCTGCTGGCTCTCATCGAAGTGCTCTTCATCTTCACTTACTAAAATGTTGGATGGTTCTTTATATGACCCATAGAAGCCAAAATACTTAGAACCGTTATTTTGCTATTTTTATTTATTTTTAAGAAGGTAAGCACTTTTTATCAGTTACCTATCTGCTTTGTCCAACTGCTGACCAAGGCTTCTCTCATTTCTTTGATCTAAAATACTAAGAAGGGTTTTTTAACTTGGATAATTTATTTTTCATTTTTTTACAATGTCGCTGTGATATACAAATATATACTGCTACGGAATCCTTGACCAATTTATTTTAACTAGCTTTTGCAAGCAGCTATGCCTAAATGAAATTTTCATACTTTGTTCGAGAGTTTTCATGAACCATCAGTAGTTTCAGTAAAATACACATCTTAATCGATTCAGCCATTTTTAAGATTACCCTGAATAAATAGACAGACAGAAAAACAATCTAAACAAATCATATAAAGACAGTTTATTTATTTTTTCATAGTCTCATGCCTGTATGCCCGAATGGGTAAGCAGAGGTGTAATATTACACCCACATTTTGCCATGTTGCATTTAAGGGCCCACGTAATAGGGGGTGAGCCTATTGCCGTTACCAGGCACATTAGCAGACTCCGTGCTGCTACTGAGCATTCGGCAAAACTCAGTAATACTTTTGCCCGATCCGGGAATCAAACCTGCCGTTTAGCAGACGCATTGCTATCCTCTGTACCACGGAGGCAGTTACATATTATTTATTTGTATAATCTGTCTGTATATAAAATCCTTTGACTGACAGACACGCTACAGCCGAAACAACCGAGCGCAAGAAGGTGAAATTTAGCATGTATGTTCCTTGAGGAGGGTAGGGGTGTTTGTACAAAATATTTTATCTAATCGTAATTTACGCTTGCGAAGCAGCGGGCAAAAGCTAGTGTACACAATGACATAAGATACCTTGGCAAGTACACTGAATTAACGATAATCACAACACGATCGGTCTTTATCGAGTATTGAATCGCTTTTTGTATAGACTAGTTTGCAATTCACGAACGTCGCGTCGACGGTGGTGCGACAGTACCGTTGTGCAGTCGCCAGTCTTTATCCTGGTATTTTAGCCGTAGGCTGGTCATCACAGTAGCTTTGCTTGTGTCATTAAGACATACCAGTAAGTACGTTTTTGTTTAGGCTTATTTGCAATTCAGGAACGTTGATGTATTGAATATTACGCACAGTCTTCAGTCTTAGCCTCTGGTTTTCCAGTCAGAACCTGGACATCAGTGACATCAGAGCAGTGTTGGCTGTGACCTAATAATACATTCATACATACATACATACACTCATGCCTTTTTCCCGTCGGGGTAGGCAGAGACAACAGAACGCCACTTGCTCCTATCCTTACAAACGTAATAATACGTATTTTTCAAACACGGGTAGCCTTACGTACTTCCAAATAACAACTACGGTATAACGAATTCTGAAGGATATACTTCCAGTTTGGTCTCATTCAAGTTTGCAGAGTGATATGATGAGTCATTTTTTTAAGGGGTTAAATATAATGACCACCATTAAATGCTTTTTTAATATCCTTAGTTCTTTAACCAAAAATATATAGCTACTTGACACCAGAAAAATAAAGTCTAAAATACAATAGTACTAGCTATTTTCGTCACGACTGCACTTCAAATTGTATTCGAACACCAAAATGTAGTAAATGATCACCAAATAAAAAGGTTATGTTAGGTTCTCTTGTGACCCTTAATTCAAAAATAGGTACGTCAACTTAGTTTATTAAAGTATTCGAACACCAAATGTAGCAAATGATCACCAAATAAATAGGGTATGTTAGGTTCTCTTGTGACCCTTAATTCAAAAATAGGTACGTCAACTTAGTTTATTAAAGTAGGTGGTGTAATCAAATCCAAGTTATGTGTTGGTATTTCATACAACTAACAAAAAAACTTTGTTTATAGGTAATTTTACATAAAAATGCTGGTTTAATTTTGGTGATAATTTACTACTTTTGGGTTAACAATGATTTATTTGGAGTCATTTTCTTTAAATAGGATAGCGAAATGTTAAAACTTTGGTTATAATTTTACATTAAAATGCGGGTTTAATTTTGGTGATCATTTACTATTTTTGTCTGTTATATGTTACTATATCTGGTGGTAAGTTAAACATAAGCCTATTTTTAATTTAATCTATAATTTTCTATTAAAATTTTAACATCTGTGCTGCACGTAACTCTTTTGTATACATTGTATTGCAATAAACCTGTATTGGAATTGACTACGGTAGGTAGTATACCAATGCACAGGAATGACCACGGGCTCGAAACCGATTTTTAATTGAATTGAAAGACTTGGTGAAAGAGCTCTACCAACCGAGTTCATCAAACCAACCTATGCCACCAATCATTTAGGTCTTATTACTCAGCATTGATAGCCTAGTGGAGAGACCGACAGACTGCTACGCAGAGAGTCCGGGTTCGAATCCACGGCGCGCACCGATGACGTTTCGGAGTTATGTGCGTATTAAATTGTTAATTATCGCTTGCTAAACGGTGAAGGAAAACATCGTGAGGAAACCTGCATATCTGAGAGTTCTCCATAATGTTCTCGAAAGACATGTGAAGTCTGCCACTTGGCCAGCGTGGTGGACTATGGTCCTACCCTTCTCATTATGGGAAGAGGCCCGTGCCCAGCAGTGGGACAGTATAAAGGAATGATGATGATTGCATCCAACTGGTTTCCATTGCAATAAGCAGAAATTTTAAAGAAATAAAGCATGCACAAAACCATTCAAACAATTAAAATAACAGATAGTTACTTCGGGCACATCTTAATTTCATAATAACATTACAAGAAGCAATACAAACATATGTTTTTTAATAGACTCCGACTCTATGATGCTGGTATATCACTTTTGTATAATATTATTTTGGTAGAGATCATCCCGATATTATATCAGTGTATTTATTATAGAAGTAGTAATCACTGTTACAATTAATAATTCATTTAAACTGGTAGATTTGACAGTGGCAATCGCACAGGAACACCAGGAACAGGACAAACGAAACAATTAAACCAATGGGACACCTTTGGTACGGCATTAATTTTAGAATTAATACAATTACAAAACGATCAACAGTCATCGAGTATTGTATCACTTTTTGTTTAGACTAGTTTGCAATTCACGAATATTATGGGACACGACTCTGGTGATATACCATTGCATAGGAATGATATTTTGACTCCGGAGAGTAGCATCGCTTCGTATACATACAAAGAGATGAGAGTAACAATCGCTAAAGCAAAGCAGGAAAACAAAATCAACCAGAGAGTAAAATTCAGGAAGAGCATTCATTTAATACTTAATATAATTAATACAATTCCGAAACGATAAACGATAATTGAGCATTGAATCACTTTTTGTATAGACTAGTTAGCAATTCACGAATATTGGCAACGACTACGGTGGTATACCGCAATGGTATACCATTGCATAGGAATCACTGCGGTATTTCATCAATGAGTCGGACACCGGGGTGGCGTTTCTTGTGAGATTCGGACGTTGCGGTTTTTGTGCGGTCTCTTCGCGGAGGTCAGGCATCAGTGCCACCCACATAACCGGAATGTCACTGGTGACAATTCATTGAAAGCCGGGGAAATGCCTCGCTTTTACTTTGGTATTAACATTTGAGTTAGACTTTCAAATGCTTGAGGACAGACCTACAAAGTTTTTAAAACTGATGTTTTTTAATAATGACTATTTGGTATATTTGAATTCGACCGCTTTGCAATTTTGTAAGGTTATAAATTTACCAAAATCCAGATTTAGCTTCTTGAGTCCCGTGAAGCGTTGCGGAGCCTACTGGTAAGGAATTAATATAATATGGCTTTAGATATGTAGCGTATGAGCGGCAAAAGTACTGTCAAGGGGTACTTCGTGTGATCATGTTTTAAGATAGCTGGTAATAAAATTCCTGTGAACAAACAGGTGTGAGTATACAGGTGGCCAGGCACAAAACAAAGGATCTCAAATATTTATGATAATATTGCGTTGAAGGATCTACCTACTTCTTATTATTAATATACTATTCATATAATCAGAAAATATATCCACCAAACTAAAATAATACCTACTTGACACCGATAAAAGGATTAAAATCATATAACTCTTTCATAACTAGCTGTGACATTTATGACTGAGAATTTATTATTATACAAACAAATTCTTAAGTAATGCCACCCTCGGGGCATTTATCGATCATTGATCACGGCCGGACAGCGCTATTACGAGGCTAAGGGCCACTCACACCGCTACCTGACCTGTGTTTGTTCAGTAAGACTATGTGGTAAGAGATCAGGGTATGCTGGTTATATGTAGTTTGTTGTGTAGTCGTGTGTAGTGCGCGCCGGCGCGGACGCATGATGTGGCGCCCCACTATTATCAATTAACTTATATTTTTATTGGCTCAAAGCGATTAACCGCCTCTAGAAATGGATACAACGCGATATATTTTTATTTTTTCATTGTTACAAAGTCGATGAGCCTTTTTTTCAACAGACGCAAAGGATCGCCGTCGGATCGTACCCCTGCTAATTGTTAATTCCCCGTCCATAATTGATGCAGTTAATTAATATGAAATAAGTTCATGCTCTCTATAATATCCTAATTATCACCTTCTTAGGTCTGTGTAAAGAACACCGCTTGGTGCCGTTATGTATTTGAGCAATTTGAGTGTAGAAGCGGTTGAATGCGAGTATCTCCATAGCCCATATTAGATGATATCCTTGAAATATGCGTGAATCCAACTCACCATTTACCACCAATTATTGCAGCCTGTCGAGCGTTTCTAGACAATATATTTGGTTTTTATGTAACAAAAATAAGAGGACAGATAGTTACTAGTGCGTTACCAACTCTTTTAAAAAAAGTGTTTCTGTACTTCAAAGCGGCTTGCAACATTAACTTGTTTCTTACTGACAGCAGAGGTTATTTATTGATGGGTATTAAGGTTGTTTAAAACCATTTTTACAGAACGTACGGATGTTACTTGTAACTTGTGTGTGCTTTTTTAAGGATGATGGTGATTCTACAGCTAAGCCAATTCATGCGTGTTCTTGTTAGAAAAACCCAGTAGCATTTTACCTTAATAATTTTATTTCTAGACAGAATTTCAGTGGATAGGTACTTTTGCAATTTTTTATAATTTATTGGTAATTCATCCATTGCTTATATGATGTAATCAATGGTCACAACACCGCAGCCAGTTGACAGAACGTCAATAAGAGTAAATAAAATAAGATTAAAGATATAAAAATTTGTTCTGAGTTGCATTCTTTTTTTTTCGATAAAGAATGACATATTGTCATTATTTTAAAAGCAATTGAGTAGCCATTCCAGATCCGTAGGTAGTTATAAGAGTCTGTGCGGTAACCTTTAAGTAGCATATTAATAATATATGTTAAACATTAATGTCGCACCCGGGCAACGCAAACTATTCTATATTATCCATCCCATTGCTATCTTAAAAATATTCGTATAAGTGACTACGAGAGATTAAAAGATTAATATTTTTCTTACATTTCTCAGAATGCCCGGTCTGTGCTTATGAGTGTCTGTGGCAGTGCGTGTAAGCGGCTAACTATAGTCCGGCTCATGTTAAACAGTATTGGCCCACCCGGGCAACTGCAGTCTGCTAAATAGACTGACACGCAGAAATTGTTCAGTAGAACCACTGGGGTATAGAAATTATAATAGACATGTAGATGTGTATCTGTATTAACATGATATCAAAATTAAAATACTTACAACTACTATAAAAAACGGATACTCGTACATTTAGTTTAGAGTAACTGTTATTGTAAGAGAACGAAAATTTGATACAAACCCTGTACCAACCCGTTTAGCCAGCGTGGTATAGTAGGCCTATTCCTCCTTTCAAAGGAGAGGCCTAGTTCAGCAGTGGACTGTTAAAGGCTGATGATGAACTGTTATTGAAATGATATCAAAATCATTTTGCCCAGTACCTACTAGTGTAAATGTGAAAGTTTGTCGGGATGGATGGATCTTTTAATAAAAACAGATGTACCGAATTCTGGTGAAATTTTGCAGTAGAATAGTTTGTATATCAGAAGAAAACATAGGCTACATTTTGTTTCGATAGGCGACACGAAGACTAGTGGATTCATGGCCGGATTCTAGTAAGTATATTAAAACATATGTGTCAATATTTTGCTTTACATGACATATTGTGATACAGAAGTTTAATTTGATGACTAACATATAGTGTGGCAATATGTTACCAAGTGCTGTAACTGTTAACTTCATAAGGCAATAAATAAAATGAGGTTCATTTAAATATGCGATCTGTACATCTGAGTCACGACTGGTGTTACAATCCAATGATTTATGTCTAGGAATTGACTTCACATATTGATATGCATCGATATGTATGTACTATCACCTCATGAGTAAGCGAAACAGACTGCTATCCTACCATTTTTTATAGTAAATATAATTTCGCTGATAAATGATTTATCAGGTATATTGATTTTTCATAGGAAGATTTCCTTGATAAAATATAAATTACTTATACGCTTCACAGTTTCAGTTAATTCAGCAGCGCCATAAATCGAACCCGTGATCTTTAGATTGACAATCTGAAACTATTCCCATGAGACACACAAACCACTGAGTATTCGCTTCAACACAGTACTGTGACTTGATTACATAATATATCTTTTAAATAATTAGACCGTCATCTGAATAACCACATTCTATTTATTGCTTATGTAAATGCACAGCAGCACAGCAAGTAAGATGATGCAAAGGACGTAGATACCTCAGGTGAAGTGGCTTACTATTGATAATTATATAGTCAAACAATACTCTCCAATTGAACTGAGATTAACTGAATCTACGTAGTGTTATCTGGGCACTGCGCGTGCGCGGTAGGCCATTACCGGGAAATACAGCGGGTCCCGGATTCCGCGCCGCGTGCCCGGGATATCCCGCGTGTTCCCATCCTTATCGCGAATTCAGCCTTTTTGCCCATCCCTCCGTTACTATTAATTGATTAGAATTACTTAACTATACCCAGTTTTTGTCTCTTAGTGCCAGCGTCAGCGCCAGCCCGGCGGAGTATTTAGACACATTTCTGAGTATAACTAATGCGTTTGTATGTGAGCATACGTAAATAATTCATTATGCAATTGCTTTTAATGTCACTTTTGCTACGAACATTTAATGACTATATTGTTGTAGAACAAAAAAATGTCATGGTAACAATTGATAAATGTGTTAATTGGTTGCTGGTATTTTGCTGAACAAATAGTTACAATTATTTTTGAAAGCTAGTTATAAAAACGGTGGCAGAAGCAAACATTTTAAAAGTTGTAAAGAGTTACAGATTCAAAATTTGATAGCTTCATTAAATTCGTGAATGATCAGATTTACTTACAATGTTCATCAAACTATCACTACTATTGCTACGCATTCAAATATGGATTAAAATTCAAATACATACTTAAATAAGTAGCTCGATATCTGCTAGACAGATGCCCGTAGCCTATTATATTAATACTAGGCCTCTAGTGAGCCCAGTGGGATCTCCGTATAAAGGAGCAGAGTGGTTTGCGTGCCCCCGCGATTAAACAATCAAATAATCATATTAATCATAGGCTGAGCGCATTGCCCGCCGAGCTCCACGCTTCCAAACAATACAAGCCCATCTATTTGTATCTGTATCTAATCTTTTGAATATGATTGCATAGAATAGCCCAACCATATTAAGGGAAATTTGCTCTTACGTGGGATTATTCACCGTATTATTAAACTACTAAGGTTCTGAATTGCGTGTGTTGAGTTGTGTGGTATACGCGGCGCCTCGATCGAATGTTGCTCTGAACGGCTAGGCATCTTATAAGATGTATGTACTGGTTCTTATGCGCCCAATTCGACGTAAGCCTATGCTTGATAAGTCGAGCCCTTTTAATAAGCAGTTACATTCTAGTATGTGGAATTATGCAAATACTAACACCATAAGTTTTATAAGTTGTCCGTGTGATGACGGATTAAGAATACGGAATGTCACTACCCATATCATCCCATGAGTGTCGTAAGAGCAGACAGAGGGAGCATATTATGCAGAGAACAGCAATGTTAGAGAAGGAAAACTTGATACAAACCCTGTACCAACCCGTTTGGCCAGCGTGAATAGTAGGCCAATTTCTCCTTTCAAAAGAGAGGTCTAGTCCAGCAGTGGACTGTTTAAAGGGTGATGATGAAGTTTTATAATAATGTAGATATGAACAATTTACTGTTATATATTTGTCATCGAATCATGCTGGAGAGTTGGTTAAACCATCCAAACCACTAAATTCATCATCATTTTAATTTATTAAAAGAAATCTTCGAAAATTACCCGGTATCGTTAGACAACTCTAATGGATAACGCTTTAATATGGACCAAAGTCTTAGAGATAGGCTACATAAAGAGCTATTATTTGCAAGTCATATCTTGTTAGTAATAACCCTTGTGCCTGCTTCACATCTAATGCCTTATATTCCTTTTAAGATTGCAACTGAGTAGTGTTACCTCATTATTGCAATCACGAGATATCCTGTCGTTACTTTGGAGTACACGTGATCATCACCCCAACTCTCATTATATCGGCGGAAGTATAACATAGGAGGATCGATGCTTGCACTAATTTGTATAATCCTGGCAAAGCGTCGGTTGATTGGATTTAGTTTAATAAGCATAAACCACAGTGCGGCGGCGGTGCGGTAATGGTGCGCATGCGCGAGTAATGCGAGCGCGCACACCGCCTATCTCCTATCCACTGGAGTAATGAGAGCTATTGTCTTACTACGGAATTCAATATTCGATCTATAGATAGATCTGTAGATTTTAGATTCGTTTTTGACAAAATTTATGTCAAACACGAATCTCGAATCTCAAAATCTATATATGGATCGAATATTGAAAATGGCCGTTAGAGCAAGCTTCCTATACAAACGGTAGTGTACGTTATGCCCACAGATATGACTTACACATGGAGCTGTGGAATTTGTGATTTATGAATTGGTATTAGTTCAAATATTATTTACGACTCGGTACGATTATAACTATCAATTCACGAGTATATACGACGGCATGAAATATCCTGATCGCATCCTCCCGCCAACACCAGGATAGAGAAATTAGGGTCTCATGTGTTGAGAAAATAATAATAATAATTCTGGAACATGACTTATCAAATTATTCGTTGACAGTGCTCCCGTGTCGACTGTTATACATACCTATGAATCTAACAAAAAAAGACTATAATTAGTACTGACAGCTTTACAAAGTAGGTATACGCTATATGGTGTCCGGTCAAAGTCAGACTACCTATGCACCTTTATCCAGATAATTGGCAGTTCTAGGAGCTCTTCCATTAACCCAGTTGAGGACATCTGGCTTCTGACTGGCCTATTGATCTACTGGTTAGTGACCCTTACTGCTGAGGTCGAGGATTTGATGCCCACAGGGGACAAATATTTGTGTGATGAGCACGATTATTTTGTGTTTAGTTTGTAGTACAACTTTAGAAGGCTTTTGGAACCATGTAAGCCCTTAATTTTTTTATTGGTTGCGGTTGGCGAAATCGCACCTAGTCATTCGCCAAGGCTCCTGAAGCCATAGCCTGAAGCAATTAGAAAATGACTGAAGAAGAAGTACTTACGAATACAAACATCAGTAAGTTTATCAATGACCGGGTTACAAAAGTACAGTTCCAGCCTAGTTTGGGAACAGATGAAATCACAATGATGAGGAATAGTATGACAGAACAGATCGTTTGGATTTTTGCGAGATGTTGCCATAGCGTAAATTTGTCTCTACGGCAAATTCCTGCCGTCTTACTCAACTCGTATAAAGCCAATAAATCAACTGTCAAATAAAAAAAACCAAAAGCAACCTGTTCAGTATTTAATTTTTGTTCAATCTCATAATAAAACACATGATCCGTGGATAATGCAGCGATATGCGGTATAGATATCCTGCGCATGTATCGTTCCGTTTAATAGAGATTGCCTAATGGCCGGTTACGTATCTTCGCATGTAATTAAGTTACATTACACTTTACATGTCCGAGAATATTAATTTATAAAACGTAGCTACAATTAATAATTATTATGCAGGTATATTGAAATTGCTATTTCGATAAATAAAAATAGTGATTCTGTTATCCATAACAACTAATTTTAGACCATTAAGCTGGCAAGAGTTGGGACCAAATAAGATGTATCATATTTAGTTTACCTCACTTTAATGCATTTCAGTCTTAGGTGACATCATGTTCAACTAAGATGCGTCGTAAGCAAGCCGAATCATGTAACTGGTAACCCTGGTATCACGGGCTGTTTCCGCAACTCCACGTCCTGTTGTATATTTCGCGTATAACTGGAAACCCTACATCAACTGGTGAACCTCAGCCCAACACCAGGGCAAAGTGCGGGTTAGCTTCTTTCACAAGCCTGTCGAGAGGCAGGCATTTGAAAGACATTTACAGAATTTAAAAAAGAACATGTTGATGTTTATACTTTTGGTGAGAGCTGAGGTAAATGACATGTCTTGTGATTACAGGAACCAACTTTTGTCTTATATTGGTAATAAAGCAAAATTCACGCGAGCTAAGTATAATGTACAACTAGTAGTTAAATAACGTAAATATTGTTTACATTGCTTCATGTAATTGGGCACTTCCTATAGAAGGTAGTAGTGAAGGCTTGCATTGTTCGCGGTGAGAGGACGCTTTCTAATGTGATCTGTATTGATAGAAAGGTGAATGTGCACTGTTATCTAAAGCTCTAGCTGCTGATAATATTGGATGGGTTATATTTCAACTAGACGACGCCCGCAGCTACGCCTACATATTATTTTTAATTTAACCGTTTTTTTTTCTGATCCCGTGGAATTTCGAGAAAACCCTTCTTAATTTATCACACGGGTCATAATATATGCAACAGCCACAACCATTGTTACCTTAAACTAGAAGCTTCTAGAAAGCAGACAGTGATTTAAGAGTTGGTGGCGAATAAAAATAGCCAGTGGCAGCTACTATATTTAGGTCATTCCTTGGAGCATCATAATTGACTCCCACAAAGATTGACGATAACTAAATGACTAAGAAAACAAATGTATATCAACAATTATAAAAATAATTGTCAGATGGAATGTTAGAACCGGATATCCAGAGTTTTTGTAAGACGGGTTATAGGATGTATGAATAAATGATAAATTTTTTCGTACCGTAATTTCATACGACAACGCATACAAGATATGCAATACCCAAATGCAATTAACCACTATCGCTATCAATATTTTTACTCCGGGTCAATGTTCTAGTTACAAAAACTCTTATAAGTAATTCTAGTAATATTTTACATGTATAACAGTGAAACTATTAGTTAAACGAGCGTCTTATCTGATAAACATTTATTTCACATTATAATCTAAACTAGAAACAGAACTTTACTTTTTAAAATATTAAGTAGAGCGATAACAATGTGTAGATCGTAATCTTGTCCAGTGTTAATGTACGATGAGAAATGGACAACAATAACATTTACATATGTCATTAGTTTCTTAAACCGTGACAATGTATTTTTTTTTGTTTCTAACTAAGTACCAAGTTTGTTGAAAAATAAACTTTTATATAAATTAATTAATCCTAAGGGGAGATGAGTTCTCAAGACAATTTTTGGGACCACAATTTTGATCACAGGAAATCAATCATTGTTTTATGAATTTTTATTTCCATACATAATATATTACTGTCATTTGCCAGTGTTAGAAGTAAAACTTCAAAAACGAAATCTTCGGGAGAACCAAAGAAACAAGAGAAGGATTCTTGGCATTTTTTAGACCCAAAACGTAAAATGATCGATATCTGTAGTATGTAGGTACAATGGCCTCTTTAGATGGTGTATTGCCACCTTCTAAAGATCGCTAGTCAAAGATACACTACTAGTCTACCTGACAAGAAAACTTGAAGTTCGCTTTATAAGCTATTTATATGCTAGTCTTTAGTTTGCGAGACATAAGTATGGAAGACCTCAGCTTAACCTCTTGCAAGCAAGCGTGATGTATGCTAACAAAATGACTATATTATCAGTACCTGGCAGTTACGGAGTCATTAGTTTTACGTGGCATGTCTTCCCATAATGTAATAAGCGGTTGTATAGATGTGATATCAACAATAGCGTAATTTAGAGGACAGCGTGGCTCGTCGTGAACGTGTTATTATGTTGGGCGCATCGCATAATGCCCGTACGCAAATCACGGCGTGCACCCGCCCCGGACGCCGGATCAGAATAATTGCACCCGCGACCGCCGCCATTATCTCAAACTATACACAATTACTGACCGCTGCACCTACATCGATAATACCTTCGACAGACCCTCGATGCAACACTTCCAGAATGTTCAACATCCATCGCGGCTTTTATACAGAAGAATAGAACGAAGCTAAGTTACAAGCGCCAATGTATAACATTTATGTGTTTGTATCGTTTCTTGGTACCGAGGAAGTTATTCGTCGTGCTCATTACAATATTAATCAATGCTTTCACATCCAAGGCCCGGGATAAATATAACCGATGCAGAATATTCTTTAATATCGGTTGCGCAATAGTAATGCGCGGTTGGAACGAAATGATAGCCTTTATGGACGACACGACGGGCGCGACCGACGTCCGACCGTGCGATACCCCGCGCATATACATGTATGCGGGCTTAGACACGCGTAACGTGTTATTTGAATAAGTACTTATTCGCATAATGCAATCAGTTTGTGGCAGATTTATGCCGTATTAGTCTAAAATATAAGTCGATGGATGGCAGTGATTTTGTCCTCTAATCCAAGGTCGGGTTCTTCCAAAAATACCTATCCCAATAGTTTGTGGGACAGCGCGTCATTTGCATTACCATTTAATTAGTTGCCTGCCGATACGGAAGCAATTTTAGGGTACTGGATTTTTTTTGGGCTTGTATTGTTTCAATGTTAGTATGTTCTTCATGAAACATGAAGGTATATTTTTAAGCACTAGCCGTGTACCATTGGATAGTAATAACTAAAGCCTGCTTAAAAACCGGTCTGGCGGGCAAAATATAACTGTTAATGTTGTTTTATTTAACCTATAAAAGTCAAGTAATAAGATATTTAAGCGCTACTCTGTAATAGTGAAACATTACATTATAAAGAAAATAAGTTTATAACAAGGTAAACCATTTTTACTTAGAATCGTCCTGTAGCACTTATTTATTGACACTCCCAAAATAACCAGACTAGATTGTGCCTGCGGCTCCAACCGTGGTTATTGAGACAAAATGTGGTCCTTAAGTTCTTATGATGTATAAGATATACAACTGTAGACTAAACATCTTTCCATCTTCACAAACTTATAAAAGCAGTAGAAAGGAGGTTTTATGAAAAACCCAAAATTTGTGTATTAGGCTTATCGTTCGCTTCTGTTTGCGAAGAGTCCGTGGCAATCTATTTGCCTAATCTGGATGCAGCGTCTCATATACCTAACATATCATTTGAATAAAATTGAATGTTTTTTTACGGTAATCAAATATCATTAAGCATTTGTACTATACCTACCTACATGTGTGGTACACTACATAAATGGTACAATAGTAGGCTTATTGCAAAACTCTCTAGTTATGGATGTATTGTGTAAGTTTACTTTAATATTCCTTTACCTTTTTGATATTGTTGCATAAGCTTTACTAATATAATAAAGTCGAAGAGTTTGTGTGTTTGAATGGTGGAACTGCCTGTTGGATTTAAAAATATTGTTGTATATGATAGCCACATTGATAAGAAGGCTATAAAATAGATCATACGTAACATCACGCTATGACCCTTAGGAGCTGTATAAAAAGAAAAAGATGGCGAGTAGAATGTAATAGAACAGACAAACAATGCTGCACATCGGTGAAAAGGACGAGATGTGGTGAGTGAAACCGTGGAGTACGGCTAGTCAAACAACTATTCGTGTGAGTGTGGTCAACTCTGGTATCGGAGTTTAAAGACCTTCTGAAAGTCTCCGACGTGGCCTTACGATTAAAATATTCTGAGACAACAAGTAGTCTGTGTGGTGACGGATTAAGAATACGGATGTCACCACCCCATATCATCCCATGGGTGTCGTAAGAGCCGACAGAGTAAGCATATTGTGAAAGAGAAGGAAAACTTGATAGAAACCCTATACCAACTCGTTTGGCCAGCGTGGTATAGTAGGCCAATTCCTCCTTTCAAAGGACAGACCTAGACCAACAGTGGACTGTTAAAGCTAATGATGATGAGACAACAAGCAAGACCGATGGCTTTTCGTGCCCTCTGAAATACGGCATCTGATGTAAATGCCGTAACAAGCGGTCACCCATCCAAGATGTGACCTTAGTAGACGTTGCTTAACCTGTTCTACTGCGCAGCAAGTCCAGTCACGCTATGAGCGCTAGTATAATACAAATAGTAAGCCAGTTCTTGTCTGTATATGGTCAACAGTGCAGTTACTTTATATTTATCGTGATTATATTCTACATCGTTAGCTTACGAGAGTTTTTGTCTTAATAGATTAAGGCGAGGCTTTCTCGAGAACGTGTACCTAACATAGAACATTTACATATACCTACTTACGTTTGTGTTGTAGAGATAGATGATAAGGCAGATTTATGTGAAGTTTTATAGTATATTCTTTATTAAGGCTATTTTTAATATGCTATCTGTACTAATATAATAAAGCTAAAGAGTTTGCTAGAGTGAACGCACTAATTTGATGTTACGCTTATCTATTTGCTGACCTTTAGTGAAATCGCCAGCTGATAAAATTGCGCTTTCACTCGGCTTTGGAGCTTAATATTTTATGCTGTCTGGTTAAGGTCTGTCATGGCAAGGTATCCGGTACCTAGTAAATTTTGCCTTCTCGTATGGCGTAGATACCCAACACTAAGTAGGTACACCAATAGTAGCTTCGATTCATACACAAGATACTTTTTCGAGTGTGGCTGACTTTTGCGACCGATATTTGAAGGGCAAGAAATAACACAATTGGCAACAGGAAACCAAGAGTTGTAGAGTTTTGATTATTGCGTAATCAACACCGGGTAGAGTGTACTGGATTCTATCCTCACTTGGAATGAAATGTGAAATTAAAAGTATTGGTTGTATTATCCCGTTGTTGGACAAAGGCCTCCTCTACACATTTTCAGAGGTCTGCGTCTCCAGCTATTTGTGTCAAATTTTGTAATCACCCAGGTCATCTCTTCTTTCTGAACACTTGATTGATTTAATTCTTAAAAACTCTCCTGTAGGTATAAGATTATTCCACATATGAGAATTCTTCTAAAATAGGGTAGTTTCCAGGGTCAAAATAATTACATTTAATTAAGTCTGTATTTTAGATTATAAAAAAATATTGGACAGGTATTTTTTCTTTTTTTGATTAAGTAAAAAATAACAAAGATATAGCCCATTAAAGTTACGTGTGACGTCACCTAGTGCGAAAAAATGTAGCACGGCGTGACGTTATACGTAACTTTAATGAGCTATATCTTGGCCATTTTTGGTTTAATTTACAAATAAAAAATACGTATCGCTTATTTTTGAATAATCTAAAGGACGGACTTATAAAACTTTTTTTTTCGTCAACTAGCCTATTGTAAGATCTCTCACGCATATATTTTTAAAAAGAAATATTTTGTACTAATCATCTCTTTTAATACTCGGCCATTGAAATATGAATGAACTTTGTGATATCGAACATCGCAAGATACATTATCATAAATATTATGATCGTACATATGACATTTCAACATGTCAATGTTAAGACATTTAATTAAATGTACTCGAAGCCTATTTGCATAATTCGTGCGAAAGCGACGCATAAAAATGTCACACTGTAATTGATTATTCTGAATATTAAAGAGTGTTGTAGGTATATGAATATATTTATCTCCATTCACGACCGTGAAGGCAGAGAACGAAGAGGAAAGGTGACTAGTAAAATTGCCTTATCACACAAAATTATTATTATTACCTTTCAAAATAAATCATTTAATAAAAAAGTTCATAATAAAGGGTAGCTCCCATACAACAAACGTAATTTTTAGCAATTTGTTACTCGATAAACAGGTAGAAACTTAAAAAATATTTAAGTATACATACAACAAACGTGATTTTCTTTTATAGATGATGGTACGGAACCCTTCGTGCGCGAGTCTCGCACTTGCCCAATTTTTATAAAACCAGCTTCTGCCCGCGGGGGGTTCGGTTATCGGGACCGAAGGTCCAAAAGGAAGTCCGTGTTCTATTCTGACGAGTAAGCTTTACTATCGCAAAGTTTTATGAAATCCCTGCAGTATCCATTCATCCATCCTCACAAGCTTTCACATTTATATTAGTAGTAAGAAATTATTACATGTATGGGGTAGTTGTTTATGAGTGTGTTCCCTTCCCCGTTGTCACTGCGCTGAGCGGTGGCAGACCTATACAGGAATATAATTATACTATACAGGAATTATTCATTAGGACTTAATGTTTATACCAAAAATGCATATATTATCGCGTAATAAGCGAATAGAAGTTCAGCAGGTTACTGCGAGTACCCTGTAGTTTCCACACTGACGTCCATGCCGGAGAACGCAACGAACCACGACGAGGAAATGATGATGGTTTTATGACGGTGCAGAGGAGGAAGGGTCGTCAGAAAACCAACAAGAACTGCTGCTCCTGTGGAGTCAGGTGCGAATCTGCGCGCCGCCGCACCGAACACACCCGTCTATGTCTCTCGCCTGCACTACACCACTAAGGTGGAGGACATCGCGGAGTACGTGCACCAAAAGACGAAATACACACCGAGAGTACAGCTGCTGGAGTCACGTCGTAACGTCAATTTCAAGGCGTTTCTGGTGCGGGTCCCGACGTGCTTTCTGATTGTTGTGATGATTTGATGAAGGAGGACTTTTGGCCGAAGGGAGTGGTGTTCCGTTGCTTCCGCGGACAAGTGCCACACGAGCACACATCAACAACGTGCAAGTGAAGCGATACTAACATAGTTTAGAAGTATATTTATACTAACAACCACTGTATGTATGTTAGACTGTACTGTATTTATCTATGCGTCTATGCCACGCGAAATAAAATGTTGGATTAATTTGATTTGATTATTACTGAGGCCAGTAAGAAAAAATATTGGTATTATGGGAAAGAAAAGTATTAGAACTATTAGGTAGGTACATACCTATGTTACTAGCAGATGCATATAATTTTGAACTTAGAATTAAGATTGTTATTTTTTATAAAACTAAATCGAGCTCTTATATTTTGACTATTCGCCAGCATTGTACGAATATCATTCGTTCGTTACACACAGCTTATAATATAAATGAAAAATATTGTTGTGTCGTAATTTTGCATTTTTGGCAATATTCCAAAGCAACTGGCAAATGTATCATCCCAAAGCTAAATCACAATTAGGTGAAGCAGGAAATAGTCGATTGCCCTAAACTGCAGTAAAGTATTTTATGTTCTGAAGATTATTTTTATTTCATTATAATTTAAAGCAAAAGGCAAGTCTTGAGATTGTGCATGGTAGACGACAGAAGAAGCATTCTAGGTTCAATGTTGCAGTTTAATACACGTGTCGAGTAAAATTCTGGAGCATAAAAGAAATTGATATCCTGTACAAATATTTTGCCCTCTACTAACATGCGGTCGACAATCTGGCTATCATTTTAAAGATATTCGAGTCTGCTATCAATCGCATGTATGTAAATCTTAGAGTCAAAATACCTCGACACTTTTAATATCAACATCATATAATAAACACAAGTGTTATTATAACAATGTTTGTCTTCATTATATTATTATATTGGTGTGTTGTGTTGACGATCAGTTAATCTTTTAAACAAACTGAACTTTTCGCTGGCACTCCCATGTATTCACAAAACCGATAATACCAGAGACACTGTTTGTATAACTGATAGTACTTTGTGTATCGTGTAGGTACGAATACACTTGGCTGTGGGACGACCACGAATATACGGTGACTTAATATGGCGAAATATAATATAGTACATGTTTACAGCTGTATATTCTTGTACGACAGTTATGGGTAGATTTACATCGCCAGCGGAAAACGTCTAGTTTGTATATAGATCGATATTGCGCCCACTGGTCTTCATTGAGTTGTTTCTAATGATACTCATTTATTAAGTTTTGATACAGTGAAGGCATTTCTGTAGGATATATATATCGCAAATGGTTTCGGCCCATACTTTGTAAACTGTACGTTTAAAGTTTCATCTTATAGAAGGCAAGTCTCTGGCAAGCCCGCGGCGCACCATATACAATATACAGTTATAAGCTTGACTTATAAACGTGGTAAACACTTACACGACCAAATGTAATGTAAGTAACAAACACTTTTAATAACACCAAAAGTTATCTTCACCAAGACTTATAAAGTGATAGAGCACGTCTTTAATACGTTTGTAATCTTTAAATTTACCGAACGCCGAATGCAGGTTCATGCTGGTACAGTGGTAAGTTGGCGTTTATGCTGACGATTTCGGTTTTGTTCCTGGTTCTGGTAAAGTGTATTGAGTGCTTTTAAGCATAGAGTTTGTAGATACTAGTTAATACTATTACATAAATTATCTGGTAATTTATTTTACAATATATTCTGGCAAAGTGTGCCTTTTTGGCGATATTGCAAAACATCATCGCTGCAGTCAAATGAACAGTTCCTAAATCACACAAAATACGCCGTTGAGCCAGACCATTCGAATCTTACTTACGAATACGAATTAGGTTTCCATACAACAGTTTCCTTCATCTCTTATTCGATCTATAGGAAATTACAAAAACAAGTTATGACACAATAAGGTTACCTAACCCAGTAATCGAACCCGCGAGTGCAAGGTAATTCACAAACGTAAGCATACTCAGTCTGGAGACTAGAGAGGCAATCTAATACCTACATTATAATTCTTATGAATATGTATAGCGCTCGCGTATATGAAGTGATTCCAGCGAAACGATTACAATATATTATTATACACGAGCAAACTGATTTATTTGTCAAAGATAACATTCTCGCACGTGAATCACCACGTAAGTATACACCGTTTAGATATAAAGTAAGTTTTTACCTTGATACCAATACATAACCTATTGTTTATCCATACTAAGTACAAAAATATTTTTTCTGAGTAACTATGAACGTAAGGCCATTTTTAGGGTTCCGTAGTCCACAAGGAACGGTTATAGTTTCTTCATGTCCGTCCGTCTGTCCGTCCGCAGCCTAGCTCAAAGACGCCTGGTGCTAGAAAGCTGATATTTGACATGAATATAGACATACAATATTGCAACAAAACTGTAGAATAAAATTTAGGAAAATATTTTTTTTAAGGGTATCTCCCCTACATATATAGTGGGGTTGAATTTTTTTTTGGTTCCATTGTGTGGAGTATCATTGGATAGGTTTTAATAAAATATTATTAGTTTGCTCAAATCATTTTTCGATCAAGTGATTGGTTTGTCAAATATTAAGCTTTGAAGTGAAAAAAATTGTAAGACTCAAGTGTCCCATCCCCCCCCCCCTCTGCCGGCTAAACTATTAATTTGGAAGAGGTGAAAAAAATCACAAATGTAGTACATATAACGAATTTAAAAGGAAAACTATCACGGCTAAGTAGACATCACTAGTTTACGAGTAATCGTCGGTTAACTTATAAATACCTATTTCTGTGAGTTTACATTGGGATCGCTGGCTTAATCTTAAAGATGCCCGTTTTTAGTCCCATGTGAAACAGAAGTTATAATCAATAATGGCCATTATGGGCAACTACGGAACCCTACATTGCGCGTGGCCCGACACGCACTTGGCCGGTTTTTTTTTATAGTCTCACGCCTGTATCCCCGAAGGGGGAGGCAGAGGTGTAAATATTACACCCACATTTCGCCATGAATTTTTAGATCTCTCGTAATAGGGGGCGAGCCTATTGCCGTTACCGGGCACATCACCAGACTCCGGGCTCTACTGAGTATTCGGAAAAACCTAGTAACACTTTTGCCCGACTCGGGAATCGAACCCGGGACCTCCTATCAGCATTCGCATACGCTATCCACTGGACCATGGAGGAAGTCCAATAAAGCCATCGTAGAGCCTAAACTTCAGCTGAAGTGACACAATACATGAAGACACACCAGACCACATGATATTTGGATAAGTAGTGGGTTCGTTTTAAGGTGCTGATTGACTTGATCGTTCAGTATAATAGAACATTCATAATTCGCAAATTCTAAGTCGAATCGAACAAAGAACAGAGTCAAGCATAGAGCCAAACATACCTAGCTACGAACATTTACATGATCTTAATCTTACTAGCGAACGCTCTAGTCGATGCAGGTCAAAAATATTCTTCTTAATCTACGTAAAGAATATTTTTCTTCAGTTTCATTTGTAGAATCACATTTATTTATTTACTTTCTTTTCTATTTTTGCCTATTCCGTAGCCCATGACATAATGCGGATGCACATATATACATGATCATATTTTAAAACTCATTGTGCACTTCGCTTTTCTTTCCGACTGACTTGTTTACAAACAATCGACGCTTAAAAAGGATAATCATAGCTTTCTTGCCATCGTTTTCTTATGTGAATTCTATTTCTGGAACTGCTTTTATTTTTAGATTATTCAATACTCCTATACGTTCGATATTATTTTCTCTTTAGAATGTTGGTTTCAGAATAACGATAAGAAATACGTAATTTTATTCAAATTGATGACTATTGAATTTGAATACACTAAAAAGTGTTTATATATTTTGGTGTGTGTTCAACGCGGCAACTATTAGTCATCTATACGGTTAGTTATAGACCATTCATTACTACCATACCAAACTTAGATGTCCCGTACGAAAAGTACCTATATAAAGTCCTTAGGCGCACTACATTGAATCAAAGCCTGTTCTAGATACGAAACTCCTGTTTAATAACCTTAAATTAGCACATCGTGCGAAGACGATATTCTTGACATTTTAATAGCCTTCGTATTAAGATTTATTAGGACTGACATAACAGTAAGTAATGCAGCAATGACAGGTATTAGATAAGAGTGGTTGAGCTGTATATCCACTCCAGCTGTGCGGGAGATGAGCTAGCTGTGATGAGGATATCGACCAACAGTCTTACTTTATTACGCACTACGCTTGCCTGCCTTGTATTCAACAGGAATCATCTTCGTCGTCGTCTTAGCGTTTTTCCAGTTACTTCCAAGATTTTTCCTCTTGCAGCCCGGTGTCTGCTTACCTACTTGTCTAACCGCATTTGACAGAGTACCTATTGGCTTTTTATATACAACAGGTATATTTCTTTTTATAATAATTGGCAGCAAACGAGCAGATGGATCGCCTGATGGTAAGCAATTACCGCCGCCCATGGACACAAGCAACACCACAGGAGTCACAAGTGCGTTGCAGCCCCTTGGGGTTAGGAAAAGGGATAGGATGAGGAGTGGGATGAGGGAGAAAGAATAGGGGATTGGGCCTCCGGCATTCTCACTCACCGAACGAAACGCAACAGTTTAGGTACTGTTACTTTACGTCGATTTTCTGTGAGAGGGTAGTACTTCCCTGGTCGAGCCGGTCCAATCATGTTGAAATCATCAAGGCTCTACTACCGTGATAAAATAAAGTTACTTGTAAGACTAAGACAAATAAAACGTAAAATACGTGCAACTAAAATGCTCTAGGCACTATATAAGTGAGGGTAGTTGCAGAAACCGGCACTTCACACCGCGCTAAACTCACAACAGTTGCTGCACGACCACGAATTTTGTAAGCTGGTCGAAACGCCGGAGAAAATTAGATATTATATGTCTACGTTAATTTAATTACTTAAAGCGGTAAAGACCCATTGTTTTGTGATAAGAACTATAACTGGTAAATTTCCCGCGTACACTCAGCTCATCTTCGGTGCAGATACAACCTTCTGTGCGGCGCAGGTGCGGCGCGGTAAATCACGTGGCGTGTTATGAGGCGGCGCGGCGTGCGCGCAACATCGCGATACCAGGCTGACCCACAGCCCGCGGCGAGGCCATACCCAGACCAAACACCCAAGCCATTTTAACTCACTGGCAAATATACTAACAGAAGGACCACTGAAACCCAATTGTCAAAATTTTCTACAAGAATCCTTAGCTTCGGGCAAAAAAGTCAAGGTCGGTAAATGTAATGATGGAAGCCAGTAAGTTGTCCTATGAAGTTTTAGACTCAAGATGTCTAACTTAAAGTCTTTAATTTAGGTGAAAAAGCTCCGTAATCTAATTGACTTCAAGTTGAACTACTGTGTGATATTGTACAGTGGTACGTGCCGCGTCGTGTCCGATAAGACGCGTTACATATTTTAACATATTTAATTATGTAGCCGCAGATCGGCGGCGATCTATCTTTGATTACGTAGATAGACATCGCGTACGGTGTTTTCTAGATATCTGCCTTGATAGGCTTGGCGCCGGCTGATGTTTTTAATCGAATCAAATGTAGAACGCATATCGTAATGATATCGTATGATAATAACCTAATATTATAACTAATTACTATGTAAATCTTACATTTCAGAAATCAATCATTTCCTTTTTTTATTGAGTAAGTTCTGGACTATACTGTTCAGTTTGTTCCTCTGCACTTTGTCTCGCTTTGTTTTACTTTTTAAAATGTTTGTAATGAACGGCGTGAGGCCGCGAGGATGCTGCGAGCCTCAATAAATAAATTTAACTAGATTATCAGCGACCGACCGCCTGCGCGGGCGCGTTTGGGTAAGTTGCTGCCTGGCGGGCCTTTTCCCACTATGCTCTCAAAGACGGGATATATTATAATATACCAGAGGATGCCCGCAGCTACGACACTTATTTTTTTAAATTATCCTCTTCCGCCCGTTCTAGTGGGGATTTCGTGATATCCCTTCTTAGTGCAAGCTCTACGGTCCCTAAGGAACATGCCAAGTTTCAACTTCAACAAGCCAACAAGTTTGGCTTTGGCTGTGCTTGGCCTTGTCTTTCAATCAGTCAGTAAGGGAAGAATTATATGCCTTTTTTTTTAAATATGTAATCCTCATGTTCCCTTGTGTCGGAGGGTCGGGTCGCCTAAGCATTCCTTGCTACCCCTCGACGGGTATTGGCCCGCCAGCTGGTCAGGCGGGCCTCGAACAAAACCCCCTTGGTGGCGGATGAAGGTGTTGGGTTCCGCCGCCAAAACACCCAGCGGCCGCAGAGGATAAGGAGGACGGCAACCTGGCAACACAGCTGGCTCCTCTTGATGGCGAGGAGATATGGCGCGCGGCAACACAACACCGACACGCCTCTCCTCCCGCCACCGCGCCCGACTGCGAGGGACAGAAGAACTGTCCCTCGCTCCCGCACCATTGGACGCATCCTGCGCAGGCCTCCGTCAAGCCCACGCGGTATCTCGCTTAGCTTTGCTCGTTAGCTTAGTGACCCAACCACGGTTACTGAGCCCCCCCACCACGACAAGGACGGGGGGGCAGTATATACCAACTGATAAAATATATACCTGGTTTGCTTGAAATTTCTTCATTACGTTACATTTTTTTATCATTAGTAGACTTTTGCAATAAATGCTTTTCGATACTCTTTCGGTTCATTTCTAATCAGCAAAAATCGAAATCAGTAAACGTATCAGTTTATGACAGTAATAATAGAAAGAAATACCTACTACTTAATTTTCTTTTTCTTTCGTAGCATTGATCGAAGTTGTTAGAAAATTGTAATAAGAAAATATATTTAAATTCAGTAGTCTTTAAGCCGACTACTTACCACACGGCATGCAGTCGAGCAATAGCAATATTCAGGTTCAAAACACATGCTTTATGGAGGTTGGGACCACAGGCAATTACAATACTCTGCGCCTCCGATGCGCCCGCGCTGCGCTCGCGCCGCGTGAGAAGATCCACTCCTTTACTGCCCTCAACAAACCAACTACAATGCAGTTCAAACAAACCACTTCAAACCTTATTTCTATAATCATAAGGATTGTATGAGTGAGTGTGTAATTTAGTTGTAGTAGTGCTAAATTGATCAAAGCTTACACAAATATTATTATTTATAAATGTAGATCCACGATCTAGCGGTCGTTTCCGATGCTGACCGGCCGCGCCGAGGTTCGTGGCTGCACTACCGACGATCTTAGACGAGGGACGTGCATCTCTTGAAACCGACATCAGAACAATCAACGCCAACTACTATCTTTTTCAACACAATAGCAATGTTTTACAATAAATATTTAGCTCTGCGGCTTGCCATACACATACGCTTTTTACAGCAAATGCTTTTTGAGATATAATCGCCGGTACTTTATCTTCGACGAAATCTCACGTTTGAATGAATGTGAATGGTTAATTTATTCAAGACAGGAGCGATTCCGACGAACCCATTGATGATCCGGCGGCATCAGTCAGCGGACTCAGCGGTAGCAAAAACTCGCCAGTTTAAATCACTCGGAGGCAAATGACAAGAGGTGATTACGGCAATTAAAACGCCGGCGATTGGAGTTACTTTAGCCGCAAGCGGGCGTACGGAGCAAAAACTTGCGCGCGCGTAGGTATATACACTCATGAATATATGCGCTCTATTGATCTAGAAGTTCAAATTTACGGGTCGTATGATTAGAGAAGTTGATGAGGCTTAAAGTGAAATGGAATGTGCTATGATCCCTCATACAGACTGTAAAGAAATTATCTTTAATGAGTAGTATTTGTTCCGGACACTAAAGAAGCATTTTTATATCGATTGTAAATATGCAAATGGTTCATCTATTCACCCGTGTAAAACTTCATCCAAAATATTTGAAATATTAACAAGCTTAGTTACAATTGAATAGTTTACATAAAGTTATTTATCAGTTTATCATGACAAACGTATGGCTCCCCGAACTTTAGTCTGAATTACCTTGAAAGAAGAAAAAAGGCAGTTTAATTAAGTCATCATTGCTTAAAAACATCAAAGAAGTCAGTAGAATGCGTTCGTCTCGCGTGCTGGCAATAGTTTTAAGACTGAGAAATGATTAATATCTGTTAGCACCACAGGAGTCCTGCATGATGCTATGGCTGTTATTTGAGATACAGAGCGCAAATGTTACCATTCGACCACATGGTGACGTGTTCTACTACAATTTATTCATTACCAAGTATGCCGTACGCGGATAATGAATAAATTGTGCGTGGGACATGCTAATTAAACCAGGAGTATGGTGGTAGGTATTAGTAATAGCATAAAGTAAATTGTTTGTAGGTATAAAAAGTTTCGTCGGAACAATCTCCTCTGACCTAGTTTGCATCTAGCAGTCATTCACCACAAGACTGACCGCCAAATGCAAATCATGTGAAAAAAGACAGCAATATTCATTTATTTATATATTGAATACTTATTCCTTAACAACTATCATTACAGGATTTAAACTTAATGCGATAGTGTGGCATGTTTATAATTGGGAATGTAATGGAATTTCCTAGGCGCGTTAGGAGTGCTACTTTTGACTAGATGAGCTCAATTTAGACTTCTTAAAAAAACATGTGCGTTCTGAGTTGCTGTTGCTACATGTGAAAACATTATCAGGAGTATAATTTTATATTGCTTACCATTAAGAGTGGTAGTCAGCGTACTATCAGTATTGATACAAACGTTTTAATTTCTGTTCAGTCAGTAATGTACTAAACTATGGGAAGAAGGTACTTTCACACTTATATCAATATGAATTCCATTATATCCTATATCCCGCACTCAAACCGCAATATATAGATCACAAACAAGTTTGATCAGATTTGAGATTATTCAAACATCATCATGATCAGCCCTTTATACTGTCCCACTGCTTCCCATTTCACTTCCCATTATGGGAAGGGTCAGGCCATAGTCCACCACGCTGGCCAATGACGGGTAGGCAGACTTCACATGTCTTTCGAGAACATTATGGAGAACTCTCAGACATGCAGGTTTTCTCACGATGTTTTCCTTCACCGTTTAGCAAGCGATAATTAACAATTTAATACAAATTCAGATGATTTCCTGCATTGTACTTGCATACTAAACCCTTTTTTTGTCTGGACTTTAAAAGATCAAGAAAAGACTAAAGAAATTTAAGTGATAAAAAAAATAATGACTCTGAGTTTGTTTCGGCCTTTCTTCTCAAGAAGTCATTTAGCTAGGAAAAGCCGGCATCATCTAGAATAGGGTTTTGACTAGTATAAGTGTTGTAAACAACCAAAATGAAGAAATAAATATGTCTTTATATCTTTATGTCATAACACTCATAACTCCGAAAAGTCATCGGTGCGCGCCATGGATTCGAACCCGGACCCTCTGCGTAGCAGTCTGCCGGTCTGTCCACTTGGCTATCGCTGCCTTTATGTTCAATTTGATTATTTTTCTAATTATATAATATGCGATTATTTACATGTTAAAATATGATGTTACATGGTATCACAATGAAAACTATGTGAGTACGTACAATCAAAGAACAAATAAATAATTTATCAATATTTTTTTAAAACTCGGTATTTTATTCGAAAAAAGCACATAGCGACATTCGCACTTACATAAATATTGATTCCAATACCATAACATCCTGTACAGCATTCTGTTGCAAACAAGTTAGTAACAAAACATAACAATATGACATTAGAAGTGCATCTACAGGGTGGTTGTCCGGGTACAATCAGTGCTTGTCCGTCCGTCCGTCCGGTTCAGGTGGCATTTCCTCGATTATCATGCGTTTAGTTTTTGCGCGCGACAATTACGCCGCATCAGTATGCACGCGGCAAACGCGCGAATAATCCCGCCCCGCCCCGCGGTACGGACGCTATACAACCACGACATTGATGTTGTACAGAAATTCAAGTTGGGAACGTCTTTGAAATGTCATACTGTCTCAGTATTCATAACTTTAATGCGATGGTTTGGTCGTTTGGTGTGAAAAGCCGGGGTAAGTTTGGGTAATGGGCGTTGTTATTTTTTCGGTTTCTTGAATCTCATTCAATATTAAAAAAATATTTCTAAACTCAAACGCAATATTTTATACTTAATGCTTTAATCGATGAAATATGTAAATACAAATAAATTGCTCTGCAGTGTTTGAACGTGTTTCAATGACACCATTTTTACTTATTTTGCTGTTTCCTTACTATATATCAATATTATATATTCATTTAATGACGAAAATGGCATACCATGATCCGAGATTTAGCTGACGTGGTCGATAAAACTAAAATTAATTCGTCCTTTTGTACTAAACCGTGTAGCGAAACCAAAGCGCTATTGCAGGAACAGTGTATGTACAATGGTATTAAAATTTTAATATTTTATTTTATGCTGCTTGATCCGTGTGGTGACGGATTAAGAATACGGATTGTCACCACCCTATATCATCCCATGGGTGTCGTAAGAGCCGACAGAGGGAGCATATTATGCAGAAAACAGCACTGTAAGAGAAGGAAAACTTGATACAAACCCTATACCAACCCGTTTGGCCAGCGTGGGATAGTAGGCCAATTCCTCCTTTCAAAGGAGAGGCCTAGTCCAGCAGTGGACTGATAAAGGCTGATGATGATGATGATGATGATGCTGCTTGATTCTTTCAGAAGTAACGATGTAAATACGTAGACTATCGACCTCATTCTTATAATTCCTATCACTCTGCAAAATATGTTAGGCTCAGATGAGAAGACTATTTGATCGTCCATGGCTCCATGCTGTTCTAAACAATTTGCACAAATTGTCTAAAATTGTATCAGATCAAATGGTTTTACTGTAAGTAACCTACCGATGGCGAGTGCTCAGACGCAGTTTTTGCGTGGCGGCTGCGTGCCCGCGGCGTGGGAGCTGCGGCCGGCTCGCGCGCACACAGCTCGCGCGCCTACACTCGCCACACCAACACGCATTATGATTTCATGTTGAATTAACATTCGTCTGAGGGCAGGACGAGCGCGAATGCACCAACCGACTTGTATGGCACATGACACATTCAAATCACTTTAATTATACCACTTTGCTTACGGTATGGTAATGATTTGTGGACTCATGCTGTGATGAGTTCTTCGTACGGAGAAGCAGTTTATTTAATGGCCGCGCTGAGAACTGTGAAGTTAAATTAGATTTTTTACGCTACGATTGACTTGACTTGAGTTTTTGTTATGTATTTGCCTGTTTTAGAGGTAATTGTAAGGCAAGCATCAGACACCTTACAGAAAGCTGAGTGAGGGCAAAATAAATAATAATATGTAATATTGTAGAAGCTGTGGTGGGTGGCTAAGAAAGCTTATTTTATAAAATTTGTCAAAACAATAACAGTACCTTGGAAATTAGACAGAATGTAAGGAAGTGAGAAAAATATTTTCGGCCACCGCACCGGTATTCTTCTTTCCCGAAAGATGTGTAGGTTAGGGTGGAGCGACAAAAACTTTTTTTTTATTTCCCTTTTCCTGTAATGTTAATCAATGACCTATAGTTGCAGGAGCTTTGATGTAAAGTTTTAGCTTTCTAACTCAATATCTTGAGGTGGCGCACGAGACTTTAATTTTTTGAAAAGGTGCCATATTTGCGTCTCAGCCAGAGCTATATTTAAACCAAAAGTACTAATTGTGTCATAAAATTAACACTTAATTTTATTTAAACTATCGTCACCTATAATATAAAAACATCTAATCACCACATTTTTAGAGGTTGAACGTTTTATGCCAAGGGTTTTAGAACCCTCTTCCTGGCGAAAACAATTGGATTTGGGGTATATTCGTTTATTTCGTAATTAAAAGAAAAAAGAACAGGAAATTAAAATGGTTGCTTTTGACATCGAAAAAGTTTCCATTAGGACATCTATTCCTACATTAAGCCATTCACAAATATTCTCCAGATTGATTTATATAGTTTTACTAATAAGTAGGACAGTGTGAAAAATCCAGGAATATGGGCCATTCTGGGTGGTTGACGTGCACAAACAAAATGCTTTGTTTAGATAAATCATATATTATAAATGTATATGTTTGATAATAAATATAAATGTTGTTAAAACTAACTATAACTAAGTGGCTATTTACACATAAATTAAAACAATAATTTCTATACTTAAATAACTAACAAATAAAAGGAAATACATAAAAAAAAAAGAGTAAAAGCAGAATTTAAAGGGCGTCATGGAAATCCTCCACATCGCCATCAATTGAAAGCGTGCCCAGAATGCTGGCAGCATTGCCACGTTGTATGGCAATGCTGATCTTTTGTGCCAAATACAGGCCAGCCTTCTGGTCACGCGAGGTGTCAACAAGTCTCTTTGAAAGATCTCTAAAAAGAGATCTCGCACTTGGACCCCATGGTCCCAACGTTTCAACTCCAAACGGCTCAAATACATAATCCCCTACTAGATTTATGTATTTGCGCCTTTTGAGAGTCTCCGCTGAAGCAGCAGCAGCGCCCGCACAACCCGCTGTGCTAGGAAGATGAGATGGCGCAAGGGTGTCGACACATGTTGCGTCCCACACCAAAGGCCTACCCAGCTTCCATGGGAGTAAAGACATACCGTCTGGTCTCTTACCATCGTCGCGTGCCAAGCCCTGAGGTTCAAGTTGGGCTGGAACGCCAGCGGTGACAAGAGCCCGACGAAGTATGTAATTGAGGTTGGCGTGTCGTGAAATACGACCTGCGCTCCTGCTACATGACAGACCATGGTGACCAAGGCTGTCGACAGACTCTCCACAGTGACAGCGATGTGGCGCACCTAAACGAAGGCAAGAAGCAATGCGGAAGGTCGTATCGTCCAACATGGTACCTATGTTGGACGATGGCAGTGCCTGAAGCCAAAGCCCTGACTCCCACTCTCCCACAGCCAGCAAACGAGCACGCTCTGCAGCATTGGACGACGTACTTAAGAGATTTTCTCGTACCACGCTGCAAAGCGGCCCGTCCCACTGCCTCTGAGAAGATGGGAATCGGGGTAACTCGGTGCTTGGACAAGCCATTCTCCATGCATTCATGGCATCGGTCTTACACGGCACCTCAGAATTGACCAGTGTGGGTGCTAAAATTTTCCTGGTCAATTCTTCAGTGCTGTGGACCGAGGACAGGAATGCTGGTAAGCTTACGTCAGTAATTTTGCGAACGCCAAGGCCGCCCAGGCGTACAGGCAAGGACGCCTGTAGCCACACTCGGTCGTTCAGGGCCAGATTTAGAATTTTGCTTAAAGTAATTTGTATAAGTTTGTCAATTTGGGCGAGTGCAGATGGGTTTTTCCAAAAAGGGGAAGATCGAAGAGCGTGTGTAAATTTAGGGACAAAAAGACAATACTTGATAATAGTAAAAGCCGAATGCATATTAATTTTGAGTAACCTGTCTGAAATATCACTAAAATTTTGAATTTTTTCTTGTATAAATGAATCGAAACCTTCGTCTAATATTGGGGACCCAAGGAGGCGAAGAGCACTTTTTTCAACGTGAGTAATATTGGGAGCAAGATGTTGAAATTTTGAAAGTATATCGGATTTGTCTAAGTTATCGTTAATGAAAATTTCGCATTTACTGGGATTAAGTTCTAGGCCAATGGATAAAAATTTCGACTTTAGAAGTGCCAGGTCTTGATAAACTGAGTCTACGTCACCTGCAAGGGTCCCGTCATCCAGGTACCAGATGTTAAATTTTGAATTTAGCTCTTTGATAATTGGGTGAATGGCCAAGCTAAAGAGTAGTGGTCCAAGCGGATCGCCTTGTTGACAGCCAACGGCGGATTCCAAAACATTTTCCTTATATATCAATTTTGAAGGGTGCCTGTAGCACTGCCCAAGAAAACTGAAAATTTCGGGTGTTTCTAATTTAGCTTGTGTCAGCAAGGTGTCCCTATTAACCGAGTTAAAGGCATTCTTTAAGTCTACCTTCAGGATAACCTCACCCTTATTACAGCCAAGGTATGTTGACAGGGCATGTATGGCAGCCTCGCAGCCGCCTCTGGAACCAAATTCCAGCTGTTGTGGCTGAAATTTACAAGAAATGGAGGTGTTATAATGGCGGCAGCAAATCTTGGCTGCCATACGCCTGAACGTACACCCAACGGCAATGGGACGAATGCCACCGTCTCGCTTCCTCAAGGCGCACAGATTTGCGCCATACAAAATATCGACGATGGCATCGTTCACATTACCGGAGAGCATAAGATTAATTAAAGCCGTAAGCTCCTTCAAAAGCGCGTCGCTGGCCGACCCGGCGCTTGCACACACAAGATCCTTTAAATGCTGTGGTGTTAAGCCGTCGCACTATGGTTCGTCTAGAACAAGCTAGCTAGACAAAAACAACTCTTAAATTCCTGGAAGTTAATTACTATTACGAACTCATTACCCCTATACATTGAGGATTACACCTATTAATTATCAATACTACCCTCATTAAGAGCGTCATTAAGGTATGTTTATAAGATATTGACTATTTAAAGGGCATTCATTTGCATTTTTACATCATATTTGATAGCATTGTTTATGTCACTAAAAGAAATTTGTGAAAGTGTTTTTGTGATGGATTGTATACGTAAGGGTAAGTAGTTATATTTTATTTCATTTTCAACATGGGAACTTCATTCTTTAGTCTTATAAAATGAAATGTTTGAATTTTCACCCACTTTTTTACTCATTTTTTCAAATTCATCGGTCAAATAATAACATGTCCCCACTTGTCCCCACCGTAGAACCTATCATATACGATTCTCATAAGTGTCTAGTAGTTATACGTAAAAAAATTCATTGCGATATATTTGCACAACTAATTTTTATTTATTTTTTTCTTTCAACAGTTTTTACCGTCTCAAGAATGGATTTTTTCGAAGAATGGCTGAAACACCCGAAGGAAACGCGGAATGAGGAGCTCTTTCGGTTTATATCTTTGAGATATAATTTTGATGGTGTTACGGAGCAGTCTCTGCGAGATATTAAAGTACTAATCTCAAGATATTCAACGAAATTTGCTGAAAAGTGGAGCAGCTGTGGAAGAAATCGAGAGCGATTCCTACAAAAGTATTCGACGTGGCTGGAGGGTCTTGACATATCTTTCGATGTGTCCGTTTATTTATCTCTGCCAACTACATCTGGAGAACCGGGACCCGGAAGATCTACTAAAGATTTTGAACATTCTAGTCTCAAAACGAAGAGACGACGTGTAGACGATCTATTACAGTCCAGAAGTGCTAGTGAATTAATTTACGCCGCTGAAGTGTCAGCTCGAATCTCGGGTCAGAGAAGTGTAGCACGTCAAATTAAAGATGTGACTAGTGATCCTTCAATAACCAAGACCACGAGTGAAGAAAGTGCCCCCAGGAGTTTAACAAGTGAGGAAGCTTTAGCGTACTACGTTGATAGTAAATCAAGTAGCCATAGCTATAAGCAGACTCGGAAGTGGAGTATTAAAGCTGGACATAAGGTGTTTCCGTCAATGTACAGTGTTAGAAAGGCTAAAATAGCCTGCTACCCGTCAGGTGAACAAATTACAGTCAATGAAACGCATGCTGAAATCAAAGTTCAGGCAATTCTTGATAAGACTGCCGAACGTTTAGTTTCAGCACAACAAGAAGTTGTTCATAGTCTGTTACCTTGCACGTCATTCACATTAATCAGTAAATGGGGTTGTGATGGAAGTTCCGGTCATAGTATGTACAAACAAAAATTCACTAATTGTGACGATAGTGACGAGTTTTTATTTGTATTTTCTTTCGTTCCTCTTCAATTGAAAGATGAAAGTGGTAATATTGTATGGCAGAATCCTCGGCCCTGTTCTACAATGTATTGTCGGCCAATAAAGTTTATCTTTTCTAAGGAAACGAAAGATTTTACGATTTCGGAAACCAATAAGGTTTTAGAAGAGATAAACGCTTTATTGCCGACAACCTGCAAGGTGATGGAGACCGAAGTATCTGTCACACATGTTATGCTTTTAACAATGATTGACGGAAAAGTTTGCAATGCTCTGACCGAAACTTCTTCCTCACAAAAATGTTTTATTTGTGGGGCAACTCCAACAATGATGAATGATCTGTCAAAAGAGTTTGCTGCGGACAAAGATAATCTTGGTTTTGGTTTGTCTACGTTGCACGCTTGGATAAGGTGCTTTGAATGCTTGCTTCACATTAGCTATCGACTAAATATAAAAAAATGGCAGTTAAGAACAGCCGAAGACAAAGCTAGTGTGAAACAACGTTCAGATGACATTAAAAAACGATTTAAAAGCGAAATGGGCTTGATTGTAGACAAACCAAAACCAGGGTTCGGTAACACTAATGACGGGAACACCGCGCGAAGATTTTTTGGAAATCCCGAGGCTAGTGCCGATATTACAGGGTTAGATGTTTCACTAATACAAAAATTTGGCATACTACTTCGCACTTTATCATCGGGATATGATATAAATATTGAAAAATTCGTTAACTTAGCTCAAGAAACTAGACAACTTTATGTAAATCTCTATTCATGGTATTACATGCCCGCTACTGTCCACAAAATACTTTTGCACAGTGGCGAAGTAATTAGATCGTCCCTTCTACCTATAGGCCAGCTTTCCGAGGAAGCACAGGAAGCTCGGAATAAGGACTGCAGAAGATTTCGTGAGCACAACACACGAAAGCGATCACGGGAGGCTACGAATAGAGATTTACTTAATATGTTATTGATAACATCTGACCCTGTAATAAACGGTTTACGAGAAGTTCCTCGGAAGAAAATAGGTACGCTTCCAACTGAAGTATTAGATTTAATTGTCCCACCTAGCTGTAAGGAACAAAATGTTAATATGATTTCTACTTTTCATAGTTCTGCCCCTCACGATCATGACTATTCAATGGATGATTCATCTGATGATAGTGATGATAATGAGTAATAGATTTAGTTCTTAGATATTTTATGCATCTGTTATTAGATTTTATAGCGACGTCGAGGGATAAATCACTTTATAAAATGTTCAAAAAATATATTATACACATATGCCCGATAAATGTTTTTTTTTCATGATACCAGCTCAAATGACAAACTGCCTTGAAAAAAGTACCAAAAACCTTATATCTTTGCTTATTAACCGCATCTAGACATAAAAATCAAATAAAATAATTTTGTCTAGCTAGCTTGTTCTAGACGAACCATAGTGCGTCGAGGCCACCAGCAGACCCGCTTTGGAAGGAGCAAACGGCTGCAACCACGTCCTTGGCTGTAATACTGAGGCAATCTGAAACAGAGTCAGGTGGGTCAGGAAAGGAAAGATTATCCCCTGGCGCTGGATGCTTGCTCTGGAGACTCGCGAGTGTGTCTGCAGAGCAAGGCGCCACCACATCGCTGCTAAATAGGAGTCTGGACGCTCCCCTGATGTCACCTTCCCTTAGTTTGGTTTCTACGTGGTGGTAGATAGTACTGTTACGGTATGGTTTGGGTGTATAGTCCAGTAATTTTGACGCCGAAACATTGCAGTTTTCTTTTATTTTGGTTGTTAGTGTTTTTTTTGATAGCCGATCATCTTGTGCGTGTAAAATTCAGTAAGGGAAAGTGAAAAGTTGCTCCCAAGCCGTCACTGAATTCTCCCGTACCACAAGGCCTATGCACTGTGCTAGATTTTGAGCCACTGGAGGCCTTGCGCCACGGGGAATTCGTTTGATAATCGGAACTGAATTTTTTAATTTACCCAAATATTGCCAAAAAGGAATTTCGCAGGAGACTATTTGCTCAGTGTGTATACTATTGTGTATTGATGTATTGGGGCCAGAAGGTACATTCTGGTGTTTATGAACTTTACCAAAATGTACCCTTAAGCCCCGCTCACATTTAAAATGACGTGCCTGGGAGCAAATAGGGCAGCGCACCAGCGTTGTCGATGTGCAAGGTAGACTGGCACCTATTTCTGCAACACTTTTGCCAACGTTGCACGACATAATCCAGAAAACTTTAAATCTTAAAACACTTAAAATAACAAACTATAAAAATTATATAAACACAATATATACAAGTGTTGACGTTTGTCACAAATTAATTAGTTTTTATTTTCCGACGCGGCGGTTTGCAGCCGGCGGCCAGTACGCTAGCGGAGGCCGGCATAGTTTTTCATCGGCCAACCAGCCCCTCGCCGGCCAGCCCGAATTGTAATAATTTTATAACGTGCTTCAGTGCTCAGTTGTGCTCTTCTTGCAAATGATGCTGCGAAACGCAGTAGGCCACGGAAGACGGAGTGTTTTTTTTGAGCATATAATTTTACATAGAAGTTCCAATATATGTAAGGAAGGAACGACATGATAATGAGATACCGAAACCAGTCACAGCTGAAGAAGACAGAGGAAGACCTATTGAGACAAATAACGAAGCTGAACTCTCGGAGGACACGGAAGTTATTGAGGGTCCTGTTACTAGCGGTGATGAAGAAGAATTTGAAGATGCGCGTATAGAGGAGTTGGAAGACGAATCTATTGAATTGGGCAGGCAATCATACGTGACTGAAACACGCTTCTCGGATTCATGTCCTGCGCTGCTAGTACCGAAAACACAGCGTGCTGGGCCCATAACCACTTAAAGTTTGACGAGTGGAAGATTAATAAAACATGTTAGTCTTGTCAAGAAGCATGGTAACCAGATTACATATATTTTCATGTCTGCAAAACTAACATGTTTTATTAATCTTACACTCGTCAAACTTTAAGTTGTAAGCGGCAAAAATTGGGTATCATGGAAGTACCGCATGTCGGCGATGTTACGTGGCATGGACGGTCTCATGGATATTGTTCAGGGAAAGATAAGTAAACCAGAGAAGCCTGCAAAGAGTGATACTATGGAAGGTACAGCTTTTGAAGCGGCGATGGCTACATATCGAACGAACTTAGCCGAGTACTACAAGTTGGAAAGTACAGCTCTCTTATTGATTACGAACAATTTGTTAGACGAGACTCTCGACAAAGTAATAAGGTTCACGAATCCTAAGGAAGTATGGGATGAACTACATAGATTGTACGATGGTGTATCTGAAGACCATTTATACAGGAAATGTATGGAATTCTTTCAATACAAATGGGAATCTACTTCAGGAAATGATATGAAAGCTCATATTTCAAACATGAAAAACTTATGGCATAGCTTAAATCAGGAGCTTAACAAAGACGAAGGTAAAGAATTACCAGAATTGTTATTGATATGCAAGATTATGGAGACCCTGCCAGAAAGCAATTTCAACTTTAAATCGAGCTTGTTACTCATGTCTAAGAAGGATAGAACCGTGGAGAACCTTACTAGTCAGTTATGTACTCACGAGAAGGCATTGTTAGCTAAGGAGAACATGTCTGAGTCTACGTCTGAGCATGTGTTAGTTGCGAAAGGTACCAAGAAAGGTAGAAACACCAAAAAGGGTAATGGTGAAGGTAGTAAAGAGAAGAACAAAAAGGCTTTCAGGTGTCACATTTGTAAGGAAGTCGGGCACTTTAAGAAGGACTGTCCTAAGAAAGAACAGGTTCGAGAGAAAGGTCCTACAACAAGTATGTTGGCAGTAAAGGTAAATGCGACAGATTGCGCTCAACATCGTGATGATTGGTATGTTGACAACGGAGCCACACACCATATTACAATGCGAGGCGACCTGTTTGAGGAATTTGAACGCTTTACGGAACCATGTACAGTGACAACAGCTAATGGAAAGCAAGTTGATGCCTTGGGTAAAGGAAGCATTTTGATGAAAACCAAGAATGAGATATCGTTTTATTTGAGAAATGTTTGGTATGTTCCTCAGATTACTACAAACCTGTTTTCGGTACTAGCAGCGCAGGACATGAATCCGAAAAGCGTGTTTCAGTCACGTATGATTACCTGCTCATTGAAAGTTAATAAAACAGTAACCGTTACTGGAGATAGACGGAGATATGGTGGACTATACAAGTTAAACTGCAAGGCGATACTTCCAAATAGAAGCGTTGTTGTTAATACTGTTAATACGCTGCAGCTTTACCACGAACGTATGGGTCACCAGGATAAACGTCATGTGAAGGATGTAATAGAGAAAGAGCTGAATGTGAAAACTAAGAATGATGGGACATTATGCGAAGGATGCATTTTCGGGAAAACACATAGGAAGAAGTTTGGTGTTAGAGAAAAAGCAAGTAGTCCAGGAGAACGCATACATTCGGACGTCTGTGGTCCGTTCCCACCTTCAGGCTCTAAGTCTAAATACTTTGTACTCTTTAAGACGAATACACTCGCTATCGATATGTCTATTGTATGAAACAGAAGTCAGAAGTCCCTGCAAAGTTGCGAATGATGTTAGCTGAAGCAAAGGCAGTTGGACACACGATTAAGGAGTTTCTAAGTGACAATGGAGGGGAATTCGACAATGCGGAAGTCAAAAAAGAATTACAGAAGTACGGAATACATCAACGGTTAGTTATGCCCTATACTCCAGAACAGAACGGTTGCAGTGAAAGAGAAAACCGTACGATTGTTGAAATGGCCAGAGCAATGATGCATGCTCATGAAGAGCTTCCTCAAAAACTGTGGGCAGAGTTGGTAAATACAGTGACGTATATTCTGAATAGAACAGGACCAACTTCTGTGAAACACAAGTCTCCGTACGAGTTGTGGTTTGGGAAGAAGCCACAAATCAAACATTTGAGGATCATTGGTTCGACTTGCTACGCGCATATTCCGAAACAGAAAAGGAAGAAGATGCAGAAGAAAGCAAAGAAGTGTTACTTGGTTGGCTATGACAATGATGACGGTTATAGACTCTGGTACAGAGAGTCGGATACTATAGTTAGATCCAGAGATGTCACATTTGATGAGAGACCACTGGAGACTAATTAAGGAATTGAAAAAGAAGTTTGCGATGACTTATAAACCTGTATCATATTACTTGGGTATGGAGGTTGAAGTCAGAGAAGGCGGTGATATTAAAATACACCAGACTTCTTATGTAAAGAAAATCTTGAAGAGATTTGGTATGGAAAACTGCAAACCAGTAAGCACTCCTATGGTAAAGGACCCTGTACCACAGGAAACAGAGAAGGTTGATGACTACTTTCTGAAGAATTATAGACAAGTAGTAGGTGCTCTTGCTTATCTGATGGTGTGCACAAGGCCTGACATAGCATATCCTGTCAGTGTAGTATCCAGAAGCTTGGAAAACCCGACTCACACGGATTGTGTTCGGTTGAAGCGCATGCTAAGATATCTACAGTACACTCCAGATATGGGAATTCTGTATAAGAAGGATTACAAAAGAGGTGTTCTGGAATGTTACAGTGATGCAGATCACGGTGGAGATCTGACAACAGGGAGATCAACTACTGGAGTTGTATGCATTTATGCTGGAGGCGCCGTGTCATGGTTGAGCCAGAGACAACCCAGTGTGGCTATTTCCACTACAGAAGCCGAGATTGTCGCAGCTAGTGAGGCAGCGAAAGAAGGCATTTGGCTAGCTCGTCTAATGCAAGGCATGACGAAGATGGAGGCTTCACCTGTTCTCTATGTGGATAACGAAGCGGCTGTGAGATTAGCTGAGAATCCTGAGTTCCATAGAAGAACTAAGCACATTCGAATACGCCACTTCTTTGTGCGAGAACTGGTGACTGCTGGAGAAATTAAGGTGAATAGGATCAGCACTGAGAAGTAGCTGGCAGATCTTTTCACAAAGCCACTGGCTAGGCAGAGGCTTATCAGCCTACAAGAACAGCTAGGTCTACACATCGAGAGAAGGTGTTGAAGTAGCGATATGAAAACTCTTTGTATTTCTAGGCTGATATGTTTCTTTTTCTTCGTGGTGCTTTTATACTATGATTTTTGATTTTAAATGTAGAATGCCACTGTTGTTTACTTTAGTCAAGAATGTCATAGTTTTTTCACTGTCTTGTCAAGAAGCATGGTAACCGGATTACATAATATATTTTCATGTCTGCAAAACTAACATGTTTTATTAATCTTCCACTCGTCAAACTTTAAGTGCCGGCATAGTTTTTCATCGGCCAACCAGCCCCTCGCCGGCCAGCCCGAATTGTAATAATTTTATAACGTGCTTCAGTGCTCAGTTGTGCTCTTCTTGCAAATGATGCTGCGAGACGCAGTAGGCCACGGAAGACGGAGTGTCTTTTTTGAGCATATAATTTTACTTTTATCAAATTCTGCAAATTTTTGGACAGGTATACAGCTTAGTTTTATTTCAAATACAACGCTTGCTTATGTCTTTCTTGTATTATTGCTTGTATTTGTTAATTATTATCATTATTATTATCTAATATTTATTTGAAAAAAATACAAAGACATGACATGTGACATGTGAAACAACATTTTGTTTAGATATATATATCTAAATGTTGCCTGCCTTTTCTTAGGACTAGTTTCAAATCAGTGGACTTGGAAATAATCTTTCATACCTATTTAACTCCCTTCGGCATTAAACATAAAAAACCTTCCTGAGTGGTTAAATTCTTTTCGTGTCGATGGCAACACTTGTCATACAGTTTTAATCCAGTTTACGGCAACGCGCATCGTTTTTGGCGATTCGGCTTCGCTTAATAGATACAATACATGTCGTCAACTGTGGACGATTTTGGGCTTTTGGTGCACGCAGTATCAGCATACGGCAGTGCTTATATTAAAACGAACCTATAGACCGAATTTCAGTTTTCCAGCGTAAATACTTTAGTCCCTGCAATAATCATGTACGTTAGCCTTATTATTTTTAATAAGTAAAAGAAGAAGCTGTTAGAAGAAAACTAAATTGAAAATAATTCAAAGAAACTGTCACTGTTATCGCAAAAATTGTCGCACCAGCTAGGTTTGGTATTAATTCGATCTCATCCCATAAATGTAGTCTGACGCCGGTCTTTAACACGTGTAAAAGATATTTGTAATTGCGTGATTACTTATAAACTATTGTTTAAACTGTCGTGAAATGTTTTCTTTGTAAATCCTGAAAATCTGTTCTTTTCTTGTAGCATAGCAGCTTGGAACAGTCAATCCTTGTAGATGAGTCGAACGCAGGAGAATTGGCTATTCGGAGTGTTTTAAAGGCAATAAAAGAAAATAGTTCAAAGGGCAGAAAGGGCAAGAATTTCAACTACTGATACCGAAAATTTAGGCGTTAAATGACTATTATAAGAAGAGATACGAGACTTCTAACAATATTAATAACAATAGAATAAGACGACACTGAAAACACTTCCAGAATTTCTTCACGAAGTAATTTGTATGAAATTAAAGAATTTCCTTGCCACAGTCAGGCCGTAGAAAGGTATGGCAAACATGTAATGGGAGCGTATTTATCTGTCTGCGGACCTGAAACTGTAGATAGTTATTGCTGTACTAGGATTAAAGTTAGGCACGACATTTCCTTTTTCTTGCTTTTCAACGCCAAATCCAATTGTTTTCGCCAGAAAAAGGGTTCTAAAACTACTGATGTAAAACGTTCAAGCTCTGAAAATGTGGTAATTATATGATTTTATTGTGGTGACGATAGTATAAATAAAATTAAGTGTTAATATTATAAAACAATTAGTACGATTGGTTTAAATTTAGCTCTGGCTGAGACGCAAATATGGCACATTTTCAAAAAATTCAAGTCTCGTGCGCCACCTCAAGATGTTTAGTTAGAAAGCTGAAATTTTACATGAAAGCTCCTGCAACTATAGGTAATTGATTGACATTACAGGAAAATGGAAATAAAAAAGTTTTTTCGCTCCACCCTAGTGTAGGTACATAGGTATAATATATTTAGATCGATGTATTACAAAAAGACGTTATTAATCCTATTGAAACAATCACCTTAAAATCAGCCACGATTTAACATAGTTGCAAACAAGCTATCCGTAATGGATATGGTGAATACCTATGGCTAAATATACCTACTTACATAGTACATCTAAGCATAGCTCACATGTAAGCGTAGTTTGTAGCGATATGTAATATACGGCTGGACATAGGTATGTACTTATCACATCTCACGCCCCATGTTATTTGTAGTACATGAGATAAACACATAAAATTATACATTCTCCCAAATATGTAAGTTCACCATGTAATATAAATGAATTATTCGAATCAAAAACTTCATACCTTCGTGCCATTAATATGAATATATGGAGGCAGATAACTTGCATACAATGAATATTTCATTTATTCAAAGTGGCGAAAAACCTTTGGCTTCAAATATTCGGGGTTGGGAGCGAATGGTACAAAAACGTTCGCATTCAAAGACGTGTCCTTGTTAGGAGCGGTGGAGAGGTCCATTCACGCAGCTCAGCCTTCTACCAAATGACTTCATGAGCATTAGCTTTATTGCGAGAAGGTTTGCAGATGCTTTGAAAAGTGACAAAGGTTGCTATTTAATACAACACATAGAGTAATTTTGTCCGGAAAAATACAATTTTAAATCGTACGAACACTTGTCCTTACATAAGTAGATTTTCTTTGAAAGACAGCTTTTGCATATACTTAAATACATCGTGTGTGCCGTGGGAAACTGAACGAATAATTAACGCAAATATTTGCTTTAGTATGAAAATTACAAGAATTTTAAATCACACCACACAAATTGCTAATTATTACACCTTAAGCAATGAAGTGTGAAGTGGCTTCTCTAGGGACGCGACTACACCGAGACGTAAGTGACTTGACACACGTACTCAGTATGACGAAAGTGTCAATGGTAAATTGAAATCAATTGTATACGACTGGTATTTAGTAGACTGAGAAACATCAATATACAACGTAATTTTTAGTATATCTATAGTGCAAACCTCATATATTAGTCTTATTTTTTCGCGTTTTCGGCAATGTCTTGTATCTAAAGTTGCCAATAGTAACCTAGGATACAACTGTTCTATACAAAAAGACCTTAAAAATTTCACTAACGCAACGAGAACAATTGAAAAAAATAAAACGATCCAGTTTGCAGTTTAATTTCATGAAAATTCAACTGGAATGTGGTTGCAGTTTACCCGTCTTTGCATGTCTAGTTTCGCTTTGCATTTACTTGCCGCGTTTTCGAAACGCTGCTGTTGCCGCACCTTAATCGCTCGTACATAAACTATTCATCCAACTACGAACATACAAATTGAACTGAATACAATATGTATAGTGACAGTGGTAGACGGTGTGACAGGGCGGCAGCTGAGGTCAGGCCGGTCGGCGGGGCGGCGGAATGCGCCTGCGGCGTGTCAAAGAGTGCGCGCGCGCAGCCGCCGCCGATCATTTAAATATCATCGCTACTCATATTTGGGATGCCCGCGCCGCCGCCACTCGATTAAGCGACAAAAATTGCTCCATTTTTTGCCGCGAGCTATTAACTTTGACCTTGCGTCGCTCGACTGAGCCAGTTTTGAGCTTTTCTCTTTAGATTGTTTGTTTATTCAAAATTTGTGATCTGCTTAGCGGGAGACAGTGAAGAGAGCGCTTTTGATTTTGTAAATATTTTTTGTTGTTTCTTTCTTTAAAATCAATTCCTAACATATCAGCTTATCGTTGGATTTTCTTATGATAAGTCAGAAGCAAGCAGCTGTCCTCGATTACAATATGACATAGGTAGTCACCGAATTAAAAGACTTACTTACTAATAACTGCTTAAGAGTTCGTTTTCTTGCTTCCCTATCTATTTAACTTCATTACAACGAATAGTCGTTCCTTTTGACTACGAAAAACGATTTATCTTAGAATAATCTCATCTATAAAAAATCGTCTAAATATGGAAAATGTGTTTACAGCTCACCACATTTCAGTTATTTTTTTAATTTTGTATGCAAATGAAATATATATGAGCCCTGCAATGCTATAGCATTTTAGAAAACGTACACTAGCAGAACTTACTTAGTTCGAATATGAATCACCTGATATCAAAGCAACACAACCTAATCCGCAGTACAAACATTCCCAGTCGTACGTCCCAGGGTGGTCGGAGGTGTAACCGGAGCGGGCGCCTAAACACTTTCCTCATCAATCATATAGCCCGACCTGCTCTGACGTCATGCACGTTTAACATACTCCACTATTATGATAAATATGTGTAGGGGACTGTGCACATGAGAAATGATCCGATGGACATGTCTCGTGTCATGTTGATATAGTGGTAATAGAGTTGTCTCGAGTGTGTCGAGATTGACTTCCTGGGCTACGGAAATGCAACAGAACTACTTTCATTTGTGTATAGAAACGACCTTACTAACATTCAAATAGCCAACGCATAGCACAGGGTGATATGTATTCTTCTTTTTCTTAAGTTTGACTTGAGAAAAAGAAGTATATAGTCCGGACAAAGATTGGTCTCGTTTGAGAATTAATTCCTCAACACACTGTAAAGTGCCATGGTATACCATCACCACCTTCGCCATCCGTAAAGCCACTTCATGCGCATTTTAATATACCTATTCAAAATTGTTTGATAAGTTACATAATATCAAGTTTGCAGTGTCGGGAAAACAGAAGGAAAATTTTCCTTGTGTTTTCGCAGCTGAAAATACCTCAAATGCTTGTCATATCGTCGTCCGAAACGTGTATCATACTGTTCAACGTTTTATTTAAACGAACGCTACTATGGGTCAAAGATTTACAAATTGTGTTACTACTCTCTCTATAATCATTTGTAAGTAAATAGAAACCACATTCCGGCTGCAAAGCGCACGCTATCCACAAAAACTAGGGAACATCCATCATATTTGAACAAACGTATTCGTATAATTAAATGTAGAACGTCAGGCTTACATCTAATACTTTCATTTTTTACTAATAATACTAATAGTGGCACGCATGCGGCGCTTTGCGGTCCGATGCGGCGGGATGCGGCATGGTGCGGCCCGCGGCGATGCGCGCGCGCATCGATTAAGCCTAATTCGTAACAATTATCGCGGCGCATAAACACAACAGTTAAATTTGGTAACACCTTCATTAATAGAGTAATTCTTTCGACCTTCCACCGTGCTCGTCCAAAATTAACCTTATGTCAAAGTAAATAGATCATGTTTTGTGTTAAATTAGATAAAAGGGCGGCGGTGGCGTTATTAAAAAAACATTAGATGATCGCTGATGTACGGAACGTATATCTAATGCTACTCAAGTGATGGCCCACTGTGTTACTCATTCTAGCGTATTATTCTAATAGAGAAAGTGTAAATAAGTATCTAATTCGTGGTAATAAAAAAGTAGAATGAAGCAATGTAGCAAAATTTAAAAGCCTAGAAAAATTGGAAGATTCAGGGATATTTTAGTTTCAGAATCTAGCTAAAGAAACCGTGTGGTTGACGGCATAGAATACAAGTGTCACCACCCCCTATCTTCCCGTGGGTGTCGTAAGAGGCGACTAAGGGAAAACATGATGCAAATACCATCTTTGCGTAGAGACGGAAAACTCGACATCAAACCCTATACGACTGCCTCGTTGGTCTCGCGGCATAAATGTGCGCGTGGGATCGGGAGGTCCCGGGTTCGAATCCTGGGTCGGGCAGTGTTATTGGGTTTTTCTGTCACGAAATTCTCAGTAGCAGCACGGAGTCTGGTAATGTGCCCGGTACGGCAATAGGCTCGCCCCTTATTACGTGGGACTAAATTATATCTGGCGAAAAGTGGGTGTAGAAATACACCTCTGCCTACCCCGTCGGGGATAAAAGGCGTGACAATATGTATGTATGTGTGTAGAATCTAGCTACTGGCGTTATATACTGGCGTTGTATACTTATCCTGGACTTGTTTACTGGTTCTGTGGTCGCTTTTCTTTAAACTGTCCACAGGCTGTTAATCTGGCTTCTGATAGGCGCTTTCTTTTGGCTTAAGAATAGAGTATGGTTACGCTAATTGCCTTTTGTGCTCTTTAGATTTACACCAGGCTATAATTATAGCACTCTTACCGATCCCAAAAATTATAAGCACAGTAATAAGCATAGAGACGAAAGAGCTTTGCCTCTACGAAAGTCTTTAACTGAGAGTCCGCTTAAAACATAGCAATCAATCGCAAACGCCGGCAAACAATTTTCCCAGAACTATAAAGTCAGTCACATAAGGATTTGCAAGCTAATTATGAATAGAATGACTTACACAATTAGACCACCCAGTCGTGCTTTAATCGTAGAAACTATAATTATCTCCGCCTTCAAAAGGCGCCGCTCTGAACGATTTGCATGTTGTTAGGGCTCTCATCAAATAATTATCCAATTTGAATCCAACTCGGTGGAACTATCGGCTAAATTATAAACGTTTAGCATTTAGTTTGATGCATACTATTATGTTTAAACTGGTACAAATAGTAATGTTTTCATCGATGCATAGTATTTTGTTAAATGTTAATGTAAGTTTATTATATACTTTTAGAAGGTACCTTTATTCATTTGCATTGCTTCTCTAGTATAACGTAGTACGGCTTATTACTGTATGAATGCAAGTTTCGCTTTTTTTCATAGAGACATAGATTCCCTCCTCTTAACACGTTCGCTGCATTACGAGATCTATCAGATTTCTCGCAGAACTTTCGTATTGTGCGTTGAATATAATCGTGTTGTTTCTTGCGGGAGGATCTAACGTGTAAAGATCTTTAAGTATGAGTAGGACAAATATACATATTTGCTTCCTATTTAAAGCTGAATTCAAGGATATTTAAAATAAATTAGAGATGGATTAGGTTACTAACACACAGTACTGTAATTAGTTTCATTCGTTGCATTAGGAGATATGTCGGTACTCGTGGAGTCGTACGCCTCGTTACGCAAGACAGTGAGGGTAAGCTTTGCGGGCTCTGCGTGACTCGTTTTAGTGTTGGTAGGACAACCGACATTGAAAAAAAAGCCTGTTAAAAAAGAAGAGCTTCATGACAAGAATCAGGCAAGCTTTTATACAATTTAAATAACTAAGTACATTGTATTTTTCATATATGAGCTGGTTTGTCCATAATGTTATCGTTAATTAATATGATTATTTAAAAATAATATAAGATCACTAAACTAGACTAGCACAATACAGACTACAGACACAACAGCTCACATTCACAAAAGACTTAAAAATTTTAAGAACGAAATAGCCCGTGTGAATGAACCAGTTAATCCAAAGCATATTTTATCTTCATATTATCGAGTACCGAATAGTAGTCTTTTTGTCACCATTTGCGCGCAATGCAAGCAATCAATGTCCTTACCATGTTTTAATAATTTAAACACTTTGTATGATTAATAAAACTTTTTCAATCGACAAAAGAGACAATTTTTTCCATCACAAATTACTACATATTATATTGATCTATCTTCGGTTGCGGTACGAGATACAATCAATATCAAATATTTTTTTGGTATTTGAAGTTTATTCAAATGTCATAACTGCGTGCGAACCTAGCAAAATATAAAGCAATAGACTATCTTTCACCCACAAAAGCTTCAAAATATATATCATTGTTTTTTTGGAAGATATAAATTATTTTCAAAACTGTATCTTTAGGAGACTGATTAGGTCTCAAACGCACCAAAGGGTAGGTTAGTTTCGAGATCTTTTAGGTCTCCAAAGCACCAGCTGAAAGTCCTTTGAAAATGATGGCGCAGTGAACGTGTTAAGTGGTTGTTGTTTGAAAATTCGTGATGACATTTAGTATTTTTTGTCGCAGCAACTGTAGGTAGAACTTTTAACAAAATTGGGTATTTATGTGCTGGTAATTGCTATGTCTTAAGTATCTAGCGGGCATTTTATTAGCATTACCGATGCTACAAACTGGCACTCGATACAAAAATATGAGTACTTATATCTTGTACAAAATTTGGCATGTCTGAAAATCCCCACATGAACTTCCAGATTGCTTCTCCACCATCTTGATTTGACATTAGAAACCCACCAATGTCTCAGACAGTAGCCTCGTTTCTACGCTACTAGGCAGACGCAGAGCACGTTATAATTAGAGATGCATAAGGTATGCTAATCGCACCGAATAGTTAAACTGGTAGAACATTTAGTTGGGCTGCCAAACGTTCAAATTACAGTAATTTGAATACAGACTTGATTAATGTATCAGCTTCCAGTCCTAAGATCCCACGTTAGCTAACAAGTTGGAGTAATTTTGTAAATTGGAGCCAAATAATAGGACGTCTGAGTGATATAGATTGTTCAGTCTAATGTTTTAGATGGAGTAATGCGATCATTATTGTTTATTGCAGTGGAGATTTTAGATTCTGTGAATAGTTCAACGCATTACGTTAATGTTGAATCTATTCTCGATCGCAGAAGTTACACGTAAAACCTTCAAATTGATTCAATATTCATGATATATGCTTTAATTATTGGCAGCCGCTTTTCATGGCAGTGAGTATTTGATTTAGGGTGCATAGGGTTCCCACCAAGAACTTAGGGTCCCAAGCCAACCTCACCTGCAAGTGGTGCACCTGCCGATCAATGGACGAGGCTCTGGCAAACAAAATGTCCCAATAAGCGGCAATAGGCTCGCCACCTATTACGTGGGATCAAAACACTGGCGAAAAGTGGGCGTTTAATATGCCTCTGCCTACCCCTTCGGGGAAACAGGCGTGAGTCTATGTATGTATGTATGGAGTATTTGATTTGGTCCCAGGAAAGTAACCAAAGTCGGCATTGCAACACGAGTAAAAAAATAGGAAGACCTACAGTAAGTAGCTGCAATATAGGTAATACTATATGTATCTCAAACATTGTGGGATAAATTAAATAACCACATAATACATTACGTTCGTATCTCATTATGCTCGCGTCCAGCAGGGAGCAATAATCCGCTGATATTATGTATAATAGTTTAGAAAGCCGGCAGCGTGTGATAGTTGTGCGACAAGCTGGTCGCAGATAATAAATATAACATTGTGAATGTACCAGGAAACGTACAATATATGCTGTGATCGCTGAGATCGTGACAAATGTCTCTCATACATACACATTGTGCCGCGCGGTAAAAACGCGGCGTCGCGCGGTGGAGCGATGTCCCTGTAATTGTGTCGGCTCCCAGCCTTAGCCTCCAAGTTCCCTGAAGTACTTCAATGACATACCTTGGTATTTAATCTGTGCCTGGGATATGGATGTCCATTGAGGGGCGCCACGCAACTACGGCCTATATGGAATGGAGCGATGGGAAAATATGTTATATCATAACTCGACTTGTAAGGTATAGTGGGACACTGGCAATTAATTTAACCTCCTTCTTCAAGATTGCCCCGTTGGTCCTAAGGCAGAAGTGTTGCAAACCTACCGTGATGTTCTAGGTTCGATTATTATCAGGTCGACTTTGCAGTCTGTACCTATGTCTAAAGTTCTGATTTGTTTGAAAGTTGTATGAATTTGTGTGTGACGTGTGACGCTACAGTGACGTTTTGCAATTTGTCGTGTTATCTTCATATCAAGCTATATAGTAGCCCACGTAACCAATGAATACAGATTTACATAAAGCGCAGTTCTTAAGGATTTCGTGTGCCGATTCTAAGTGGGGATTTTCTACAGTTTAGTTCGTATTTAGCGCCGTTGGCGGTGCTGGCGTCGCTCTCCGTCTCTCTTGCTCTCGTAGTTAAGATACACAGGAGGAACGTTCGTCTCTCTTGCTCTCGTAGGGACAGCTGTCACAGCACGACCGTTACGCAAGACAGTGAGGGTAAGCTTTGCGGGCTCTGCGTGACTCGTTTTAGTGTTGGTAGGACAACCGACATTGAAAAAAAAGCCTGTTAAAAAAGAAGAGCTTCATGACAAGAATCAGGCAAGCTTTTATACAATTTAAATAACTAAGTACATTGTATTTTTCATATATGAGCTGGTTTGTCCATAATGTTATCGTTAATTAATATGATTATTTAAAAATAATATAAGATCACTAAACTAGACTAGCACAATACAGACTACAGACACAACAGCTCACATTCACAAAAGACTTAAAAATTTTAAGAACGAAATAGCCCGTGTGAATGAACCAGTTAATCCAAAGCATATTTTATCTTCATATTATCGAGTACCGAATAGTAGTCTTTTTGTCACCATTTGCGCGCAATGCAAGCAATCAATGTCCTTACCATGTTTTAATAATTTAAACACTTTGTATGATTAATAAAACTTTTTCAATCGACAAAAGAGACAATTTTTTCCATCACAAATTACTACATATTATATTGATCTATCTTCGGTTGCGGTACGAGATACAATCAATATCAAATATTTTTTTGGTATTTGAAGTTTATTCAAATGTCATAACTGCGTGCGAACCTAGCAAAATATAAAGCAATAGACTATCTTTCACCCACAAAAGCTTCAAAATATATATCATTGTTTTTTTGGAAGATATAAATTATTTTCAAAACTGTATCTTTAGGAGACTGATTAGGTCTCAAACGCACCAAAGGGTAGGTTAGTTTCGAGATCTTTTAGGTCTCCAAAGCACCAGCTGAAAGTCCTTTGAAAATGATGGCGCAGTGAACGTGTTAAGTGGTTGTTGTTTGAAAATTCGTGATGACATTTAGTATTTTTTGTCGCAGCAACTGTAGGTAGAACTTTTAACAAAATTGGGTATTTATGTGCTGGTAATTGCTATGTCTTAAGTATCTAGCGGGCATTTTATTAGCATTACCGATGCTACAAACTGGCACTCGATACAAAAATATGAGTACTTATATCTTGTACAAAATTTGGCATGTCTGAAAATCCCCACATGAACTTCCAGATTGCTTCTCCACCATCTTGATTTGACATTAGAAACCCACCAATGTCTCAGACAGTAGCCTCGTTTCTACGCTACTAGGCAGACGCAGAGCACGTTATAATTAGAGATGCATAAGGTATGCTAATCGCACCGAATAGTTAAACTGGTAGAACATTTAGTTGGGCTGCCAAACGTTCAAATTACAGTAATTTGAATACAGACTTGATTAATGTATCAGCTTCCAGTCCTAAGATCCCACGTTAGCTAACAAGTTGGAGTAATTTTGTAAATTGGAGCCAAATAATAGGACGTCTGAGTGATATAGATTGTTCAGTCTAATGTTTTAGATGGAGTAATGCGATCATTATTGTTTATTGCAGTGGAGATTTTAGATTCTGTGAATAGTTCAACGCATTACGTTAATGTTGAATCTATTCTCGATCGCAGAAGTTACACGTAAAACCTTCAAATTGATTCAATATTCATGATATATGCTTTAATTATTGGCAGCCGCTTTTCATGGCAGTGAGTATTTGATTTAGGGTGCATAGGGTTCCCACCAAGAACTTAGGGTCCCAAGCCAACCTCACCTGCAAGTGGTGCACCTGCCGATCAATGGACGAGGCTCTGGCAAACAAAATGTCCCAATAAGCGGCAATAGGCTCGCCACCTATTACGTGGGATCAAAACACTGGCGAAAAGTGGGCGTTTAATATGCCTCTGCCTACCCCTTCGGGGAAACAGGCGTGAGTCTATGTATGTATGTATGGAGTATTTGATTTGGTCCCAGGAAAGTAACCAAAGTCGGCATTGCAACACGAGTAAAAAAATAGGAAGACCTACAGTAAGTAGCTGCAATATAGGTAATACTATATGTATCTCAAACATTGTGGGATAAATTAAATAACCACATAATACATTACGTTCGTATCTCATTATGCTCGCGTCCAGCAGGGAGCAATAATCCGCTGATATTATGTATAATAGTTTAGAAAGCCGGCAGCGTGTGATAGTTGTGCGACAAGCTGGTCGCAGATAATAAATATAACATTGTGAATGTACCAGGAAACGTACAATATATGCTGTGATCGCTGAGATCGTGACAAATGTCTCTCATACATACACATTGTGCCGCGCGGTAAAAACGCGGCGTCGCGCGGTGGAGCGATGTCCCTGTAATTGTGTCGGCTCCCAGCCTTAGCCTCCAAGTTCCCTGAAGTACTTCAATGACATACCTTGGTATTTAATCTGTGCCTGGGATATGGATGTCCATTGAGGGGCGCCACGCAACTACGGCCTATATGGAATGGAGCGATGGGAAAATATGTTATATCATAACTCGACTTGTAAGGTATAGTGGGACACTGGCAATTAATTTAACCTCCTTCTTCAAGATTGCCCCGTTGGTCCTAAGGCAGAAGTGTTGCAAACCTACCGTGATGTTCTAGGTTCGATTATTATCAGGTCGACTTTGCAGTCTGTACCTATGTCTAAAGTTCTGATTTGTTTGAAAGTTGTATGAATTTGTGTGTGACGTGTGACGCTACAGTGACGTTTTGCAATTTGTCGTGTTATCTTCATATCAAGCTATATAGTAGCCCACGTAACCAATGAATACAGATTTACATAAAGCGCAGTTCTTAAGGATTTCGTGTGCCGATTCTAAGTGGGGATTTTCTACAGTTTAGTTCGTATTTAGCGCCGTTGGCGGTGCTGGCGTCGCTCTCCGTCTCTCTTGCTCTCGTAGTTAAGATACACAGGAGGAACGTTCGTCTCTCTTGCTCTCGTAGGGACAGCTGTCACAGCACGACCGTTACGCAAGACAGTGAGGGTAAGCTTTGCGGGCTCTGCGTGACTCGTTTTAGTGTTGGTAGGACAACCGACATTGAAAAAAAAGCCTGTTAAAAAAGAAGAGCTTCATGACAAGAATCAGGCAAGCTTTTATACAATTTAAATAACTAAGTACATTGTATTTTTCATATATGAGCTGGTTTGTCCATAATGTTATCGTTAATTAATATGATTATTTAAAAATAATATAAGATCACTAAACTAGACTAGCACAATACAGACTACAGACACAACAGCTCACATTCACAAAAGACTTAAAAATTTTAAGAACGAAATAGCCCGTGTGAATGAACCAGTTAATCCAAAGCATATTTTATCTTCATATTATCGAGTACCGAATAGTAGTCTTTTTGTCACCATTTGCGCGCAATGCAAGCAATCAATGTCCTTACCATGTTTTAATAATTTAAACACTTTGTATGATTAATAAAACTTTTTCAATCGACAAAAGAGACAATTTTTTCCATCACAAATTACTACATATTATATTGATCTATCTTCGGTTGCGGTACGAGATACAATCAATATCAAATATTTTTTTGGTATTTGAAGTTTATTCAAATGTCATAACTGCGTGCGAACCTAGCAAAATATAAAGCAATAGACTATCTTTCACCCACAAAAGCTTCAAAATATATATCATTGTTTTTTTGGAAGATATAAATTATTTTCAAAACTGTATCTTTAGGAGACTGATTAGGTCTCAAACGCACCAAAGGGTAGGTTAGTTTCGAGATCTTTTAGGTCTCCAAAGCACCAGCTGAAAGTCCTTTGAAAATGATGGCGCAGTGAACGTGTTAAGTGGTTGTTGTTTGAAAATTCGTGATGACATTTAGTATTTTTTGTCGCAGCAACTGTAGGTAGAACTTTTAACAAAATTGGGTATTTATGTGCTGGTAATTGCTATGTCTTAAGTATCTAGCGGGCATTTTATTAGCATTACCGATGCTACAAACTGGCACTCGATACAAAAATATGAGTACTTATATCTTGTACAAAATTTGGCATGTCTGAAAATCCCCACATGAACTTCCAGATTGCTTCTCCACCATCTTGATTTGACATTAGAAACCCACCAATGTCTCAGACAGTAGCCTCGTTTCTACGCTACTAGGCAGACGCAGAGCACGTTATAATTAGAGATGCATAAGGTATGCTAATCGCACCGAATAGTTAAACTGGTAGAACATTTAGTTGGGCTGCCAAACGTTCAAATTACAGTAATTTGAATACAGACTTGATTAATGTATCAGCTTCCAGTCCTAAGATCCCACGTTAGCTAACAAGTTGGAGTAATTTTGTAAATTGGAGCCAAATAATAGGACGTCTGAGTGATATAGATTGTTCAGTCTAATGTTTTAGATGGAGTAATGCGATCATTATTGTTTATTGCAGTGGAGATTTTAGATTCTGTGAATAGTTCAACGCATTACGTTAATGTTGAATCTATTCTCGATCGCAGAAGTTACACGTAAAACCTTCAAATTGATTCAATATTCATGATATATGCTTTAATTATTGGCAGCCGCTTTTCATGGCAGTGAGTATTTGATTTAGGGTGCATAGGGTTCCCACCAAGAACTTAGGGTCCCAAGCCAACCTCACCTGCAAGTGGTGCACCTGCCGATCAATGGACGAGGCTCTGGCAAACAAAATGTCCCAATAAGCGGCAATAGGCTCGCCACCTATTACGTGGGATCAAAACACTGGCGAAAAGTGGGCGTTTAATATGCCTCTGCCTACCCCTTCGGGGAAACAGGCGTGAGTCTATGTATGTATGTATGGAGTATTTGATTTGGTCCCAGGAAAGTAACCAAAGTCGGCATTGCAACACGAGTAAAAAAATAGGAAGACCTACAGTAAGTAGCTGCAATATAGGTAATACTATATGTATCTCAAACATTGTGGGATAAATTAAATAACCACATAATACATTACGTTCGTATCTCATTATGCTCGCGTCCAGCAGGGAGCAATAATCCGCTGATATTATGTATAATAGTTTAGAAAGCCGGCAGCGTGTGATAGTTGTGCGACAAGCTGGTCGCAGATAATAAATATAACATTGTGAATGTACCAGGAAACGTACAATATATGCTGTGATCGCTGAGATCGTGACAAATGTCTCTCATACATACACATTGTGCCGCGCGGTAAAAACGCGGCGTCGCGCGGTGGAGCGATGTCCCTGTAATTGTGTCGGCTCCCAGCCTTAGCCTCCAAGTTCCCTGAAGTACTTCAATGACATACCTTGGTATTTAATCTGTGCCTGGGATATGGATGTCCATTGAGGGGCGCCACGCAACTACGGCCTATATGGAATGGAGCGATGGGAAAATATGTTATATCATAACTCGACTTGTAAGGTATAGTGGGACACTGGCAATTAATTTAACCTCCTTCTTCAAGATTGCCCCGTTGGTCCTAAGGCAGAAGTGTTGCAAACCTACCGTGATGTTCTAGGTTCGATTATTATCAGGTCGACTTTGCAGTCTGTACCTATGTCTAAAGTTCTGATTTGTTTGAAAGTTGTATGAATTTGTGTGTGACGTGTGACGCTACAGTGACGTTTTGCAATTTGTCGTGTTATCTTCATATCAAGCTATATAGTAGCCCACGTAACCAATGAATACAGATTTACATAAAGCGCAGTTCTTAAGGATTTCGTGTGCCGATTCTAAGTGGGGATTTTCTACAGTTTAGTTCGTATTTAGCGCCGTTGGCGGTGCTGGCGTCGCTCTCCGTCTCTCTTGCTCTCGTAGTTAAGATACACAGGAGGAACGTTCGTCTCTCTTGCTCTCGTAGGGACAGCTGTCACAGCACGACCGCCACGCCGCCAAGCGGCAATTTGGGTCACAGCAAGTTTGTCTTTAGAGCGCCCATAGGAAATGCGCCTCTTTGTAAATATCTGAGCTCTTTGACGTAACTACATCAATCCAGGTGATACAGAGATTGACTATTGTGTTTGCAAGAACTACTTCAGTAGAGATTCTTATAGAACAAGTGTTTAAGAAGAAACTTCAGCATTTTAGGTTGGAACACTGTGGAACCTCAGACTCCTGTGCCAAGAACATTCAGACTAGAAACGGCTGATGATATAAATTTTAGCTCCAATGCTAAGCACTTCACAATTGTTGTTTATTGATTATCCAGACGACCAGTGTGAAAGATATCAAAAGATATTCTAGAAGCTATATTTATCAATCAGTAAACATTGTAAACATACAAATTACGTATCGTAACGCCACTCACTATGAATTTTAAATAATATTATTTATCTATAGATTCAAATACAAATCAAACTTAGACTTCAATAAACCCGACTGCAACACAATTGAAATTCCTTCACGTGGCATGTGTAACATCGTAAGTCAAAGATCAATCAGACGGGTGACCGCGTAAGTAATAACCCTACGTGTCCGTATGTTTTGTGGACGAGCGACCGAATCGTGTGAAGTGTCTGGGAGACAGTAGGTACTCTCACTCACTCTTCAATTATTGGAGTGGACGCTAACACTGCGGCATAAATATTAATAGAGCGGTTAGATAATTATATTCTATGTGTGTCGCGGCATGCGGCGGGAGGTTTTTGCCGCGCGACAAACGATCTCATTCCTAGTCGCGGCGACATTCCCCATGTTGCGCACTACACTTGCTAAGCGCTTGCTAATGAATAACATTTTTTCATCGTCTGTCAATCATATCTGTTAACGGGTACTGGGAAAAGGGCGGCGCCAGCGCAGCCGCGCACACATTCACACGGTTAGATCTGTGATTGCTAGCCAGATTGTATAAACACTAACCCTATCTTAGATGTGGCACTTATTAGCGACCCATGTGTTCCCTTCCTCTTTGTGTGCAGGAAGGATCCAACGAGGTGTGGTAAAGTTTTACTCAAGACGATCAAGGTGAGCGCTATCATGCTTATGGTTATTTTATTGGGATGACGACCTTTCCTATGGGACTCCACCAACTGCTTAACGTCAGGCGTCACAGAGTCAACGTGATATGCAGAAATAATAAAGTAGTACCCAAATTACGACGACTTCTAATGAATAAGGTCGATCTATTTGTAATGTAAAGATGCTGTGTAGAAGCAGACAGCTAACACAGAGCGTCCCAGTCAACACCTGTGTTATAATGTTGCACCATCTATCACGCAACTCCTAACCATACGCACAAACCTGAAACACTGTGTTAACAGTTGGAAAACATCGACACGGTGCACAAGTAATGTATTATGAGACTGACCGCCGCGGACAAGTTTCGTGTATAATACAAGATTGTTGATATTTCCCATCAGTTTTTCTTTGATAGTGTTATCTGCAAAAGTCAATTATAGAGTTTTTTATACAGCTGTGTCGCTGTAGCGAATATGTCAAGCTGTCCGACTGCAGAGATCTTGTTCTTAGATCTAGTGATTTATACACAACTTTGATATAAGTTCAATGTATTTATTAGAGTTATGATTGCCGATAGCTTCCTGGATTGAAAGTTGGTTATTAACGGGCTTGTATGTCCATATCTGGTTATGTTATACATATAAAAGTAATGCCGCCTCTTTGTAACGTTTTTTAAATGAATTTGTATTTTTATGAAATTTTGTTATGACTGTGTGAAAATATGGATTGTTTATGTATACTTACTAATTTATATGTAACGGGTATCAGTCACGAAATTATATAAATACCTACTAGAGGATGCCCGCGGTTACACCCGCGTTATTTAAGGCTACTGCTCCGCTCCCGTCGCTCATAGCGCGATGTTATATAGCCTATAGCCTTCCTCGATAGATAGCCCATCTAACACTGAAAGAATTTTTCAAAACGGACCGGTCGTTCCTAAGATTAGCGCGTTCTACCAAACAAACAAACAAACCAACAAACAACTCTTCAGCTTTATATATTAGTACTAGAGGACGCCAGCAGCTACGCCTGCATTTTTTTAAATTTACCCGTTTTGGCTGATCCCGTGGGAATTCCGGGAAATCCCTTCTTAGTGCACCCTTACGGTCCCCAAGGAACATACATGCCAAATTTCAGCTTCCTGCGCCCAATAGTTATGGCTGTGGCGTGTCTGTCAGTCAGTCAGTAACGCAAGGATTTTATATATTAAGATAAGATTTAACCTGAAGGTTCGGCGTGGGTCATACCAGCCCTGATCACGAGATGACTCTACGACTGAAACACGTTAAATATTTTTTTATTAACATGTTTTTATGTAAAAGTTTTATTGCCCGTTCTTTCTCGTGGTTCTGCCTATTGCTTTGCGAACAAGGCAGTAAATGTAAATGTAGATCCATTAAGTAATTAACTTAAAAAATAGGTTAATAAGCATCACCTTGTGACCTAGATGAATAAATGATTTTGACTTTGAAATAACAAAGGTAAAAAAAACAACAAAATGCGAAAAAGCACTAGAGTAAGATACACATTTTGTATAAACTGATCTTGTCGTACCCCCATTAATGTCACTAGCTTTTGTAAAAGAATTTCGACATTAATACAGTACCTACGGCACCAAGTCAGCGGAGTCTTTCTGTCCTTTATAGCCATGTTTAGTATTACAACGAGTACATTATGTCGTTATAAAGGTAAATGACAGAAGAAAAGGACTCTACAACTCTAGGGATCGCTTAGTAGAGAGACTGACAGACTTCTACACGTAGGGTCCAGAGTTTAAACTTCACAACCCACGGCGCTCTAAATGCGCATTATTTTGTTAATTATCGCTTAAGCAGTGAAGAAAAACATCGAGCAAAAAATTCATCAAAAGTCAAAATCATTTATTCATTTAGGCCACAAAGTGACGCTTATGAACGTCAAAAATTACAGTTAATTACTATGTAGATGATTTAATTTACATTTACTGCCACGTTTGCAATGCAATAGGTAGAACCATGAGAAAGAAGGGGCAATAAAACTCGTGGCCACTCTTTTTAACTGCCAGTAAATACCTAATGGTTTTACATGTTATCTTTGTAAGGAACTGCAACTGTTTCACATTGTGAGTTATCTACTAATGTAAAATTTAATATTTAATGATGTCTGTGATGTGTCTGAGAGTTCTCTATAATTTTCTCTACAGATAAATGATGTCTACTAAACCAAACTTAGCCAGCGTTGTGGACTATGGCCTAAACCCTCTCATAATGAGTAGAAGCCTACGGCCAGCAGTGGGACAGATAATTAAACAAGGTCGACCTAGCTTAATCTCACATTAAACGTTGGCATGAGACAGCAATAGATTTAGTTTTTAATGAGTCTAACAAGTGTAAGTATCGCCTGCCAATGAACAGTAACTACGATCATCATCATCAAACCTTTATACTGTCCCACTGCTGGGCACGGGCCTCTTCTCACTATGAGAAGAGTAAGACCAAAGTCTACCCCGCTGGCCAAGTGCGGGTTGGCAGACTGTAACTACAATATCGTACGTAGGTAAATTATAAAAAATATGTGAGATATAATTCAATTTCCTTTTCTATCTTCTCCATAAATAAATTAAAGAACATAATCCTCTTATTATCAACAATTAAGTAGGTCCTAGTTTACAAAACAGTAAAATTACTAAGTTACTTTTTTGCTTGTTTGTATGTGCACTTAATAAATAACTAAACTTTATGTGAATACAATATGCTTATTTATACATTAATGATCAATCCTTTTTCATATAATGCGGCCGCGGCCATAACTAGCAGCTAATAAGTTGTCTTTGCATATGATATAATTGCTCTGTGTGTTTGTCACAGAACCAATGAATACAAATTTTACATAATAGAAGCGTATTTCTTAAGGATGTCGTGTGCCGATTAAAGTTGGCGTATTGACGGTTGTCAGTGTAGTACGTAGTTGGCACCGTTGGCGGCGCTGGCGTCGTTCTCCGTCTTTCTTGCTCTCGTAGTTAAGTGACACAGGAGAAACTTTCGTCTCTCTTGCACTCGTAGAGTCAGCGGTCACAGCGCGACTGCCACGCCGCCAAGCGGCAATATGGGTCACACTGGTCACAGAAAATTTGTCTACAGAGCGCCCATAAGAAATGTGCCTCTATTATTAAATATCTATGCTCTATGACAGAACTTCTAAATGGCTGGACCGATTTTGGTTGTTTATTCGAGTGGCTAGGCATGTATAAATTCTGTCAAATCTGGTTAGACTAGGACGAGGACCTTAGTCTCCAAGGCTTGAAAAGTCTTGATTGCCTTTAACAGTCTACGGCTGGACTAGGACTCTCCTTTGAAAGGAGGAATTGGCCACCTATACCACACTGGCCAAACGGGTTCGTATAGGGTTTGTATCAAGTTTTCCTTCTTTCACAGTGTTGTTCTCTGCATAATATGCTCCCTCTGTCGGCTCTTACGACACCCATGGGATGATATGGGGTGGTGACATTCCGTATTCTTAATCCGTCACCACACGGAACACCATCGGATACAACTGCTAATATTATCATCATTATCATCGGGGATGAATAAGTAAGATTAACTATTTGCAAGATAAACACAATAATGCAAACGAAATCGCGATAGACAGCTAGCAAATTAATAAAATAGCACAAACTATTTGAAATTCTATCTAGTCTGTTTAATTGATATAATTGTTCGAACCAACTCGTTGTATTTATTCATTGCGATGTAAAAAGTTTAAGATTTGCGTGCGATGGTACTCGAATCGCTTATGCGCAATTAATATTCTCGGTCCATAAAAGCCCCGGCATGGGGTCTCATTCCTTAGAACGTTTTCCGTCATTCTTAACTCTCTCAAAAGATGGCTTTACTAGTATCGATTGTTATTGATGACTTACATGCATAAATGATAAATAAGAAAATAAAGTTCTAAAATATGATATTTATTAATTAAAAAATCCCTTTATTACGATTAAATAAAAAAATGAAACATTTAATTGAATATGAATATTTTTGAAAAATATGATGTGCACTTCGTTGCTCTCGTGGCCAAAATACGTACTAGCTTGTAGTAAAACGTTACAATGAGTTAAGTTTCACTCGGCATTCATAGATGGCGCTTTTACGTATGTATATATTTATTTTTATTTAATTTGGTATTAATCTGTAGATAGTAAAATAAATAAATATTTATTAAATAAACATCAAATATTTGAAAAAGTAAGATATTATGTTAACCAATGAACGGCCATGAGCATTTATTTTAAAAAGTACCTGTATAGGTACCTAGTCGAGCGATTGCGTTTTGTTTTTACATTTAAGTACGTAAAAGTAGTGTAATTTAAATTTTATACATAATAAAAACTTACTGTGTTTGTAGTAGTATTATATAATAAATTTTCATAAATTATGTTAATCAATATGCGTCTTACATTTATAGGTACCTACCTATAGTCTGTTCAAGATATGAAAAAATAAAATGTAAACAAACCATAAAATGGTTCTTTTAATGTAGCCTTCGCAACAAAAGTAGATTTAAGTTAACTACTCCAAGCGAAAGATGCAGTTAGTTTTACAAAAATACGCCTGTCCCTTCAATTCATAAATGATACTGTATATTTTTTACCTTTTATTTTTTTCGTAGGTATCTTGAACAGACAATAGCAACTAATAAACAGTTGATGTTGAGTATGTTGTAAATCAAGCTAATGAAAAAAACAAAACGCATTTTTAAACTTTGATAGCCGACTTCTCTAGAAGTCTAGAACTCATTCGCTTGGTTCCCGATAGGTATAGTATTAAATTTATCTATGCCAATAGTCATGACTTCATGAGTCGCACAATTGCAAAATCGCGTACCAAGTACACCAAGTGCGTCTCTATAAAAATACCAGGGTCGAAAACCAGGTATCAATATACTTGCAAGTTTTTGGGCACTCGAGTATAGAAAACTTCGTGTGACGCCCTGGTAATGCAAGTTTGTATTGAAAAATAAACCTTATCTTAATATGAGTAAGGATGTTTATCGCAAAATTAGGTAAAGGACTTTTCTAAATACTTTCATGGAAATTTATTCCTTACTACCATATATTTAAGGAACTTTGTCGCGCAAAACCTTGCAATTTTTATATTCCTGAGTACTCAAAATACTTTCAAGTATTTTAGTGTTTTGTGCGATAAAGTTCCGTAAATGTATGGCAGTAAGGAATATTATTTCATAAAAGTATCTGTAGGGTAAATACGCCATACGTCGGCCCCTCCCCAAACTTCGGCCGTCTGCACATTTTCGGCTTGCGTTCATTTAAAACGTATTGAAGTTACAAATTTGCCACTCGAATTACAATCTTAGTTCATAATCTATATGTACAACCGTTAAGGCCTTGCCACACGATACGATTTTACGTCCAACTTGACTAAATCACTTGATGAAATCGTGACGTGTAGACGCCAGTCGTCCAACTCAAGTTCATCGGGTGGGCGGTACCACCAGATTTTAACCAATCGGGTGGACGGAATGAAAATCAGTGATTTGATTGTGTCGTGTAGACGGGCAAAGCCAATTCGATTGAAAATTTGATCATATTCCCACCACCACCTCATGGTCCTACCTGCCTTGCGGCATACGGACCGAATCACGGGAGAAGCGCACGGTACTTGCGTCTGCTCTTTCCCGCGCGCTCTTTCTTGACTCCCTACAAATCTTTAATGTCCCGAGCCATACTCTCCCCAAAGGGGCTGGCTTCGTAAGTATCTACTATCCCCTTAATAGGGCAAAACAACACAGAACGGTACTTCGCGTTCAGCGTCACTCAATCCTCTAGCTGTCCAATGTTCTTCTGATGGAGTGCCAAGTGTGCGCAAATGTGCGCAACGCGCCAAAGTTTTCCATGCTGCGAACCAGTTCCACGTGGTACACTGGACCCGCCTCTGCGTAGCGTATCGAATCTAGCATCAGCGATCTTCCTTCTGCGTACAAGCGACATTCCCAGAGCGCGTGATCACGGCTTTCCTCAGCTTCACCGCACGGGCAGACCGGAGTGTCGCAAAGCCCAAGCTTGTTTAGGCGCTTCCTAAAGCATCCGTGTCCGGTGAGTATTTGGGAGACCTCGTAATCCGGTTCGATCCATCCTGACTTCAGCCTTACAGACACATCTGGGAAGAAGCTGTATAATTCGCGTCCGTCTTCACTAGCCTGCCATCGTTCCTGCCAAAGAGCAGCGAGTTCCCGCCTAACTGTGAACTTGAGAGTGCGCAGTTCTTTCGCGGCCAATTGGTAACCCTCCTCCGCAATTCGTCCCGCACGACAAACTTCCAGATCGGCTGGTAACACGCCCGCAAGCACAGGTAACGCTGCGGTGCTGCACGATCTGTACGCCTTCGTTAATAAAATAAGTGCAGGCCTCTGGGTGCGCAAAAGCGTTCGTTTGACCACGAAGTTGGACCATCGTCGATACCATACGGCCGCAGCGTACGTCAAGACGGCCACGTAGGTTCCTGAATACAGAACTCTAAGGGCAGGGTACTTCATTCCCCATCTGGTCGCCGAAATCCGCGACAATTTTATCAGTGGTAAAATTGTGCCGTGTGGCAAGGCCTTTACTTTCCGATTACGTTCCACACTCTTCGCACACTGAGCGTCAGTAGCGATTGCGCCATCGAAGCGTCAATTTCATATTTAAAGTACCTTACTTGCTGTGAATACCCACACTTCGGGGATTGATATTAGAACGGTCAGACATTCCTTTTTTATTGTTTTAAGCATTATTATTAGTAATTAGTGATTTTTACTATATTTTGAGATAGATTTTTCAATGTTTAACGTATTGTTTTAAGGGAAAATAGGAGGCCGCCAATAGAATACCAATTTTGAATTAAAACCGGATTCTCGGCCGTGGCCGACTAAAAGTAAATGCAGTCTGTTTTATAATTTTCAATTGTACTAATTCCATTGCCTTAATAAGAGAATTTGCAACGCATATAGGCAAATAAATCTATTTTACGTTTAATCGCCAAATACCGGCCGGGGTGATATTAGTTGAATCTCGAGAAATAATGTACACAAAATAGAGGCTGGCTTTAGAAACATTAAAGATCGTAATGTCGACCAGCCTCGAATTCGAGCCCAACTATACAGGCTGATTACTTTTCTTATTTTCTCAAAATTAAATATTTATTATACGTTTATTTATTTATAATATAAAGAGTTAAGTTTAAATGTAGGAGTTGATATTATTGAAAACATTTATATTAGCTTATTATGGTATGGAAATATAAGATATAAATTGCTCTTTGGAACTTGCTACCTTAACCCATGTTAATTACTTAGCTTAAAAATATAAATATATTCAATAATGATACTCTGGGCCAAAAATGGTATGAATTATTTTTGAAAAGATATCCAGAACTAATTATAATTATTTTGATGTTTACTTTGTTATAAATTGTAATACTTACCTAACGTTATTTAAGTGCAAATAAAAAAATACTTTACCTACTATTAAACAAATACGATTAATAACGTATACTTAGTGAGACTCCTGCCAATATAAGTCATATTAATAATATTTATCCGTCTTAATTTAAAACATCCTATACCCGGCCGATATTCGGGAAAAACGCGACCGACCATGGCTTGTGAATGGCCGACTTTAGGGATTTTTCGTTCTCGACGCATATAAACCTTAGTACTTTTTCCTTGTAGTAGAAATGTCAACCTTATGCCCATAAACATGAAATAGATTTATCAAACTTTCCAAAACCGCATCGGAAGCTATCCTTTCGTTGCAAATTGATGGTGCCAGACCGATTCCAAAACAGAAAAACCGTAAGGATGCCGACATTTAGCGTATTTACCCTACTACGTTACGGTCGGGAGTCGGTAATACGCGAAACGTGTTCGCGTACGTTCAAGTAAAAAATACTTTGAAAGTGTTGCAAATATTTTAGTGTTTTGCGCGACAAAGTTCCGTAAATGTATGGCAGTAAGGAATAATATCCCATGAAAGTAAAAGTACTCCGTTACGATCGTGGATCGGCAAAACGCGAGACGCGATCGCGTACGTTTAATTCAAGTAAGAAATAATTTGAAAGTGTTGCAAGTATTAAAAAAAAATCGTTACAATCAGCTTCAAAATTACGAATCCTACAAAATAAATGATTTTATAATAGTTAAATTTAGTTTTTTGTCTAACTCTGTTTATCCACTTTAATGGAGGAATAAAAAACGACCTAATTTATCAATTTAAAAATATTAATTTGCCAACATCTGGATTTGAGTTAATTATCTAAATAACTAACTTGCACGTTTGCATAACTTGCTTGTAAGGCCGAATTAATAAACCAATTGTAATGACTAGCTTTTGCGCGCGACTTCGTTCCCGTGAAAGTTGCTGAGAAAAAATTCCAACGTTTTTGCAAGATTTTTTGTTAGTTGACGAGGTATCAGGTATCATGGTTTCATAAATAAAAAAATAAAATGAACTGTTGTTTCATTTCTACATTTTAATAGTTACCTACCTATTCCCCTTTTGCAATCTCGACGTTCGCTTCGCCAGGGGTTCGCCATTTAGGTTACATTAATTTCGCCTGAATACCAATTTAATTAAGAATATAATAATACAAATAAAGAATATCAATTTTCACGAAGCAGAACTCAAAGGAAAGCACCACCTAGTATAGTAATGTACCTATTATATTATCTGTAGCATGCACCACAGACCCTGGGACCACCGACCATCAGACCAAGGCAACCTCACAAGGTCATAGGTTTTGTCAAGTCTATTCAAACTAGCCCAAACAGTACTAGTTTCTCATGTGTAGTTTAGGAGTTTCAGTGACCACCTGCCGGCTTCATCATCAGACCAAGGCAACCTCACAAGGTCCATAGATTTTGTCAAATCTATTCAAACGAGCACAAACTAATAGTTTATCATGTGTAGTTTAGGAGTTTCTGTGACCACCTTCCGGCTTCATCATCAGACCAAGGCAACCTCACAAGGTCATAGGTTTTGTCGGTTTTATCAAGTCTTGTCAAACGAGCCCAAACACGACTAGTTTATCATGTGTAGTTTAGGAGTTCCTGTGACCACCTTCCGGCTTCATCATCAGACCAAGGCAGCCTCACAAGGTCATAGGTTTTGTCAAATCTATTCAAACGAGCCCAAACACTACTAGTTTATCATGTGTAGTTTAGGAGTTCCTGTGACCACCTTCCGGCTTCATCATTAGACCAAGGCAACCACACAAGGTCATAGGTTTTGTCAAGTCTTGTCAAACGAGCCCAAACACTACTAATTTATCATGTGTAGTTTAGGAGTTCCTGTGACCACCTTCCGGCTTCATCATCAGACCAAGGCAACCACACAAGGTCATAGGTTTTGTCAAGTCTTGTCAAACGAGCCCAAACACGACTAGTTTATCATGTGTAGTTTAGGAGTTCCTGTGACCACCTTCCGGCTTCATCATCAGACCAAGGCAACCTCACAAGGTCATAGGTTTTGTCAAATCTATTCAAACGAGTCCAAACACTACTAGTTTATCACGTGTAGTTTAGGAGTTCCTGTGACCACCTTCCGGCTTCATCATCAGACCAAGGCAACCACACAAGGTCATAGGTTTTGTCAAGTCTTGTCAAACGAGCCCAAACACGACCAGTTTATCATGTGTAGTTTAGGAGTTCCTGTGACCACCTTCCGGCTTCATCATTAGACCAAGGCAACCACACAAGGTCATAGGTTTTGTCAAGTCTTGTCAAACGAGCCCAAACACTACTAGTTTATCATGTGTAGTTTAGGAGTTCCTGTGACCACCTTCCGGCTTCATCATCAGACCAAGGCAACCACACAAGGTCATATGTTTTGTCAAGTCTTGTCAAACGAGCCCAAACACGACTAGTTTATCATGTGTAGTTTAGGAGTTCCTGTGACCACCTTCCGGCTTCATCATCAGACCAAGGCAACCTCACAAGGTCATAGGTTTTGTCAAATCTATTCAAACGAGCCCAAACACGACTAGTTTATCATGTGTAGTTTAGGAATTCCTGTGACCACCTTCCGGCTTCATCATCAGACCAAGGCAACCTCACAAGGTCATAGGTTTTGTCAAGTCTATTCAAACGAGCCCAAACACTACTAGTTTATCATGTGTAGTTTAGGAGTTCCTGTGACTACCTTCCGGTTTCATCATCAGACCAAGGCAACCTCACAAGGTCATAGGTTTTGTCAAGTCTATTCAAACGAGCCCAAACACTACTAGTTTATCACGTGTAGTTTAGGAGTTCCTGTGACCATCTTCCGGCTTCATCATCAGACCAAGGCAACCTCACAAGGTCATAGGTTTTATCAAGTCAATTCAAACGAGCCCAAACACGAGTAGTTTATCATAATATGTAGTTTAGAAGTTCCTGTAACCATCTTCCCGGTTTCATCATCAGACCAAGGTGCATTCACAAGGTCATTCATCACTGCACCATTTCAATGTTACCGTAAGATAGCCACCAAACTTACGTAAATAGGTATATCAAATATCAGCTTTATGGAACAGTGTACAAAGTGCATTCCAAATTTTGAACGGAAAGACACGAAGTCACGGTAATAATATCTAACAGTATTGTAACTCCATACAAACGCACGAAACTCAAGTTATACCTACGCGCCGCGAGCAGAGTACCCATTAGACTGGGCGGACTGTACCTACAGTACCCGCAGCCGCTAACGTGCCGCAGCTCGCATGCGGCGCGTCTGGTAGGTATATAACTCACGAAGACGGCCGAGTTACAATACTGTTAGATTATATTACCGTGACGAAGTCATAAAAATATCGCTAGATGTTTTAACGCCACCGGTACATACCTACGTAAAATAGGTACCTACTAGATCGGTTGATCGTATTATAACCTTGAAATGAGGCACACTTGGGTGACAAGGTGAAATATCATAATGTTTCTACATTTTAGACAGCATGCTTTTTTATTATAGCGCCATCTCTTCTTTTTAATTTAAAATAACATTGCTTACAAAATGAGACGTAAGATGTCGCTACCATCGACTCCCATTTTTTCGTTGCTAGCGCCATCTGTTTTATTATTTACGGTATTAACAAGTACTTATAAAAATAAAGGTCTAATATTAAGGATCTAACGTGGCCAATTTTTATGGACGACTTGCGGCATCTGTACTGTAAAGTATTATATTTATCTATGGCCCCGGCTTGCCAGTGTAATTGTTATACAAACGTAGTAAAAACTGCACACATGTAAATATGGCCATTAATCTAACTATCGCATATGGTATATTTGTATGAGTATCAATATGAATGCCACACGATACGTATCACGGCGTCGCGCAACGTGAATGTTAAAAATTTGCAATGACATTCTGCTAATTACCTATGAGAGTGGAACGATCGCTACACTAATGTCTTGTATACATTGCTGGCTATGCTGAATAAATATTTTTAAGAATTGAAGTGAAGTAGTAATGTATGTGTGTTTTTGCGAGGTGTTTGTTTTGACGCTGGTTTGGGTGTGTGGGTGAGCGGTATGTGCCGGTATGGTCTCACGACGGTTCCCACGGCACAGATGCCCTTATGCGCGCGCCGCATGCGCTTGCGCACTGCTCACACCACGCTGACCATTGACCACCACATGTGTATTTAGGAAATTACAAATTCTGAACTACAATATAGCAAATAGGTATAAACAGCTTACCTAATGGTAATACTATAATATCTGTAGATTTTTGCTACGCCAGGCAGTTCACTCGTTGCTGATACCGTATTCATAATCATAATAAGAGATGGTAGTGGAGACAGAAGGATGAAAAGGAGATGGAAATATGTTTTTAGTTTTCCGGTGGTTTCACCTCTGCGAAACAAAACCAAACAACGTATATCCAAGGACGGCGTTACGAATTTAGAATACCTACTCAAAGGAAAAGTCTAAAATTTTGTTCGTTTAGCGGGTGGTAGCGAGGTGCGCGAATGCAGTATATGCCATCGGCACAAATTACCTGATGCACATACCTTTCAGGTAGGTAGGTATATGAGTGCTTGACCAAACCTTTTTGCCTAGTATTACATTTCAATACCGCAGTTTTACTACAAGTCAAGATTGCGTAAGAGATGGGACTCTACAGGTTAAAGGGGTATATTTGAATAGCAACATACATACATAGATTCACGCCTGTTTCCCGGAGGGGTAGGCAGAGACTACGAAACGCCATTTGCAACGATCCTCTTGCTTCATTCACTCCCATCAAATTTCTAATGCATGCTCTTCGGTTAAGGGTACTTCTAACCTGTCCTTTTTGTTAGGACGTCTCCAATCTGGTCAGATAACGTCCGTCTAGGTCTTCCCCTTCCTCCTGTCCCATTCACACTTGATTAATATAATAGCAACATTATCATGATTAGACTATTGCTTCATATGATATACGATACAAAGAAGGCTGCATAACTACAGTTTTTTTAATAACACACTTTGGTAATAATTACTTTTATAAATTTCATGCGCCGGTCGACTGCCTTAAATAATGGTGCTGATTCTTATAAAAATATTATACTTGGTCGAAGCACTTGTTAGCTATTATAAAAGTTAATCTTATTTGCAAATTATAATTACTTTATGTAACTACTTTCACATTACAATATCGGTCAATTGCCTGAATATAGGTAATTCTAGTGTCGATATAATAAGGTTTTATTAATATTAAAGCCATTTCTTTGTTGCACTGGACGTGCATTGTATTAATAATTGAAATAAATAATTCAATTAGCAATTTTAAATTGAATATTCATCAACTTTTCTCCACGACTTTTTATGTATTTGATTAACTATATGAATACGTTTTACCTTATATGGGAGTTGCAAATCAGGGCCACATGACATTACGACCTGTACAATTAATTAATAATCAATACAATGAAAGCAGCAGTACCTAATCTGCAGATAGGCATTTTTCGTGTTTAAAATATGAAACGGATTGATCCTTACCCAAATTGTCATTGATGGTAGTTAGTTACGTTCTAGTTTTATCTCTGATAAACTAATTAGGTATTTTACGTTGTCATGAATGCGTTACTTTAAAATTAAAATAAGTGACGACAACTTTTGCCAAATATTTCAGTGTAAATCTAGGATTTCACTCTAAGGCCTGAAAGTTTCAGCAACTGCAACGTTACATACATTACTTAAAACATGTTAACTTCCGCATTTTGATATCTCATGGGTCTCCCTTGTTTGACCGAAAGGAATTTGACAAATTTTCACTTCCCAAAATTTTTTTCGCATAATTTCATTTGCCAAATTATTACTTAGCAAAAATCTATTCACAATTTTTTTTAACGCAAACCTAATGTTTGGGAAATGAACGTTTAAACTATAACTTGTTTACCATCTAGTACTTTTAACATTTTTTATTTAGTCAAATATTTTAATTGGAATAACAGTTTTTACGAGTACGCAAAATCAATAATCATCCTGATCTAAATAGTTCAGTTCCGGGTAACCTACTAAAAACAATTTATTTTTTCTATTAATGCAAGTCGTTTCTGGCACTCGCCGGTCACAGTTCTAACCTAACCTAACCATTTTTTTAATAATTAACCTACTCTAACTACTTCCATAAATAAACCAATATCACCAAACGTTTATTGTCTGAAGATTGTTTGCTGTAATAAATCATTTGATTAAAGACCAAATGCCATAATGATATCATACTTGGTAATATTTTGCCAAGTAAAAATGTTACCAAATAAAAATATGCGTACTAAAATCATTCGAAATATTGCAATGGTATAAAAAAAGGTTGCTAAAATTTGTTTGGGTAATGAAATTTTGTCAAAATCTTTTCGGCAAAACGGCAGGATCCCATATCTCATTTTTCATTAAAAGAATAGAACGGGCTATGAAAAATACCAGACAAAATCTGTCTTAATACGCAAGTGTTGCCATACTATGTACAAACACAAAATTTCCATATTTCCTTACTCGATAATGTTTTCTTAACATTACGTCACATTGATAGATAGATACCGCGGCGCTAGTCGGCCATTCAAATATGGCATTATGCAAGTGACCAGTAATTGTGCTTCTTTAGCGAACGCTTGCATAAAACATCAGTACTGCAATCAACGCAAATATTTATTGAGCCAAGATTAAATGAATTATGGTAACACTGCGAATGAGGTTATGTATCTATGGCAATTGAAGTACTAATATTTTTGAACTGGACCTTAAGCGCTTTAATAATGGAAATTAAAGATGACGACCCAGTGGTGTCGCGTGAGTGTAAATCACTGTCAGGCTGAAGGTCGCGGGTTCGATTCCCGCTCAAGTAAAACATTTCAGTGCGTGAACATGGATGTGTGTCTTACTTGGGTACGAGTATATATATGTATTTCCAAAAAAACTCCCTAACTTGTCAGCGTGTGTTATACCAGCCGTGGTCACGGGATGACCATTAATTTAGTGAGACCTTATATGAGTATGTATATTGTGTTCAAATAACGAAAGTTTTAAAGTGTACTAACTAACTTTTGTTACTGACTTCGTCTGCATGGGGGTACGTTTTTTGCATAAATTGTTATTTAATAACTGAAAAGTTTCATCAGAATCCGTTCTACAGTTTTTGCATGAAAGAGTAATAGGCACCCATTCATCTTAACAAACAATTCCGTTTGTAATATTCAGACTGAAGTCATGTAATTATGTATAAGTATAACCATTCTAAAGGCTTTTGGTACGAGTAGCTAATTAGTTCTGGTTATGAAAATATCGTTTAATTTGTTTGACAACACCAATTGGCTAGGCGGCTTGTAAATCTTACTTGTTTAAAGTGATTGTACCTAATAGTTTATAGTAATTCATGCTGATCTAGCGGCTTCGGGACGTGACGACCCCACCGCCCACTGGACGAGTTACTCTGACGAGTAGATACTCGTCATAGTATCTCCCCCAGCGCAAGCAGTTAACCGAAAGATGACGGTCAAACCATCCGAACCCGGCGGAAGTAAATCCCAAGATGCTAGATGGGCAGCAGCGTCCAGCACTAAAGACTTCCGCCACTGCGATCTCCAATACGCCTGCCAAGCGTGGCGATTACGGCAAATCCCCCAAACATGAACCACATCAATAAAAACCGGCCTCTAGTCCCCGGCGGCCCCGCTAGTCCTGGTTATGGTAGCGGCCATGGTAACGGCGGGGCAAAGGGTGCGAAGAATCTCCGGAAGAGATCGGGCTACCACCACCAACGACAATTGGCCCTGGCAACACTGAACACGCGCACACTGCGGACCGACGAGAAGATTGTCGAGCTGTAAGAAGAATTGAGCAAGTTGCAATGGGATATCATAGGCCTATCTGATGTCCAAAGACAGGGGGAGGACTCGATAGTTCTCAATTCCGCTAACTTGCTCTTCTACCGGGAGGGCGACCAACAGTCCCAAGGTGGTATCGGGTTCATCGTCCATAAATCTCTCGTGACCAACGTGGTAAATATCGGGAGTGTGTCGAGCAGGGTAGCGTACCTTATACTCAGAATATCCAAGCGGTATTCGCTGAAGGTCATACAGGTATAGGCTCCAACCTCGACGCACCCTGATGAGGGGGTGGAAGCCATGTACGAGGACATATCTCGGGCTATACATGGCTTCAAAACCCATTACACCGTGGTCATGGGAGATTTTAACGCGAAACTGGGCAAACGCGACGGTGATGAGCTGAGAGTGGGGCAATTTGGATATGGGCATCGGAATTTCCGGGGTCACTTGCTGGCTAACTTTATGGAGATGGAAGGACTCTATATGATGAATTCCTTCTTCAAGAAGCGAGAATACCGCAAGTGGACCTAGGTAAGTCCAGACGGTGCCACCAAAAATGAGATAGACTTTATCATGTCGACGAACAGGCAGATATTCAATGATTTCTCCGTGATTAATTCGCTTAAAGTGGGGAGCGATCACCGCATGGTCAGAGGCACATTGAATATCTGTATAAGCCTCGAACGGTCGAGGTTGATAAGGTCCACGCTCCGACCGGCACCGGTTCATATCCAAAACCCCGAGAGCTTTCAGCTCGAACTCAAGAACCGTTTCGAATGCCTGGGCGAATGCGTAGATGTGGACGAGTACAGTAACGGGTTCGTGGATGCTGTCCATACAACAGGGGCTAAATTCTTTAAGCCCCAGAAAAGCAAGAGAACCAGCAAGATCTCGGGTCCGACCCTCGAGCTGTTAGAGGAAAGGCGCAAGATGGTTCTGCTATCCTCCGAAGACATGCCGAAATATTGGCACCTCAACAGACAGATCTCTAAGTCTCTGACTCGCGATCTTCGGCAATACAACACAAAATGTGTTCGTGAAGCGATCGAGCAGAATAAGGGATCCAAAGTGTTCCAGAGGGATCTGTCTGTTGGGCAGAGTCAGCTGACAAAGCTGAAGACGGGAGATGGTAGAATCGTATCGTCGAAGCCTGAGCTCTTGGTGGAGATCGAAAGGTTCTATGGACAGCTATACACGACAACGCAACAACCCGCAAGTACTCCAGCGTCAGACCCTAGAGATGGATTGACCCGACACTATACCGAAGATATCCCGGACATCAGCGTGCACGAGATTAGTGTGGCTCTCAAACAGCTCAAAAACAACAAGGTGCCGGGTGATGACGGAATTACGAGCGAGTTTCTGAAGGCCGGCGGCACACCCGCTGTAGAAGCCCTTCGGAGGCTATTTAATTCTGTCATTCTCGAGGGTAAAACGCCACAGGCGTGGCATAGAGGTGTGGTGATGCTTTTCTTTAAGAAAGGGGATAAAACCTTCTTAAAGAACTACAGATCCATCACACTTCTGAGCCATGTCTACAAGCTGTTTTCGAGGGTCATCATGAATCGTCTCGAGAGCAAGCTAGACGACTTCCAGCCTCCCGAACAAGCCGGTTTCCGTAAAGGCTATAGTACCATAGACCACATACATACGCTGCGGCAGGTTAAACAGAAGTCCGAGGAGTATAACCAGCCTCTATGCTTGGCGTTTGTGGCCTATGAGAAAGCCCTTGATTCGATCGAAACCTGGGCGGTGCTACAGTCTCTCCAACGGTGCCGGATTGACTACCGATATATCGAAGTGCTGAAGTGTTTGTATGAAAACGCCACTATGTCAGTCCGCCTCCAGGACCAGAGTTCGAAACCTATTCAACTCCAGCGAGGGGTGAGACAGCGGGATGTCATATCCCCGAAACTGTTTACCACTGCGTTGGAGGATGTTTTCAAGCTTTTGGGCTGAAATGGACTCGGCATCAACATCAACGGCGAGTACATCACTCACCTTCGATTCGCAGACGATATCGTAGTCATGGCTGAGACCATGGAAGACCTAGGCACAATGCTTGATGGCCTCTGTAGAGTCTCCCAACAAGTAGGTGTTAAGATGAACATGGACAAGACGAAAATCATGTCGAACGTCCATGTTGTAACTGCTCCTATTCAGGTTGGGAACTCTACGCTCGAAGTTGTCGACAAGTATATCTACCTGGGACAAGTAGTCCAATTAGGTAGATCCAACTTCAAGAAGGAGGTCAATCGTCGAATCCAACTCGGTTGGGCAGCGTTCGGGAAGCTACGACATATCTTCTCGTCCGATATCCCGCAGTGTTCTAAGACGAAAGTCTTTGACCAGTGTGTGTTACCAGTGATGACTTACGGATCAGAGACGTGGTCACTCACTATGGGCCTTATCAGAAGGCTCAAGGTCACTCAGAGGGCGATGGAGAGAGCTATGCTTGGAGTTTCCCTGCGAGATCGAATCAGAAATGAGGAGATCCGCAGTAGAACCAAAGTCGCCAACATAGCTCTCCGGATAGCCAAGCTGAAGTGGCAGTGGGCAGGGCACATAGCTCGAAGAACCGATGGCCGTTGGGGCAGAAAGGTTCTGGAGTGGCGGCCACGTACCGGACGACGCAGCAGAGGTAGGCCCCCCGCAAGGTGGACTGACGATCTCGACAAGATCGCGGGAGGCGGTTGGATGCGGGCGGCTCAAGACCGGTCTGTGTGGAGAACCTTGGGGGAGGCCTATGTCCAGCAGTGGACGTCGTTTGGCTGATATGATGATGCTGATCTTGCTAGTCTACTACGTTCTACCTTCTTCATAAAGCACCAGCGGTGTTCACTCGCCGATCCATAAGGGACTTAGCGTGATGTTACGATACCCAAATCTTTCCTCAACAACGTTTTCAAATCTGATTCGTAGTTATTGAGAATAGTGCGTGTAAACAAACAAATAAACGCTTGAACATTATCATATTAATAAATATAGACTCTATAGAATAAGCATTACGCAAAATCGAAGTCCTTCGATAGATGGGTGGTCGATAAAATATATCGATACGCAACAAGTCATTACTGGCTAACAACTTTCCAAGTGCATTATGCATGTAAAGTTAACTTGTTAAATTTAAATTTATAACATTATTTAAATAATTATTGAATGAATTATTGCAAGGTTAAAATTATACGCATAATATTACAATAAATAATAATAATACAATGAATAGAGAGTTATGAGATAGGTTTCAATAAGCTATTATAATGTTTACCCTATTCGACAAACGATTCTGTATAATTTATGGTTTGTACACAATGGGATTTTTATTTAGCGTTTTGTGTTAGGCGTAAATTAAACTTTAAGACCTTATTTTTTTGTATAGACTCACGCCTGTATCCCCGAAGGGGTAGGCAGAGGTGTAATATTACACCCACATTTCGCCATTAATTTTTAGGTCCCACGTAATAGGGGGCGAGCCTATTGCCGTTACCGGGCACATTACCAGGCTCCGTGCTGTTACTGAGAATTTCCTAACGGAAAAATCCAATGACACTTTGCCCGACCCGGGAATCGAACCCGAGACCTCCCAATGCCACGCGTATATTTATGCCGCGAGACCAACGAGACTTTATATTTTTTAAATTTCACATGTTCCACAAGTTATATTTATATGTTACAAATATAATATTTTCAACACGGTCTTATTCACGAGGACAAATATTTGTGTGATGAACACGATTGTGTGATTATTTGTTATGTGTCTGTGTGTAATTTATCTGCATTCGGATGTAGTTATTTAAAAATGTGTGAGTATGTACAGTCGAACAACTTCCCGCTAGACAATAAGGGCGAGAATCGCTCAGCAAGACATCATCGCTTCCAGTGCTACTTTACACACACATTGACACTCGTTTAAAAATCAGTTTCTAGTGTGCCTCGACTCTATTCAATGAGTGAGCCAAGGGTTTTTTTTTCAACTGGTCCAGCGCCGACTTGTTTGGTTTTACATCGGTTATCTGGCTGCTATAGTACAAGCTCTACTTAGTTTGGGATCCGATGGGCACATTCGGTATTTGGCATGCCCTCGGCGTAATCGTGCACGTGAGGCTGTGGGTGTCCACAGCCTGTGCGAGTAAGTATACCTATCTGTTAGTGATAGCGGCAGACCGAATCGCTCTCAAAGTAAATATTAAACAGTTAAGTAAATATAAAAAATCATGGTCTCGTTAATGAATGGTCTTTGTCTTTCTCTGGTCTTTTCGCTCAACTAAAATATATTAAAATTACTAGTATCATCATTTCACATGCTTGCTGAGTTTATGTTGTGATAAGAAGAGAAAATTATGGAAATGGAAGTCTAATGATTACTGATAAATACCTCTTCACGCTGATATTTTTGCTTGTATTCTAGTGTGTGATATCCTACTTAAGCATGTTTTAAACTATAATTTATTGATTGTCTAATTACCCTTGCATTTTTTTTGTTTTGTTTATTCTTACTATTTAATTGAGTTATGATTGTTATGAATATTATTTCCGAGATCCTCTTGCTATAGAGGTAATGATGTAATTGCGAGCATCCGGGGTAGCCTTTATGTCCGTGACATTGCTGACAAACTGCAAGAGTGTTTCTACGCTGGTATGGCCACGTCTTACGTCAACCGGCATCTTACGTGGGTAACAAATGTCTTGCCATGCTACCTCCACCGGGCCCCGGTAAACGGGGAAGGCCAAAGAAATGCTGGCTTGACGTCGTAAGGGATGATATGCGTGCCAACCAACTAACCACCATGCTGAAGACCGTGCGAAGTGGAGGAGACATAGCCGGAAAGCGGACCCCGGGCTCCAAGGCGTGGGTTTTGGAGCGCAACCGGGACAGCGCTAGGATGATGATGATGATGATGATGATGTAATTGCGAGCAATTTTTTTACTGTGCGCCGCAAGCGTGTGAATAGACGGGTCTACACCGAACGATCCGTTTTGGATCGGCGATCCCGTGATCTGCGATCCAGGATCACGGAGCGTGCATCGTGGATCATATAAGATCCAGCTTTGAAAACGTGCGAACCTAAAAATACGGTCCAAGCGATCCTAAGGCGATCTGACATTACATTGAACTATTGTACGGTGTGGATTCACACGTACAGCGGCGGCATATCGAAATTAAATAAATTCAAAATCGGCGTTAAATATTTGCGCAAAAATTTCAGAAACAAAAGAGACGGTTCTGCTTAAGAACGATATACAAACATCGCTTGGAATACGGGGCTCGGCTTTATACAGAGTTAATTGATAATGAAGTTTATCTTTAAGTCTTCTATTGGTTTGTTCTTCATTACGCGAGAAATCTGACGCCAAGCATCGTCTCCTACAACTCTATTGGTATAATTAACATCTTTTGGGTCCCATATACATTTAAATTCCTTACATAGCGATATCAGACGGCGACTTTGTGAGATGACCATGGTGTGGTTGATCGCGCGATCCATACACAACCGTCCACACCGCGCGCGCCACGCACCTGAGGCACCTTTGAGGCTGATAAAAAAAAACCGATAACGTATGGATCGGGTGCACCAGGGAGCACGCGCTCCATTACGTGGGCATGGATCGCGGGCGGGACGTCGACACCGCCACACATTTGGGTCGCGCTCCTACCGCGCGCGATCGGAGCGCGCTGGATCGTCCGGTGTGGACCCAGCTAATAACACTTGGTGATAATCTTGTAGAGGGTTGGCTGGATAGATTGATAGATGAATGGTGGATATCTGTATGGATGGATGGATGGATGGATGTCATGGCTATGTTTCTTAAGCAGCTCTACAGTTACAACATTGTCAATGAAAATCCGTAAACAGAAGAGCATGCTTGAGAAACTTGATGGGAGTGAATGAAGCAAGAGAGATATGTATGTCAGAATCGTTGCAAATGGCGTTCCGGAGTCTCTGCCTACCCCTTCGGGAAACCGGCGTGAGCCTATGTATGTATGTAATCTTTTATCAGGGCTACAGTACACGGCACACTTTTGTAGGCTTATGAATCTCTCTGATCTCTCCGTGAATCCGGCCTGACCAGAGTACTACTGTCTCACTTAAGATCAAAGTCGTTCAGTGACTGAGAGTAGCGAAAGCCACATCCCTTTCTGTTTCTCCGTCATCTCGCGCCACCTTCTAAACCTTTTGCCACTCAGGTTTGCAATGCACTCGTAACTTCTTTGCTACTGCATGTGTCCATAGGCGACGGTAATTGCTTACCACTAGGTAATTCGTTTGCTTGTTTGCACAAAGCAGAAGCGAAATCCTTAGATTCTATTCAGAATAGTCTTGCTTAGAGGCCGGAAGATAATGAGCACGAACATGGTTAGATTATCCACACGAAAAATATAGAGGAAGACTTCTGCTACTTAAGTCTCTGTACAGAACAGTCAAAGAAAACAATGCAAATTATTGACAAAACAGACTTCGCTGAGTCAGCACATCCCACACGCGTAAGAGTTCACACAGTGTAAATCTAAAAGGGCTGTTCTAATGCAAGTTATTACTTACGACTCATTATCACGACTTCACAATAAAAATAATGATCACAGCCGTTTTCATTTGCCCTTTGAAATCTTTGGCAGTGGCTAAAACTTGTGGTCAAAAAGTAGTGGCTTTCATTTCTAATTACGCACCCATGCACTATCTTTACAGATCAGAATATATGCCCAATGTAAGCATTTAGTTAAGCAGAACTAGTAAACAAAAACAATCAAATCCTAAATATGTTTTTAATCTAGCTCTACCTATTCACATAATACAGATCCAATTGCTTGTAAGGTGTCTCTTTGGTGTTGTGGTTAAATTTACATGAATTTATAATTACTTTCATGCGAGTCGTGTGAATCCGAATCAAATTTTGGGATACAGCAGTTCTTTGTATTTTTTCAGACAATTCTTAATAGTCACGCTGATAAGAATTGCCTGAAACTCTGAATCTGTAGCATGTCTGACGATTGTTTTATTTCCTGTCATCCGAGTCATTTGCAGGCAAAATACCCTAGCCAATGCCTTCAGGTACTACCTGCCTAAGCTTATCAATGGCTCTTCTAAACGCAGAGGTATACAACCTTCTGCAATAACGCTGTTCCGTACAACCGCAATACTAACACAGGCACATTACATAGACAATTTTAAAACATACAAAACCCCATTCGCAAGTTAAATCCTATGTAAGTTGGTATAATATCATTGTGTGTATATGTGTATAATATGTGCATATGTGTGCGGGCGGGCGGCGCGGCGGGCTGCAATGGGTGGCGCCACCTGCCGTAATATCCTATTTATGAATAATGTTTTATTCTAACAGCGTGCGACTAGCCACCTAAACCCCTCCCCTCCACCGACCACTTTCAGGGCTGCGGCTATTTAATGCACGTATTGTTATTATAATAATTTAATTTGAATATTTGTATTTTAATATTTCGTTACAAGTATTTATGGACGCAACAAATAAGATATAAGGCAAAAGACACTCGTAGCTGTGGTCATAGGGTCAGAGTTTTCGTTCATTTCTTGCAGCCAATTCTGAAGTCTAAAGTTAGAGGATGCCTCCAGAAAAGACCAGAAACTCTCACCTACCTGTTGTTAATTTTTTGTCTTGAAGTGTCCTCCGTAATCTCTGGTAGGAGGTGCGTCGCGACGAGGCCGGAGAGAAACGCGCGAGAACGATATACCTTCTTACTTTACATGTGTGTTGTTGTTATAACAATATTTTGAACGAAAGTAATGCTCATCAATATTGTCATTATTAGTTGAAATTACTTCTTCGCTGTATCACAGAAAATGCTAAAATTAGGTAACGACGAATTTTCCTGAGGTCAGACAATACTAGTTTTCTGTATTAGATATCTTATAATCTTTCAGATCTGGCTAGACTGGTAAAGGTGCAACCGGGCTAAATCCTAGAATGATAATGACGATCAAGGCTCACTTTCCTCAACCAACCGCATTTTCTTGATACTTCCGTGACAAAAGCTTTAATATACAAAATATGTATTTTACCGGCCAATATAGAGGCATAACTGAAATTTCTGACAAATGGCTCTTAAATGTGTAATATGTAGTTGTGATTCTGAATTGAATTCAAGAATATTCTTTAAGCTATCATGGATTGAATTTTGTACATCCACGAGGCAGTTATTATAGGTCATTCGCTGCTATACTTATAGGTTCATCAGTTCATTATTGTAGTGACTTACCTACCTACTACAATCGCCAATCAACAACCAGTTGTTTATCTTTTCCACGTGCCCAAACCATCTAAGTATAATATCATATTCTATTCTTGGAATTACGTAGGTACATAGGTACTTAGTAATATTTACCTACCTAATAATATGTAGGTAAGTGACGGGACCCAATCGCGCAATAAAGGTGAAATTGATTGATGTCAGCATTAGTTACACCAGTGGACAGGGGATGATATCATGGTAAGAAAGATCTTTTTGAATACAATGACTTGACAGAGACACTTTACATAAATTGCTGACACTGTTCTCTATTTTTGATTTGCATGCCACTGATTGCAATCTTACAGCTATTATTTGCTAAGTTGTTGAAAAAGAGATTTGACAGTCACTGACGCCCAAGGGCGTCGCCAAGGGGGGGGGGGGGGGCAGAGGGGTCAGCTGCCCCCCCTAGAAACTTAAAAAGCCCTACAATTCATACTTATCCCAGTACTTTTCTCATTTTCCATATCAACTTGCCCCCACCTAGGCCAGCGGCGGGCGACTTTGCCCCTCCTAGGCAATCGGCTGGCGACGCCCCTGCTGACGCCACAAAACTTAATTCTCTAATAGTCTTGAATATGTGTGTAGGCTGCTATCATGCGTAAGCTTAGTGTGATGATCTATCACTTACCTACCTATCTGTAGTAAAGCGAAAAGGTTGGACTATCAACGCAACAGTTTATAGACTTCAGATATGGTTATAGGTTTGTTGACAAGTTTTCGCGTCATTTATTACAAAATGTGTTAGGTAAACATCGCAATAAAAAACCGCCCATTAAAACCTAAAAGTGCAGTAACCGAGAACGTCCAAACATACATTCCAATGTCATAACACTAACATATATCCAGCTAGTACATGACATAGTTTTAGAGGCAACTTGAATCGTTAGCAAATAGTTGTGAATGTTATGATCTAACTTCAATAAGTAATTGTTGGTAAAGAATGCGTGGTGGTCGAGCAGTCGTCATAAATCGCTATTGTTGCAGCCCTGCGCTCGTTATTGCTTGCTTTGTTTTTGCGGAGGGGGGGTCGGGTGGTGGGTGGATTGGGGCCCCGGGGCGAGTGTCGCGGGGCCCCGCGCCGGCTTTAATTAATGGAATAACTCCGTCGTTCGGCCCCCACCTCGCCGACACAAATCTTTAAAGTATCGCCTCTGCTAACGTGTTCGCGCGATTTATGGATGCACGAACTGTTCTTCATACCGGCTCGGCTATCGGCCCGCCGTCCACATTTGTTACGTCTATTGCTTCTGCTGTCTTCGAACATGATTGAATGTTATTTGGGCGATGAGTACTTATTTTTGATGACACCCTTTCCTATAGCAGGCTGTACGAAGACTAGAAGTTAAGTAACTGGTCTGTACGCTCATGATCCGTTTTGAAGATTAATGTTTAATTATTCTATATAAGGTGCCATGGGCACGGTGAGTCAGAAGTTTGGAATCTTTTCAACATAGCTTAATGATATTCAAAAGTATATGTCAACGATACAATTTAAATTCGCCCATATAGTTCCTGTTTAAATTCTACAAGGTAAATTTCATTTGCGCGGGATAACGCGGTAGTTAGGTGCCGCGGGCGGAGGCCTGGAGGAGGGCCCACCTCCTCTATATCACGTAAAAATAGTCGCAACTCCTTTCACGACCCGTATTCGCTCCGCACCTTACATTATTATGATTTAGTGGCGCACAGTTGCAGCGCTGCAGATGCCTCCCTGCCCGCGCCGGCCGGGGTGTGAGGCACCCCCGGCCGACGACTCAGCGATGTTAGTAATAAAGCCGGCCATATTTCACACTTAGCGCGTAATGAGCGCGCGCCGAAATAATTGGATCACGTACATAACTCATTATTACCTCGCGCCTCAGTTCGGCGTGCGAATGTATCATTACTTGACCCGCGTTCGCCCCGCACCCCGCACCTCACCGCGCCCCAGCCTCCCTGGCGGCCGAGCGAACACAATAGAAGTTTGTTAAAGGTGCAATACATAGCGCTACGGCAAGCAGGAGCACGTAGCGACACTCGCACCGAGCTGCACTGGCCGCGCGACACATCGCCGCATCGCGACGCCTTATTTGTTTGCTCCTTGTTTGTGAACCTACATGATACCACCTACCTATAAAATTTTATTCGAAAACTGTTATACTTAAATAGGGACATTGAAACTTACGGACGGACGAACAGAGAGATGCAGAGGTTTTTATGTGCACGTAAATAGCCCGCGTCTGCGAAGCGACCACTAAACATGAAATGTAACGATTATTCAAACACGCAGAACCTCAGTTAATTATATTTTTTCACGGTTTTTGTTGCGGTCGTCGGTATAATTAATATGTAGATTACTTTCTATACGTAGTGGCGAATAGTTAATCCGGTATCCGTCAGCACGGCGGTGGCACGGTACGGCAGCGGTGCGGCATAAATCAGTCGTGCGCACGCAACCCACGCCGGCCCGGCCGCTCGCCGGCCCGGCCGCCCGTCCCCACGCAGTGTTATTCAACTTTAACATTTACCACGCAGCCGTTAGCATATTCATGGCGAGCGAGTATAATTTCACCCTTTCTTTGTAATGAATATGGAAATGGAAGAAAGTTCTCGCGACTTAAAAACTAGTTGCTACTGTAATTGGCGGTAGTTTGATAGTTTTTGTGTTCCCCGCGCGCCCGCGCCGTCTTAGTCGAAACCAGTCATGCGCTCACGCACGCTCGGCCCGGGATCATTGTTTACATGCACCTTGTTGATACAATAACTCATTTAATATGTTCTTTTAAAACAATATTCATAGATCCGGACAATCTTGAAGGTCAACCCGATAAAGATAGGCATCAAGATGCGTATCAGATTAGTTTTCTATTAGTGAAACGTTGTTAATGATCTAGATAATCGAGACAGCTATCGAAGAAAGCAAATGTCGTATCGGTAATGAATCGGTAGATAGTAATAGTTTCATGTATGACTAGAAACACGTCGTATGTGTGTTATCGATACTATCGACATTGGACAGGACATTACCAAGATGTACAATGACGAGGTAATAATCCGAAGTAATTTAAAGGAAATATACGGATATGACGTCTCCGTGTTACGTCGTGATTATGCATCCCTACTTCAAACAGTAGTCATGTTATAATTATAGCGCTACGAGATATAGAAATAGCATAGTATTTCACTCATGAACTGACACTGGTATTAAACCTAATGGTTGATGAATGATGAATCATCAAGAGCCGATATCATTTCCTCAGAAACTATGTAAATGATGACTTCATACATTCAAAAATCAATATTATTTTTCGCTGCATTCCACACACATTGATTAGTAGTTCCACAAGATTTGCTTTTTTTAAAACCAACTTAAGAAGAAAGCATTTCTTTTTATTTGCATCTTGTTTCAAAGTTACAAGTAAAATGTAAATCATCGACATCTTTGTTGATATGTCCCAAACACTAGTACATGTAGCCCCTTCATACCTTGCATCGAAACTACGTAACTGATGAAATTAAACAAAATTCACTATCATCATCTTAGCTTTGCCCCAGTTACGGTCTAACTACGGAATTCAATATACGATCTATAGATAGATCTGAAGATTTTAGATTCGTTTTTGACATAAGCTCCATACAAAATATGTCACAAACGAATCTCGAATATCAAAATCCATGTGTGGATCGAATATTGAAAATGGCCGTTAGACCTTCGCCTTGGAGCACGCAGTCTGCTGAAAAGACAATATATATTCAATACTATGTTGGAAATCATTCATTCAGTACTATGTTGGCAATAATTTTTTTTATAAATCAATCCTACCATTGTCAGCTAACGTATTCTCGTACCATTTGATTGATATGCAAGACATCTAGCTCTGTGCTATCTCCTTTCTTTGAGTCGATATATCGGCCGGTCTGCTAAGCCGGCTCTCGACGGGGCGCGTTCACAATTTACCTCATACTGGTCCCATTATCTAATTAACGTCCGATCGTGTGACGAGTACGGACCGGCCGTCGCGCCGCGCCGCTCAATTAATATCAATGTTTTAATTTGTTTATTTATTGCCTCAATTTGTCTGTCTCTGCTGTGGGATCTTGGCTTTCTCAATGTATGTCATTCGGTACGTCTGATCTCGATAGAGAGATATCTAAGGTAGTATTGCAAGTATTGAAATGGATACAGCTTTACAGTTCCATTCATGGTTTCTTGTTAATAAACAAATCAAAACCACTGGTTATATTACTCTTATTAGAAACAGGGTCCATAATTGTACTTACCTAGATTGAGAATCTATGTACCATATGTAAACACATTATGGAAAAGCAATAAAGTATTGAAGTACTTAAACGTTTACGTACCCTGATTTACAATGTAGATAGAAACTTTCTATTTGGGCATAGTCTCTCCCAAGAATAAGCAAGATGGTATTAAGACCATTATGCTAGTATGTATACAGTAATTCCATTCAAAAAGATAAAAAAAGCTATACCTACTTGAGAAATCTTATTCGCTCATGTTTATCATTTGTCCGAACGAGCCATTCCAATTAAGAAATAGCTTGAAAATTATAAAAATAAGTGGATGAAAATTTTTCACATTTTCTGATAAAAGTCAACCTTATCCGTTTAAATTATAACTTTGCCGATCTACATAGGCATGTATTATTATTATGAATATACCATTCATTTGCATTCCATTCTTTGCTTTAGTTTTCTTCTTGTGCATAGTGCTAAAAATTATGATCAACTATATAGATCTCTTTTGTGTAAAAATTAAATAAACGCCACAAACGTCTACCTGCAACCCATGGCACCATACAACTAAATGATGTTTCAATTGTAACCCCAGGGGGAAACACTCATACAACGTGCAGGGTATTTAAATGATAAGAATTTCGCATAATGATAACAAATTATTATCAGAAATTCGTTGAACTGATTATGATGTTGAGTGTTATAGTTGCTTCGGGCGTAGCGCGTCGCGTTTTGAGTAAAAGTGCATCGGGCGCGCAAACTTTGTGCGAATGTGCAGCGAACCGATAAAAACTGACCGACGCTCGGGGTCAAAGAAAAGGATTATCTTTTTAAGTGTGAATACATTTCGTTTGAATTATTGTGAGTGACGAGTTGTTTGTTTAGTTATAATTAATGGGCACTTGGTATACGGTAAGATTTTTAATTATATTTTTATCATAGTTTATATGGATGTCGCTGTGATATGAGTAGAAACCTCCTCTATTAAACACTGATTCTAGTGTTGTAGTGTCCAAGACGCGACAATAAAATAATATAAAAAATGTTTGGATGTTACTTGAGCCCGTTGATCGTATTTTGGTTTGTTCACATATACATGATTCAGGAATTTTCTTGTTAGTGCGCATGTTGCCTTATTACATATAAGAAATAATAGTACTCCCCTCTGTTGTACTCCTTCATATACGTACATCGGACATGTATGGGCAGAGTGTAGGTATGCTTTTTGCAGAAATGTAACGGGTCTCCGATGAATATCATTTTTGAAATGATCATTCAATTCTGGCCTTCGGTTCTGACATTAGCGCCTTCACACAGGTCTTCTTCTTCGTATCAATGGTTCATATTAAATTTTCACCACAGCAGCTCAAACATGCCGCTTTTGCTGCGAGACAACAGTGAACAAAACGCGATTTTGATTCGAGCGTGAGGCAAAGTAGCTTTTTAATTTTTCAATCTTCAGTGGCACGAATTGACATTGTTCAGCCACAAATTTGAAACATTCGAATTTTACTGTGCTCTGTCTCTTTCACATGCATATAAAAAGTGAGTGAAAAAACAAACCCCTTCGAATTCGAAATTCGATTTTGGAATTCGACCTCAAAGAAAACACCTACGGCAACGCAAAAAAAAGCTATTTGTAACAAAGATTTTTTTTTATATGTTATTGTTTACATGTTTAATTTATAAATGGATTTTAATAAAAATAAGTCTAATTAATAGTATAAAATTTGTATTTAACCAATACATTTTTATTTAGAATTACAACAATGATACATTTGAAAAAATAAACATCAGGGAAACGGTATTAAAACGCGATTTAAAAAAGTAGCGGGAATAAAAATTTCGCTGATGCTGATACAGTAGGTACCTATAGCGTAACGTGTTAAATTATATTAATATATAAAATAATCTGAAAGGATGAGTGAAACTAGCGATGATGACTGTACTTTAACACCAGAAGAGTTAAATCAACAAGTGATTATGCAGAATTCAATCTATTCCTGTTCATTTCTATGTCTCCTAAGTAGTATGTGTTCTCACTGCTGTGGTGAAAAGTTATGTGTGCTACACGAGAGCAAAGTTTCTTGTATCTCGTGCTGTTGAGTCCCTCACCACGCTCAGGATTCTAACTTTGATTCACTCGCTACGCTCGTGAATCAATCATAGAATCCTTCGCTTCCTCGGGACTCAAAATCAGCGCTCGAAACAAAAAACAACTTTGCTCTCTTGTTGCACAAATAACTATTTCTGTTCCCAAAACTTGGCTACGGTGACGGCATTGTCTGAAGCTACTTTGAGGTCTTGTTTGCTGCAAGTAGATGGGCAAAGAGGGCAAGAAAGCAAATGCGCCATAGACTGAGATGGAGCTCCACAGTCGCAGTGGACCAGTGAGTGGTCTATAAATCCCCATTTATTTTCACACAGGTAGACAAAGTTTAATAATAATTTGAAGCGCGTTGTTTCACTAACATTTTGCATAATCATTGCATTCGTGGGCTTTTAAATAGTCATTTGGCCCAGTCGAGTCGGTCAGCCGCGGTCATGCGTATGATATCCACCCAAAACATTCTAGACGTACTGAGAAGATTCAAGAAAATTTTTCCTTTGCTTACTGAAGCTAAAGACAAAGTTTATCTCATCGATAGAATGTATGGTATGTAGAGTTGTAAAGTTGGTTATTTCGTTTCATCTGTTTCATCTGGCTTCCTCTGGTTTCCTCAGGCCTCCTCGAAGTTTTCAGACCACCTAAAACCTTGTGTCATGGCGTAACGATTCTTGTCTAGCGAAGGCACAGAGGAGGGTTCACGTACCCTACAAAGCACGGTAGCGCTCTGATGTAAATGCAACACGCGCTCACCCATACTTGATGATACTTGATGGCACGGGCTGTTTCCGCAACTCCACGTCTTGGCGTGTATTTTGCGTGCGGGTGGGAATGGTGTCGTCATTCGAGCCACCCCAGCTCTTCGAGGAAGGCCAGCAGACTCTTGATGTGGCCCACGGCTTCCCTCAGCGTGCTGTATCTCGTCAGGTACTGCTGCCTGTACTGTGCGACCTCAGGGCAGTCGAGGAGCAGGTGGGTTGCCGTCTCGTCTGCTGCCATACAGGCCCTGCACAGCAGGCTGTCGGTGATACCTATAGTAAATAGGTGTTTATTAAAGAATCCGTGTCCTGTGTAGGCGGCCGTGACTGTCCGCAGTTGTCGTTTGGACAGCCGGAGGATTAGTTTGGCTATCTTACCGTCTACTGCGGGAAGAGCCTCTTGGCCTGCCTACATGTTTCAATACCAATCCAGGACTGGTTGTGTTGGGTCCTGGTCCTATTTCTTACCAGGTTGCGATAAAAACCAGAAGGGAGGGGAATAATGGGCTCGGGTCCCACCACCTTTAAAGTGGCCCCTCTTCTGGCAAGTACGTCGGCTGCGTCATTCCCTCTTGAGCCACTGTGGCCCTTGATCCATAGCAGTGTTAATTTGTTATGTTTACCTACCTCTGTTAGTTTCTGGTGGCATTCAAGCGTGAGTGCCGAGGTGATAGTATGGCTTTTGAGGGCTGAGAGGACAGCTTTACTATCTGAGAGGATCCTAATGGATCGTTCCCTTACCTCACGTGCCATGATTGCTGTGGCAGCTAGGATTATGCCAAAACATTCGGCCTGGTAGACCGTGTTGTAGGCTCCCAGCGGTGCTGCGATGTTGATGTTTAGGTCCTCGGAGAATACTCCTGAACCCGTACCTGTATCAGTCCCAGTACCCATCTGTGAAGATCGTGAGCTCGTTGTGATTAACCGCTCCTTCATGCAGATCCTCGTACAGTTGGATTTTATATTTCTTGTCGAACACAAATTGTTTCGGTATTCGGTCGCCAATGGCTTGTGTGAGAGGAACTTCTTTAAAAACGCTCACCCATTCAGTTAGTGATATGTGCCAGCATTGTTTAACAAAAGGAAAGCAAAGTCACACAATGAGTGCTACCGCCATATCCGTGTGGTGACAGATTAAGAATACGGATTGTCACCACCCCATATCATCCCATGGGTGTCGTAAGAGCCGACAGAAGGAGCATATTATGGAGAAAACAGCACTGTAAGAGAAGGAAAACTTGATACAAACCCTATACCAACCCGTTTGGCCAGCGTGGTATAGTAGGCCAATTCCTCCTTTCAAAGGAGAGGCCTAGTCCAGCAGTGGACTGATAAAGGCTGATGATGATATGAGATCTGATAAGTTTTGTCATTGCAAGCCGAGTATACTCGTTGTTACGAACTACTTTTATTGTGAAAAAATGCAGAATAAGCGAAAACCTACTCTCCATCAGACTGAATTTTGAACTCGTCAAAATGTACGTGTTTGGAACAGCTAATTCTTTTTTGCTATTACGGCAATATCCCAAAACAAAAGTTATTCTTAATTACCAGTAAAATCACCCCTTAAGATATTTGCATTATACTACAAATAACGTTATATTTTATTTAATTAATTAAGTGTTTTGGAAAACGAGATTTTGCTCAAAAGTTCCCTACTCTGATTTCAACCCAAGATGAAAAATCAGGTTTAGCTTGTCATCGTGATCGAGCAGACACGACATGGAGATTTTCAACCTCCTTTACTCTACGTTAATAGTAAGCAGGTGTTATTTACATTACAATATTTGAACCACACAAACCAAGTATCAAGTCAAGGACCTCGCGAGAGATTACCTAAACGCAAAATAAAGGATGTCCCGAAAGCAAGTAGAGACTTTATCGTGTATAGACAATTCAACGATCAATATGAATGTTATGGTGCTTATACATCTGAGCATTCACTTGTAACAGGACAGCGAACATTCATCGTTTTTTGTTTTGTCGAACCGAACAACGAACAGAGCCGAACATTGCTACGTACATTTTACCGACATTTCTAGCTATAACGCTCTAATCAGCAAAAACGTCAATGCAAATTTACTGTCAGTTCGCTAGAAAGCGCAGCAGAACGTTCCTAAGAATGTTTGCTAAAATACTCTAGTTTGTTTTTCTGTTTTGCAACATTCGCAAGAATGCTTATTACAGGTGAATTCTCAAGTGTATCAGCATCATATAACCAAGATTGTCAGTAGTGAAAAGTTCACATTAAAGTATGCCACAAAGTGACTGAGCTGTGCAGCATTGTATTCTTGGTTTAACCAGCACGATGTTTGATGTATGTCTCTATTAGACAACAGAGTCACTTCTTTATAGTTTAAGTCGTTACTTATTTAACGATGTAATCTTTTCTCAGTTTAATGACACAAGCTATTTCAACACGGCCTAAACTCAGCTGCAATTAATTAACACTGCGTTGACCTTTTTCACAACATTAAAATCGATACCAAATGAAAGTGTATAAAAAATGTTACTTAATAAATAATCACTAGTTCAAAAGAAGGTGCAAGAATTAAAAATAAATTTCTTTTAAATTACCTTGGTATTTACAGTAATAACAATTTCACCGGCAGTTACTTTCTTCCAATTGCACTTCAAAGTTCAAGTTCAAGGCGAAATGGCGGAAAAATGTGGTGCGGCCGGGAGTCGAGGCGGGTACCGTTAGCGCCGGGGGCGAGCCGTACCGCGCCACGCTGACATTTAGTGCGCACGCGCATCACCTGCGCATGCGCACTCCCGCCGCCGCACTGTTTCGGCGCATCGCGATAAAAGCCGCGCTCACGATAAGTCTATTAATGAACTATTAAACGCGTCGTTCGCCTGAATATTTACTATTATTTAACGCTACTTTATAAAATATAACCGACATTTTTATACTACGACATCGCAGCCTCGTAAATTCTTACCCAGCGATAGCAATCGCACTCCGCTTGAATTATAGTTTGATATGGCAGTCAAATGTCTGCCATATTACATCTGTATTATTTTAAATGATACATCACCCTTTGTTCGTCTATAAGGTTACAATGTAGAAAGTGCAGTCCCTAGCGTAATTTACGTTCCCCGATCGCCGCCATCAGTTAAAGAATTTGTTTAATATAAAAATCTTATCGGTAGCCTGCGGGGCACGCGCGTGCGCCGTTGGCCAATGGTTTATTTTTAATAATAGTTAATTTTCTTTATTGCAATTTATTAGGGAGCTCATAGATAGATAGAGCGGCCTCCCGCGCACCGGGGCTCTAATTGAAGGTGGAATCAATAAGTCAGTCGCGTTGTATCGGCAATAATGATCGCGAGTTATGCTCGCCGCGCCGCCCGGCCCGCGCCGATGCGCGATACGGGCCGGTCACGACGCGGTAACACACTGCTAAACATCCGATCTGTGAAAATTATGAAAATGTACATATACTTTATCTATATTATTATATCTGTTGTTTCACGCTATGAGATACTATAAGAAGTTAGTGATGAGGGATTGTGTCCCTATCACCGTGGGAACGTTGTGTCTAATGTACGGGTGAAAAACAGAAAGTAACTGTACTTAATAAACGACTGACCGTCGGCCTGTGACGAGAGTACACGACGCCTAGTTTGACCTCATATTACGTACATTGGTACTCGGTTGACTTGCACTGAGCGGTATTACTCTCCTAAAATGCCCATGCATAAAAGAAGTAAAAAACAAATAATGCACGGACACTTCCGAAGTCTCGCGAATCGTGCACTTGTGGTTTTTTATACCAGTTAACATTTATCAAGAATACGGGCTTTGAATTTACTCTAGTTTTAAACGTTAACTACATGTGCGATGATATTAAATATAATGGAGATTGACACACGCTAAATATGACACACACTAAATAAGTTGACCAATAGGTACGCATACGTCTGTGTAATGTATATAGTTAGGCAGTAGCAACGCATAGTTGAAAGAAGTCCACAAAAATAAATATATTGCAAATAGGCGATGATATTACAATGGTAATAATAAAAGTTAGTCATTTTCAAAACCTGGGCACAGGGTAAGGGGCTCTTCTTGCTATAAAAAGGATTAAGGCCAAAGTCCACCTTGCAGACCAAGTACGGCTTGTCATACTTATTTCATAAGTTTTTCAAGAACATTATGGATGACTCTCAGTCATGCAAGTTTCTTCATGGCGTTTTCCTTCACCGATCAAGCAAGCGATAATCAACACTATTTGAATAAGCAAATACCTAATTAAATTTCGACATAATGAAAACAATAGGTAATTGCTCATTATTAGGTACTTAATTGTAATTGATAGAAGTCTCTTCAGTTATAATTTAAATCTATTGCCATCTTAGAATATATATCTATCTGCTCAATGAACATTAATTGATATATTAATTATCCAAAGATCGCAATAATTAAATTTTATTATCTTTTAATGAATATTTACTATTTCTTATTAAATAGCCTTGGTAAAAACCTTCAGTTGCACAAATGGCGTGTATTAAAGTATGATATGAACAATAGTAAGTATAAAGAGAACTAGTAATAGAGGAGTTTACATATGTCTTTTAATTACAAGATCATTGTTAACTTCAACTGAGTTCAAAGTTTTTTAGAGTATTTATATTTGCCAATAACAAGCAATTATTACTAAATAATAACGTGACCAACGATCACAAAAACAAAAGTTGTTGTTCATTTTTTTTAATGATTTTCATGAATATGGCCGCCCCCATCTTTAAAGAAATATGATTTGAAATGTTTTTCAATTTTTGCCAATGAGTATTGTTCAAACAACTTACTGTTGATATGACAACTTCCTACATTTCATTATTTTAAACTACGCTAACTTGAATGTCAGTTACAAGTTTATGACAAGAACAATAATGAAATACAAGACTATAGGTACCATCCACGTATATATTACTTTAACATGAGCTTATTCTAACAGCATTTGTTAGATATATTAATTCATTGTTTGTATGTTTATCTACAAGAGTTTTATACAATGTTTTATTCTCTATAAATGGAAATGATTGTCACCATTCCTTTATATTATAATTTAAATCATTATTCATAAGATTACGTTATATATGACTAAGATGGATATCTTGCAAGAGCACACTATTATAGAGATACCACACTCATTGTCATCGACTCTACTAGTGATGTATTAATTGATTGAATCATTCAAAAGTATATTTGATAAATTCGAATGAATATTCGAGGGAAAAAGAAAAAAAGCGTTAAAAGGGAAAACTTAGAATGAAAGATAAATTGGTTATCGTAATTTAACAGTCACTAACGGTTCTAGGAAAACAAGATTAGCACCTACTTTAGTATGATGGCGTAGGCATTGATACAGCGACATTCTGTGCAAGAGTAATATTATACCGCTGCGTTAAAAAGTTTAGACCGAAATCTACCCTTCACGTGCTCATCCTAATCTATAATAATATAGGTATGTATATAAAAGTGATATCACCAAATCAAATCAATCACGAAATTTCGAAAATCACTGAAATTTGGCAGGTAGTTTATACATAGTAGGCGTCCACTATGAACAGATTTTTTCGAAAGGCCAGGATTAAGGGGGTCTAAGGGCTCTCGCAGGTTTGCTTGAAAGTTAAGATATAATGTAGGTGAATTTTATCTGCAGGCGAAACCGCGGGCAATACCTAGTGTTTCATATAATAAGAATTGGAATGTTCTATTAGGATTCAAATAACATAAAAAAATAAAGTGACAACAGATCAATCGGAAGCTGAATTTAAATTATTCGATGTTTTCACACCGTTTGATTTCTCTAGTCTACACTTATTGAATATAAATATTTATAAACTTTAAAAGGCAAACGTATAAAGAAGTTCAATTTACGAGGCGTCCACAGTCATGTCAAAGTAGCATTATACTTAACAATTGACATATAGTTTTGCATAATGTGGAAAAAACCGTGAGAATATTTGTACTTAGCATATTATTTACATGCACTATGAAGAAACTAAATGGCCAAGTTGAATGGTAATAAATAAGCCCAGTCCAAAGAGTATTTATTTGCTGGACAGTATAATTGAACTGTTAGCCTAATAAATTGCAGTATGCGTAAACAGTCTATCACTGTCTGAGCTGTCGCGGCTGTTTATTCAAAAGGGCACCATTTGTTGAGTCTGTGGTTGGATTGAAACACAACCTTGGGTTTATTATCATTTAGAAAATAGACACAACCGTTATTGAAGTGACGTTGTGGTGGCTCGTTGATTCATTTTGAATGAATCATCAAACCGCTGTTGCTGCAATAGAAGTGAATGATTGGTTAATACATTTGTATGTTATTATTTAATCATGCGATTTTAATGCAACAATTATTGTTGATTGTTCTAAAGGTACAGTGCCAGTGCTACTTCGGTGACTGAAGATTTGATTCCCACTCAGCACAAATCTTTGTGATGAGCATTGGTGACAATTATGTGCAAATACATACCTACTAATATTTGCGTAACGTGTTGGTCAGTGTTGGGTCCTACTTAAAAATGAAATAAAAAGTGTTCCTTATAAACAATTAGGTACACCTTGATCCATCAGAAATGTTTCTGAAAGCCACAGATTATATAATAATGGTTAGTGATGGGATCCCTAACATAATTAATAGAGAGTCCACCCTGTGTTGTCACAAGCCTTCGTCTACACTATTTATTTTTAAAGTTGGCTTATCATTTGTGTTTGTATGTATAGCTAATTTTAAGTATAATAATTTATGGGATACTTTGGCATAATGCTTATAAAAAGACAGAATTTATTACTTAGAACATTTTATTTGCACGGGGTGGTGCAAAGATGCCCATCTCGACTGCTACGAGTTCAATTGTCACATGGCACAAAATTTAATTTGATTTACATATAGAGTTAGCCTGATCATACATACTATTATCATAAATGGGAAAGTGTGTTTGTTTGTTTATTTGTCTGTATTTCACGTTGCAACGGAACGATGTTAGGATTTGTATGTGGAGATAGTTACGAGGTTGGAGTGGGATAATAATATAGACTACTTTTTACGGCGATAATCAACTGCCACGCAGGCGGAGGCGTGGGTATAGTCTAGTTTCCAGATTAAGGCATTTGCTCAGGATATAATATATAATATATTCTACCACATACACACATCACCATCTAGTCCCAAGCTATGCAGAGCTTGTGTTATGGGTACTAGATAATGGATAAACATTCATATATACTTCTTTTTTTTGTAAATACATACATATTATACATAGACACATCCAGACCAAGACAAACATCCTTGTTCATGCACACAAATGTTTGACTTGAGCGGGAATCGAACCCGCGACCTTCGGCGTAGCAGTCACATACACTCCCGCTGCGCCAACCGGTCGTCAAAGTCTGGTCCGGTCGTAAAGGATGATTAATATGAAGAATACCTGCTAGGACTATATTTAAAAAAAATCAAGGGAAAGGCTTATTAGAAATATTAAAGTCGAACCTTAAGTAACTGTAATTTATTTTAAAGAAGTTGTCTGATTAAATAGAATTATAGCAGTTTTGTTTATCATACTGTCCGGAAACTTTTTATATTTGAGCATAAATATAAAACTATAAGTTTATGTCCAGAGAAATTTTTATTTTATTAATATACTTACTTCATTGTGTAGCCTAAGAATTATAGCCGGAAGTTTATTCAAATAAAATTCATAACATAAAAAAATATAATATCTCGTAGGTAAGCAATTTGTAAAAGTGCAAAGACCAGTTCCTAAACGAAAAGAATAAGTGAAATTAAAAATATCCGTTAGAAATCTCGACATTATTAAACATTACATGATTATTTTTTTTGTGTACGCAAAATAAATATAACCCAAATATTTTATTGGTATAAGACTGAATAATGAAAATAATATATCTAGTAGGTGTTTATCAAATAAACTAACGTTATATTGCAATTAATAGCTATATCAAAACATAAATAAAGAAAAATAGTGTAATGAGTTATTTAATGAACCAATAGAACAAAAAGCTATAAATAATTTATTAATAATTACACTGCGTTTGGTGTTGTTGAAAACTTTACTTATGATTTAATTACCAGTTTAGTCTACTTTTATGTTAAAAATGTTTACAATTTATATTAAACTGGCAGTCACCCGCGGTTTGGCCTGCACCAGAATTTATTTTACCCCTTACTTATCTACTAAGAATGGAGTTTTTAATATGCAAGATCTAAAATTAAAGATCTATCATTAGTGAGGGCCTACGACATAAAGAAATTACGCGATCCAATCTAAAAATGAATATCTGAATGTGTTGCTAAGTGCAAATCTCGAGAGCAGCAGAACCGATTTCGCTAATTCTTTTTTATAATATTCCTTGAAGTACGAGGATGGTTCTTACGGAGAGAAAAAAAAAAGTTTCGTCTATTATGTGGTACGAAGTTCGCCAGGTCAGCTTATCAATAATATAACAATGAATCAATGAATGTGTTGCTAAGTGCAAATCTCGAGAGCAGCAGAACCGATTTCGCTAATTCTTTTTTTATAATATTCCTTGAAGTACGAGGATGGTTCTCACGGAGTGAAAATATAAAAAAAATATTTAAGAATCGACTGTTAGGCGGTACGAAATTCCCCGGGTCAGCTAGTTAAAAATAAAATCCTCTCCTAGTGCACCCTTACATTCCCCAATTTAGTATGTATGTTACATACTAAATTTCAGCTTCTTGCGCCCAGTAGTTTCGGCTGTATGTTGTTGTTTGTTTGTTTTTCGTGTTAGTGTGTAGCCAACTCAAGTGTCGGAGTTTTCAGACCGCCCAAATGCCTCCGACATGGCCTAACGATCCTTAATCCTTAAGACGACAAGAACCGGGACAGACAGCTTTATCATGCTCTCCGAAGCACGGCATCGCTCATATGTTAATGCCACACACGGTCACCCATCCAAGTGGTGACTTGTGCGCAAGTCAAGTCTCGCTATGAGCGCTACCACGGCTGTACGTTGACAGTCAGTCAGTCAGTAGGTAAATGATTAAAAGCACCGTCATCTTCTTTTAAATGACTTTATACTTTATAGTACCTAACTACTGCTTGTATTAGGTACATTAGTTGTTACAGCTCATTTTGTTCCAAAATTCTTGTCCATTTTATATTTAATTAGTTGTTGAAGTATCGGAACACGGGAACATTGGAACATACCGGCAGGCTTACGTCACGGCACACGAGTCTTTTTATCCTGATTGGATGGGTGTTCCCCCGGGACATTGAGGAAATATTATTTTTGTTCGGAACATGGCTGAAACTTTGTATTGCTATTATATTAAACACTAGGTACTTACGTCCTCGGCAAAACGTGTCATCATTGAAACTCAGAAAGTTTCTTATGTCTATGGTTATATCTAAGCTTGGTATTTATTTTATATAATCGACTGATGCTTTTTGTAATTGATTTAGCTGTAGTGAACGATCTAGTAACAAATAGGTAATCTTGAAGAATTTCATATGGTTTTAAAACCAAACAAAATTTTAGTAAAGATGACAAAAGAAAAGTTCACAAAAAGATCTGGCAATATTTAGTATTCTGTCTAAAATTCTAGGTTAACGCAAATTGCATAATTCAAAATAATTATGTACTTAACTTTGAAAATCTTACGACTCATAAATCTAGTTTTGAAACAGGAATATTGTTATCTGTTTGAAACTAAAATTTGGGTATGTTATAAACAAGATGCAGATAAAAGCCTGTCGCTACAGTTCACGGTACAGACAGATTTGCAGACATTTTGTCCACGAATCATTGAACTGTATACTTTTGCGCGTTATTTAAAGTTTTTCTCTTACGTTCAGCAGTAGGCGGCGAAAGTCATACGAGCGAGAATGGTGCCCTGAATTCATTTAGCTAATTGAATAGATCGTATGTACGATTGGCTGACAAAAACCTCCTGTACAAGATGACATGTGAAATTAAACAATACTGTATTATAAATTCATATGAAGTAGTGAAGTAGGTACAGTGAAACAGATAATCTGTTGAATTTTCCATGCGCGTCCGCGTCGCGTACGCATAAAAAAGCGGTCGTCGGTGAATCCGCGCTCGTTACATAATCAGACGATCTGATGTCGTCGCCAAGCGAAGAGCCGCTAATATGACGCTGCTCATAAGCTGGACCTATGAAGTAGCCATCTATGAGACTTGTATTTGAAATCTTCTACGAGTCTTAACAGACAAGTGTCTTCATCGTGAGCCTTTTATTCGTTAGGTTTTGATATCGAGTTTGCCGTGTTCAATAGTTTATCTAATTATCATCTGTCACATGCCTCGGAGACCACGTTAAACTGTTTGTTTTAATGTTACGGAAAAGCAATACTTTCAGATATACACTGGTCTAACAACATAGTAGAACATTGTAATCCCTTCACATTGCAGCGATCAAAAGGGAGTCGCACCGAAAAAGTAAATATGCAGTCAAAACTGGTATCTCGTGTCTCTATATATGTAAAGCAAACTTCACATTCTAGTCTCGCTAAATATTTTAAAATAATTTGACTAATTCAAATAAGTTAAAACGAGTTCAATATTTAATTTCAAATACATAGCTTAAAAGTTTATCTGAATATTTCTTTAATAGAGTAAAGAATAGTGTGATAAGAGAGTGGTGTGGGGTAAAAGAAGATGTAGTGACAAGTATCGAGAAAGGCAAGTTAAGATGGTTTGGACAAAGAAGATATACAAGGCAAATGTGAATGGGAAAGGACTAAGGGGAAGACCTAGGCGGACGTTCTCTGACCAGATTGGAGACATCCTAAAAAAAGGACAGGTCAGAAGTACCCTAAACAGAAAAGCATGCATGAGAAACTTGATGAAAGTGAATGAAGCAAGAGAGGTATGTCAGGATCGTTGCAAATGACGTTCCGTAGTCTCTGCCTACCCCTCCGGGAAACAGGCGTGAGTCTATGTATGTATGTATTTGTTTAATTTTGACTTTGACTTTGACTAATAGATAAAAAATACGCAGACCATATACGCTGATAGACTATTGGGAGCAACCACTCCAAGGTTTATGGTTTCTAAGTTGTTTTAGAAGTGTTTCAGATATATGAAACTTATGTAAGCAAAGCTTATTCCTTAGAGTTAGACTTGCTATTTGTAAGCAAATATTAGCTACGCCACCGTGCTCTAGAGGTGCTCGGCAATTGAACCTGCTATTAGTCATATCAATATTATTATATTGGTAACCGGCGATTCGCTTATCAATTACGCAGTGCAAGCATGTTTACAGGATATCTATGGCCTATCGTAACTAAGAATAACAAATACAAGACATAAAATCTATTTGACTGTATTATTTAATTTATGTTGACGGGGTTCATGCATGTAGTTTTAACAGGGCTTGCAGACTAAGGAAAGGTCAGAGCTTGCTGTCTAAGGAAGTTCTACTTTCTCACAATATATAATCGTAATAAGCGTATTTTACATGTGGAGGGTTACGTGATGAATAGACAATGAAGTTTTAACTACCACTAAAGTCAAATCGGTGCTTCTTTCGCCAGATTACTTTCACATGGTCATCATTGTCCTAGCGCTATCCCAGTTGCAACCAAGACTTGACAAGTCTTGGATGCGACCGGGATAACGCTATTTATATTTAGATCAGGGCCTATTCCTTTTACAGAGCTCCCTCAACATACATACGTTACTTTCCCACAGTAAACGATAGTTTCTTATTCTCTAATCCAAGCTATGAGTATTCAACAATATTTATTGCCAGATTGCCATATAAGCAACAGCAAACAACTAAAACTATTGTTTAGCGGTAGTGATTACCATGCATACACTAAGTACTAAATCAACGAAGTTATGATCCACTTGCTTATTGTTAAGGAACTATTGTAACAATATTATATGTAAAGACATAGGAATTATTGTTATTGTAGTTTTAAAGGCAAGTTTGAACATGTATTGCATCGGTACATGTATGAGGAATAGACCGGTTCAACGGGATGTTGTAATTTTGTTGTGACTGCTTGCTTTATAAACAAATTATTATATATACTTACATGTTATTGCTACCGGACATGATCTTCTAGGAAAAGTTTTAGGTTCTAATAGTACCTATTGAAACAATAAGCATGTAGATTTCTCTGTGACGAGTGAATAATTATATCGCTATCGAATTTCAGTACTAAAGAACTGTTGCACAGGGCACGCCATAACTTTTGGCTGCAAGAGATATCACACAAATTAGTGACTTTGCAAGCACACACACACACACACATATATATATACACACATCAACAAAGTCTAGGGATATCTTAATCCTAAATTATTTACGAGTTTATAGTTTAGAACCTTGTTAGTTTCCACAAAAAGTTTATATACAGATTAAAACCTCTTTTATTCTATTTTCAAAATTTGAACATGGAAAGAAAAAAAACAAAATAATAAACAAAATATGGCGGCAAATTTGCTAGTAATTCGTTACATTAAAGAAAGTTAAAACTGTTTTATTACAATTATTAATGAAAAGGGTTTTTAATTGTTTTTCTTTTTTAATTTAACGTGACGTACGAACTTTAAAAGTCATGTCACGTCGTCATTTGAGTCGAGATGAAATGTTACGAGCCGTGGGCATGTTAGAAAATGGTGCAATTCAACGCGTCGTTGCTGAGGCCCTACATACCAGTCAAAATGTGATATCAAGGTTGTGGTCACGTTATCGCAGTACTGGAGATGTGGCCGAACAGCACACAGGTAGATATCGTGTTACTACGCAGAGACAGGATCGATTTCTCCAAATGACCGCCAGAAGACAACCCAATATCAGAGCGCTGCAACTAGTGCAAAGGCTCCAGGAGGACCACCAGCTGCTGGTAAGCGACCAAACCGTGCGAAGAAGGTTACATGAAGTTGATCTTCATGCTCGAAGACCATTGCGTGTTCCAGCATTGCGACGTGGCAATCGCGGTCGGCGGCTTTCGTGGGCTCGGGAGCATTTACCATGGAGTGACGAACAATGGTCTTTGGTGCTGTTCACCGATGAGTCCCGGTTTGGGTTTCACCCGGATTCACGAAGAACACGCGTTTGGAGAGCTCCAGGGAGAGTTAGCCGTCTACGGCACCCTCAGGAGGTCCACCCATACCAAGGCGGGACAATCATGGTGTGGGCAGGAATTCGTCTTGGCGGACGAACCCAACTCGTTTGGATCCAAGGCAGCATGACTGCACAAAAATACCACGAGGAGGTAGTAGAGCCCGTTATTGTCCCACACCGAACTCAAATAGGCCATGAATTTCTACTCATGCACGATAATACTCCTTGCCATACGGCGCGGCTGGTATCGACCGCTCTCCGAGAGCACGATATTCAAGTTTTGGATTGGCCTGCACAGTCGCCCGACTTAAATCCTATCGAGCATGCCTGGGACATGTTACAACGAAAAGCTTTGAGAGATTTTCCACCAAATTTGACGACTGAACAACAACTTTACGAACACTTGCAAAGGACATGGGACCTCATACCGCAGCAAGACATTGACAATTTAATTTTAAGTATTAACAATCGATGTCGATGTGTAATCAATGTAAGAGGTGGCAACACTGATTATTAATGATTAGATTTTACAAGATTTTTTCCATTTTTATTAAAATTAATAGTTTTTTAAGAAGAAATGTTTGTTGTTATCATACTAATTTTCCATGATGATTAAAAAAATTTTTTTTTTTATTTAAAACAAAAAAAAAACACGAAATGTTTTTTATTTTTATGAAAGACCTTAAAATAATCTATGATTCTTCTATTTACTGTATCAGAAAATTCTTCATAGATTTTTAGATATTTGATGAAATATAAAATATCCCTAGACTTTGTTGATGTGTGTGTGTATATATATATATAGAACTGTTGCACAGGTGCACAGGGCACGCCATAACTTTTGGCTGCAAGAGATATCACACAAATTAGTGACTTTGCAAGCACACACACATATATATATATATATATATATATATATATATTCAGGTCTCTCTCATAAATATGAGAGAATACAGGTTTTATATATTTTTGATACAATGCTCTTAGCTGGTCCCACCAACTACACAACTGAGGCTTTTTAAGATACCACAATAAGAATGATTGTGAACGATGTCAATTCAAGGGTTGAATCACTAATTAAGCGAACGCTGGATTTACAAAAAGGTCGGCAGATTTAAAATATCTTCATATTCATAAAATTTATCAAATTGATCTGATTGTATGAAGGGATCTAACCAACTTGGTTACCCTAAATTTTGTGAACGATCCCTTAAATTAGTGCAGTTAGTTAATAGATCATTCGATCGTATAGTGTGAGCGATTCATATGGTCACAGAGGGACGTCAGGGGCACTGGCGTGAGTCCTTCCGGATACTCCTTATCTAGACGTTCTTCGATCATCACTAGTTGGGGTCACAGCTGCAGTGATTGCGCACCAAGCGACATATTATCGTCCCAGGCGAGGCGCAAAAAAGCGCGTCCATTCATATGCACGGGGAGGAGTGCGGTCAGTTTTTGCGCGGCCGGACGTTCCCCGCGTTTTATTTGTAAATTGGGCGCGCGGCGCGGTGCGGAGCGGAGCGGTGCGGTAACGAGGCCGCGTCATTCAAATGCGCGACTAGTTTTTGTAGAGGCGCATAATTGAATACGAATGCGTACTCGGAACGAATCTAATGCGCGGGATGAGAAATAATGAGCGCTGTTTATACAGGAGCGTCGCCTGCGACCGCGAGCGTATGTACGCAGATCTCAGCCATTGTGTGCATGCATGTACGGGCCCAGTAATTAGGAGGGTGAAACTAATTAGGTGTCGTGTTATGGGCGAGTGTAATTAACGCGGGAGCATCGCGTCACAGTGATAAGAAACGTTGGACGTTTGATTGTCGGCCTTACTGGGCGCGTCGACGATAATCGTGCCTTTTATGTGATTGACACCAGTGTTTATGGTGTGTTTAGCATATGAGCATGGACGGGCCGTTATTGATACTGCGTTCGCAGTGGTGCCTTTATGTATACGGAGCAGTCGGTACGGTGGCAAGAAGTCGATAAAAAGCATAACTGTATAAAACGACGATAGCTCAATGGCTAAGGCAGTGGACAACGCGATAGACGCTATCGGTCATGAGATCCACACAAGTAAAGAGCCTTACACACCTGCTTGTTACCAAAGGCAACGGTTGAAATATCCAAGTATGTTACCAATCTCTGTTACTTGTGACAATCTTTTATCTTAATATAAAATCCTTGCGTTACTGACTGACTGACAGACACGCTACAGCCGAAACTATTGGGCGCAGGAAGCTGAAATTTGGCATGTATGTTCCTTGGGGACCGTAGGGGTGCACTAAGAAGGGATTTCCCAAAATTCCCACGGGATCGGCCAAAACGGGCTAATTTAAAAAAAATGCAGGCGTCGCTGCTGGCGTCCTCTAGTTTTTACTAAAAGTACCTAAATTATTTTCAACGGCCCTTCATAATTTATTGTACTTCAATATGTTGGTATTTAGAAGGCAAGCCTACGCAAATACAATCATAGCGTATTGGATATAATAAAGTTTGTTCAGTGATATTACAACGGATCCCATGGGAGTGCGCTGCTAACTTCAGACCGCGGCCACGTGAATAAATAATAACAGGGTAAGACCGTGGGCCCAATGGGTTCACAGTTCTTTGGGAAGGTAGGTAAGTACTGCTCACTGTGTGACATAGCCCTTATTTTCATAGGGCTTTTGATCGTTGTCATTTTAAGCAAAATAATGTTATTTTATGCGTATGTTTTGATTAAATCCAAAAGCGTAGGTGATTCTAAGTTTGACCGGTCTAGGTATCTGACCTCAACACGTCAAAGACGTCTTTATCAAAATCCAAATCAACGGCGTTTAGATGAATAATTTATATCTAATCGTACCAGAGACCACTGTTCTTGGACAGTCTACGGTAAAAGTCGATGCAATCAAATTGGAGCTTGAGGGATCTGAGTGGAGAATAGAGTCATATCTATCGCATAATTTGTGTTAATATTTATTTATTTAAACACCAATATCAACATTATAGAAATCTTATATAGGTACTAGAGGACGCCAGCAGCTACGCCTGCATTTTTTTAAATTTACCCGTTTTGGCCAATCCCGTGGGAATTTCGGGAAATCCCTTCTTAGTGCACCCCTACGGTCCCCAAGGAACATACATGCCAAATTTCAGCTTCCTGCCCCCAATAGTTTCGGCTGTAGCGTGTCTGTCAGTCAGTCAGTAACGCAAGGATTTTATATATTAAGATTAGGTAAAGTACAAAGGGCGGCCTTATCGCTTAAAGCGATACCTAGCACGCAACTTTTGGATGGAGATATTGGTAGGAAAAGAAGTGGTAGTTGTAGGTGTACTAGTATTAATATTTATATTATAAACATAATATAAATATTAATACCTTACTCTAAAGTTTTCTCAAAGTCACAAATCAACCAAATCAAAATATAAAAGCTCATCATGACAATACAGAACCATTCCAACACAACTTTAAATAAATACATCGGCAAAAACGTGTCTATACTAAAAATTCTCTAATTGGCTAGCGGCCAGTTGGTCGGGGGTTGTGCACATTGTTCAGGCAATTTGGTTAAGACTGCATCGCTACTGAATTGCACAATGAAAGCAAATTGTACCGTTTGGTCGTCTCTAACGAGTATAGGAGAAACGTTTAGACTAGTTTAGACTATTGTGGTATGCGACCGTTATGAGGACAATCTTTCTTTAATATTTCTCAATGCTTATAGCCATCTCTTTCTGCGATTTTTTTTCAGATTAATTTCTTGTGTGTTAGCTCTACCACGGGTTACTTTTATCACTAATTGATAGAACAATAATTTGGTAAATGTTTAGTTTCTCTGTATTCGAAGTGTGTTCATGCGTTAGACTTAACACGGGTTATTTTTCTCACTGATTGACAGGGCAAAAATTTGGTGAGTGTAACATTTCTTTGTGTGGTATTAAATACAAGGACCTAGCACGGGCTATTTTGTTACTGACTTCCAAGATAATAACTTTGTGAGTGTAAATTCAATTAATTTGTATTTAAACACATCATCATCATCAACATCAGGCGCATCCAAGACCTTTGAACCTGGGGTCCGCTTAACGGTCTCTCATCTATCTTGTACAAAGGTACCCCTGTACCATTCCTATGTACCTAAAGTATTTTGTGATTCGGAACCATAAAGGTAGGTACGTTCATATTTCGATGGGATGGGATGGGAACGGAAAGAAATTGTTAAAATACTTAAGCATAAAATGTGCGAGAGTAGATTGTGAGAAGCCTCTAGTTATTATAATTATGTGAATAGATATTGGGACTAGGTCCAACTGACTACCTATTCTCTCACATGTGAAGCGAGGTGTAGCAGCAAAGACCATAGTAGAAAACGAGTTTTGAAAGTCTTAACGCATTTATTCAAAAGTAGGTATACCTACTTAAGTGGGTAGGTATATTGAAAGAGTTGGAAAATGTTTAGCTCTTCTTATCAAAGTGGGAGACAAATGTTAAAAGGATAAAAAAGGTAAGAGGAAATAACATACAAATAAGGTACCTAGTTACGTGTCTAGTTTGCTTAGAATTAAACAATAGGTAGGCAGGTAGGTACCTATTATTTGTACGAAAAAGATAGTAAAGAAGACATTCTAAAAAAAGGAACGTCCTCAAAAGCCAAACATTGTAGGTACTATAGCACGTACTGGAACCCAGGGTTATAATGAATTCAGTTATCACTTATCATCCATTCAATAAAAGTCTATACATAGGGTAGGACTGACTAGCGGTTGCACAAAAATGCGAAAGAGTGAGAGAGATATATGTGTGGACATGTTATTATATCAGTCTAGCAGTTATGATGATAATGCAGCCGGGACGATTTGTTTGCGCGACGCCTGTCACCGTACATCATGCGTGCGCTCTCTGCGATAATCGTACAAATGGCGGCCAGCGCTTGTGTCTGTTAATTTACTGCCGTATTTTAATTGAGCGTCGCGGCCCGACGTAGCATTCAATGTAAATGTGATTTAAAAGTAATGGCCCTGTTGCCAATTGCCCGTGCTCACAACCTCTTAGAGCGTGCAATTTAAACCGCGGTCCGGGGTTCAGTAGCCGGCTCAGACGTTTTTGCAGCTAGCGTGCGCCCGCTGACGACAGGCTAAGCGATGTTAGGATAACTGAGCGGAGCGGGAGGCTGCGCGTGCGCCCGCTGTCTGCGGGGCCGGGGCGCGGGGCCGCTCGCGGGGACATAAATCGCATGTAAAAAGCGCCGCGTCGTCCGGCCTTTTTTGCAGTTTCTTGTTATGCGCATTCCGTAGTTTTTGCGCGCGCATGTTCCCGACAAACGAGCTCGGAGCTTCGCCAGTTTTTGCGCTGAAACAATGGTGGGTCTGCGATGGCAGCGGCCGTGATTGCGCGGGCGCAGGCGGCGCGCGCATTTGCATGCGGCGGCCAATCGCGAGGCGAGGCCACGCCTACCTCTCCGCCCGGCTGCCGCGCGCACGCGCACGCCCCGGCGCTCTAGCGCGCGCTATCTAATGCTAATGCGCGCGCATGAGTGTGTGTCTCAACGCGCAACACATCGACGACGCGCGACTTTGCGACGGCGACGCAACGTGACTATTGTTGTGCTCACGCCTGCGTAACTATCAAGTTTGCACTGATTGACAGACAATACACTGTCTACATCATAGTAATATAAGAGCGATAGGTACTGTATCTATTAATATCTAACTGGTACGAAGGTAATCTGTATTGAGATGTTGACATTTCTGTCGGATAGGTTCGTAAATAAATTAGTTTAAAATACCGTTCACAAATTTCAAGTGAAACATCGAATGGCCTTCTAATATTTATTCTTTATTTTTATTCTTAGAAATTATTTGATCATTATGTAGGTCAATGACTTTTTATCCAGCAGGTACGAGGTAAGGCTATATTCTTCTCAACCATACAAAATTTCATCCAAAAGCAATACAAAACGACTCTACAAAAAGCGAATCAACTTTCCGTCCTCGCAAGAGAAAAACGCGCCAGATGATAATGATATTGTTGTCAAAAAGATAAGTAAGTAGTTATATTTTGGCGCATTTTTCTTTTCATTTACATAAGTCCATACATGTAGGTAGATCTCTCAATATACCGTCACCAATGTGGGTGTAAACTAATACGCGTATGACGTCACCGCTGACTTTGTAATCATATTAATCGTGCGCATATCAAATGACATTCACACACGATTGGCGGGCGTGGATGTCGCAATAATAAGACATACCTACTGCAAAGTTATGACACCAGGGAGCAGCACTAGCGAAAACAAATATTAAGTTTTGACAAGTTTTTGAATATTATTTCATGAGAGGTCCCCACCGACCGGTCACCTATCCAAAATGGTGGTCTGTGCAAGTGGAGCTTAACTTTGCCCATCTATAAGCGCTCATATCAAGTACAGACACACTACGTGCCTAGATTTATGCTATTAGATTGAGCACTAATTCCTATATGACAATGTCATAGTTGGTTTCATAGTTCGCGTATCCAACAAAGATATGAAAGCTGGTTGGTGAGTAAGAAAATCATCCAACATATAGGAAATGTATGCCTCGCACACCACCCAGTTGGCCCAGCACATCTTTTTTGGAAATTAACCTACTTATCCATATCTATTCTAATAGGTATTTTTTTTTATAGACTCACGCCTGTATCCCCGAAGGGGTAGGCAGAGTGTAATATTACACCCACATTTCGCCATGAATTTTTAGGTCCCACGTAACAGGGGGCGAGCCTATTGCCGTACCGGGCACATTACCAGACTCCGTGCTGCTACTGAAAATGTCCTAACGGAAAAACCCAATAACACTTTGCGCGACCACGGAATCGAACCCGAGACCTCCCAATCCCACGCGCACATTTATGCCGCGAGACCAACGAGGCATTCTAATATGTAAGATTATTGTAAACGTGAAAGTCTGCCTGCATCGTTTCCGCGTCTAAGCTGCTAAACCCATTTTAAGGTAATTTACCGTAGATATAATTGAAGACCTGAGACCAAACTTATACTATAGTTGTTTTTAAAGATCTTAATACATTTGGCAAAAAAAAATAAGTTTCAGAAAAAAATTGGCACACAGTCTTTTGTTATAGTTTCACAAATAGTAAGTAGGTAATAAGCCCTACTTCTTTACAACATAGCAAGCAGGTGAAGCCAGAGGCAAAAGCTAGTTATATTATCGCCATCATTATATATATAAAATCGCTTGTCCTGACTGACACATCATTGCAGAGCCTAAACCACTGCAACTAGAACGGTGAAATTTTGACAGTGGACTCCTTTTTTTACGTACCCACAATGGAAGGATTGTATACCTAACATTCCATCACTCATCAAATTGCGTTAAAAAATATCTCCAGCAGTATTAATACGCGGGCAACAGTCAATACTCTGTACATTTTTCGTGTGAGTGTGTGGCTAACTCTGGTGTCGAAGTGTTCTGACCGCCCGCCCTAGTCTCCCAACATATACTAATGACGGGTATGAATCGTGTTATTAAACGAAAAGAAAGATGAAATACCTTTCTATTTTAGACGACCGGTTGGCGCAGCGGGAGTGTAAGCGACTGCCACGCCGAAGGTCGCGGGTTCGATTCCCGCTCAAGTCAAACATTTGTGTGCGTGAACATGGATGTTTGTCTTGGTCTGGGTGTTTCTATGTATAATATGTATGTATTTACAAAAAAAAGTATATATGTATGTTTATCCATTATCTAGTACCCATAGTACAAGCACTGCTTAGTTTGGGACTAGATGGTGTTGTGTGAATGTGGTAGAATATTATTATTATTTGACCCGACGTTTCGGCATGGGTTACACCAGCCGTGGTCACGGTATGACTGATGTCCTCGCTGCCTGCGAGAAGTGCGGGTTTCGGAACCTACCCTCACTTGGTCTTCACAATTATTGACATTTATAAGTTCGGAACTGTCGGTATTTCGACACACAACACTAATGGTATCTACACACTGGCGCGTAATATCACCTCGTCGGTGTCTACATTCTTCTTTCTCCCAACATAGTCTAATTATTCTTGTCCTGAGAAAAGGTCCGAGAGCTTTTCGTGCACTTTGGTACTTGGTAGCACGGGCTGTTTCCGCAACTCCACGTCCTGGCGTGTATTTTACGTGCGGGTGAAAATGCTCTTGTCACTCGAGCCACCGATCTTCGAGGAAGGCCAGCAGACTCTTGATGTGGCCCACTGCTTCCCTCAGGGTGCTGTATTTGGCACTGCTGCCTGTACTGTGCGACCTCAGGGCAGTCGAGGAGCAGGTGGGCTGCCGTCGCGTCTGCTTCCATACAAGCTCTGCAAAGCGGGCTGTCGGTGATACCTATAGTAAATAGGTGTTTATTAAAGTATCCGTATCCTTTGTAGACGGCCGTGCACTTTACCAAACATTCTCCGAAGCACGGTAGTGCTGTGATGTAAATGCAGCACGCGGTTATCCATCCAAGTGGTGACCTAAGGAAAAGGATATTCAGCTTTGCCAACCTATTACAAACTGCAAGCCAAGTCTCCGTATGAGCGCTACAATTACATACAGGGTGTAAAAAGACCCTTAACGAAAACTGAAACCCCATATTGTATCAAACATTACGAACATTTTTTGCTTCAGCATCATACCTGGGAAATTACTGGTTCAGGAGATATTGAGGCTCAAAGTTACTATGGACTTTTTGTGATTAGGTACAAAATCGATGCATTTACCCCGCCAACCTGTTTTATAGATGTCCTATGCACCCATGGATTAGTAGGTATTTCGAAAAGTGCACGCGCACATTTTTTATTGCGGCTTGAAAAAAGTGAATACTTAAAAAAAAGGTCGTTTCCCAGGTTTTATTTTTGCTTAGTACGACTTGGCATATTGTCCAAAACGAGTAGACTTCAGCTTGGTGATGGGTCTTGTGACATGCTGTATATAGAACTAACTCAGTACTGCATAGAAGTGAAGCAACTCAGTGATTGGTATGCACCGTATGTGGTAATATATGATCGACGATTCATTAGCCGGTTGTAATTTTCTCAACGATTACAAATATGATAATTCGTTGAAAACTCTGTGCACATCGGTGTGAGGTTTGACAGCCACTCGTTATCTGATCCGTCATGGTTCGAATACGCGCATACTTAATTGGAATATTCGTACTTAATGAGATTGCTACCGAATAATAAATTATATGAATATATTATTATGTCGATTGGTCAATTTAACTGACCTGTGTGGTCACTTACCCGGACTACTACGCCAGAGGCCGGTTCGATTCCTACGCAGATTTTTTTTGTTGTGTGATGAGCCTGATCAGTTTTGTTCTGCCCCATGGTGTAATTTATCTATACAGAAATATATATATGTACATCAGGTACCCATATTCTTACCATAGTAAAGACTCTGAATAGTTTGAGATCAGATGACCGCGTGTTGAGTAAATAATTCAATTCATTTAAGTTTGTCATTAAGGATGGAGAGAATTAGCTGGAAGGATAAAATTACCAACGAAGAGGTACTAAACAGAGTAGGAACTAAGAGACAACTATTGAATAGCATTAAGAACAGGAGAGGGAAAATGATGGGACACCTTATACGTAACGACGAGTACATTAAAAACATCGTGGAAGGGAAGGTTGAAGGATAGGGGAGGAGGGGTCGTCCGAGGTATAGTTATTTCAGCCAAATTAAAGAGAAGGTGAAGGTTGTGACGTATAAGGAAGTTCAGGAATTGGCGCTGGATAGGAAAAAATGGAAGGAGCTGCACCGACAAGAGCTAGGCTCTTAAATTAAAGAAGAAGAAGAAGTTTGTCATCTCTATGTATTGCCTGTTCATAAGCTGAATTCAAATCTCGGGTGCTGCGGAAACATAGATAATTTTGGCTGTCGACTCATAGGTATATAATTTGCGACAAAAGTTTATTAATTACTGACGGTTTGCTTTGATTGTTTATCGAGACTAAACTAATATTATTAATACATACGAGCAATATAACGTGAAACACACGGTACTCGAGTTTTCCTAGAAGATACATTAACCTATTCTTAACAAGCTGTACGAAGGATATGAGTTTTACCTAAATTTCAAGTTAAAATTAAAGCAATAAAGGTTGTCTTATATAAAGGAAATGAAATTATTTCAAAATTTGTACACTTAAGCACTAATATTTATGTATTTTTATATAATTACGCGATATAGACCGGTTAAGTACATATAAGTAAAAAATAAAGGCATAAATTAGGTAAAAATAAACATTCACAACAAGAATTCTCTTACGAGCAGAAGAAGAATTGTAGGTAGGTATGTTTTTACAAACCATGGCGTTATACGTAAACATGGTGTATTAAACTAAATTATTATAAAATATAACAAATCTAAAGTAATAATTTATTGTTATTTGTAAGAACAGCTTTTACGAGTTTCAGTTAGTGAAAAATTGTAAATTAAGACAGGAAATACTAAGCCATAAATAGTTGTAGACATGAATGAATTATTATATAAGTATTTGTTTATTAATCTATATATTATATCTTTATTTGATTGGTTTGACTCTGCGTGTGTATTATACCTATTCATAGAAAACACCATCAAGATAAGTAGCTGTCCAGTCCTTCACGACATTTTAATATATTTGACGAAGAGCCATCAAAATTGTACCTATACAAGTACTTACACACCATGTGGTGTCGTATCGTACGGCTTGTGTCGTAAGGAAAATACATGACGCCTTATTATATAGTATACTAGAGGATGCCCGTGGTTATACCCGTGTTACTTAAGGCTACTGCTCCCCTCTCGTCACTCATAGCGCAATGTTATATAGCCCATAGCCTTCCGCGATAAATGGACTATCTAACACTGAAAGAATTTTTCAAATAGGACCTATAGTTCCTGAGTTTAGCGCGTTCAACCAAACAAACAAACAAACAAACTCTTCAGCTTTATATATACTAGTATAAGATTTAGGCAAAAACGAAAGACTCGAATAAAACTCTATAACAACCTGTCTGGTCAGTATGGTGTACAAGGTCAAATCCTACCATTGACCCAATACTATTATGACGAAAATTAGTCCTGCTGCAGCAGTGGTGTGCGAAAGATAGTATGATATGGTGACTAAGATTTAGGTAACAGACTTTCTAGAGCATGTTTGCATGTGACAAAATTATGTTGATTATTGAATACACAATTAGTCGAGGCAAGACAAAACTTTTTCAATTTAAGTAAAGACAGAAATTATAAAATTTTAAGCTTCTCTTATGTTTTGATTGAAAACATATCTTACGCCAGAGTAATTTTTATAAAATCTACAAATATTTACTTAGGAATTATTTTTTACTGAAAGATCTCTTGCACAAAGAAAAGCTAAATGCAACTTAAACTTTTCAAGCTAGACGTCAACATTGGCACCACTTGAAACACAAGATGTCTGATGGCTATCAATTACTGAGTTGTTTCTTCTGTATGTGATTAAACCGCGTAAAACAAACAGTTTGATACGCAATTAAATAACATTTTTAATAAATCTGCACATTAAGCTAATTATAGGTCTGATAACAAAACAAGAACCGATTATAACAACTCGATTCTAAATCTTCACTATACCTGACTGTACCTATATCAAAGTCATTAGACTGATACATCAATATACATATATAGAGACTATTAGGTCTCCCTATATATAAAGACCATAAGGTCTCACATTATTTATTCCAGTTTATACTACAATTTTACATAGGCAAGGACTAAAATTCAGACAAAATTTAGTCCAGTTTGGTTCATGGAATTTATGAAAAGATGAACTGGCTCGTTGATTGAATGACCACTGTTTCAAAGCACAACAGTAATAGCCGAAACTTGAGGCACGTTCCTTGGGTTAAATAAAAACCCTGTAATAAGAGTTTTTAAAACGATAGGACCTTCAGACTCCAGGTCAGAATTCCATCCCTTAGGGAATACCGTTGGTTAAGGTTAAATTCAGAAAATACCTAAGTATAATTTAATATCTAGCTAATATCGCAAACAAAATTATCATTTAAAATAAAAATGTTTTTGTGACACATAAATTAATAAACCTATATTTTAGTTAAAAAGGATATTTATCCACTACTTAGCGAATATAACATTAGTTCAGTATTTAATCGTAAATTGTATGAATTATTTAGTTACAACCTTAACGTGTATTAATATTAATGAGAGAATAATATTATTTATTCAGGTACTTATATTTTCAAATGTAATACAGGCTTTATTAGTTAATTGGTGTCACGAGTTTATTATTTATGTGAGTTATATTCAGAGGCTTAAGTAGACAGAAGAAAGGCTAAATTCAGGATATGTTAGAGCTAGAGCAAGCAAATTACATTCGCTTCAAGATAAAATAGGTCAATGAAACGCGTGTGAATAGTGTTTGTATAATAATTACTCCTCCTTTATTATTATTATTTCATCATCATATCAGCCAAACGACGTCCACTGCTGGACATAGGCCTCCCCCAAGGTTCTCTACACTGACCGGTCTTGAGCCGCCCGCATCCAACCGCCGCCCGCGATCTTGACGAGATCGTCGGTCCACCTTGTGGGGGGCCTACCTCTGCTGCGTCGTCCGGTATGTGGCCGCCACTCCAGAACCTTTCTGCCCCAACGGCCATCGGTTCTTTGAGCTATGTGCCCTGCCCACTGCCACTTCAGCTTGGCTATCCGGAGAGCTATGTCGGCGACTTTGGTTCTACTGCGGATCTCCTCATTTCTGATTCGATCTCGCAGGGAAACTCCAAGCATAGCTCTCTCCATCGCCCTATGAGTGACCTTGAGCCTTCTGATAAGGCCCATAGTGAGCGACCACGTCTCTGATCCGTAAGTCATCACTGGCAACACACACTGGTCAAAGACTTTCGTCTTGAGACACTGCGGGATATCGGACGAGAAGATATGTCGTATGATTATTTAAAATAATAATAAATAAAGAGATAAATAATGGTAATAAAGGAGAAGAAAAGAGTCAAACGCAGTAACTACATTATAGTTATAAGGTTTAGAAATCCTGACGGTGTGGCTCATGCCATTTCACACTATGGTCGAGAGAACCTGAGAACACCGTGGTGGTTTTCAGCGAGTAGACCAAAAGCCTTGCAAAAGTGGGACATACTCCCTTCAACTTCAAAATCCTCGGTGGGTTATGTTTGACGGACACCCTCAATTTGGATTATCCATCGCAAAATAAAAGGAAATGTAGAAAGCTCATCATCCTCCTAGCGTTATCCCAGTTTCAATCTGGGTCCGCTTACTAGTTTAACCGGATTTGGCTGAATATTAGCTTTTCCACGGAGCGACTGCCTGTCTGACCTCAGCAACCCGAAGGGGTAGCGATATTCCATGGTTCAGACTAGTGTCAGTTTATTTTAGAAGGTACTGACGCCCTGTAACGATTATCAAAGATCTGGAAATTCTGGAAATCTAGGAAGCTATTTCTTTTATATTTTATATTCAATTCCATTAAATATAATTTATTCAAAAGAGTGTTCAGTGTAGTCACTTATTAGCGGCATGTCAAATACTTGTCACGTCGGTACGCAGTGTGAATGTCAAAGTGGCAAGCGGTGGCACAAAAACTTCAGGGTTCAATTTATAGCGTAGGTTGTCAATGTCAAACTTAAAACCACCTGTTCGTAGCAAAATGAAGTCTGTGAATTTTATATTAAGTTTTTTATCGAGAAATTGCTTTACGTATTACAGTACGAACAGCCTTTAGTAGTCCACTGCTGGACATAGACGAAGAAGGTTTATAACAAGGTTTATATATATAATTGACGCGGGCGAAGCCGCTGGCGACGTCTAGTATACTATAAATGCAAAAGATTGTCGGAATCGATGGACGGTTGTTACTCTTCCACGCAAAATATAGTGAACGTTTTTTGTTAAAGCTTTGCATTAACTTAATTCACACATCAGAATAGCACCTAGGCTGAAATACAAGTATCGTTTTACACTTTTTCATTATTTATTAATTTTAGTTAACTAACTGCGCGATAAAAGTTATGGAGACATGTAATGGACTGTTTGTTGGACTGGACCATTAAAAATATTGATTTATGAAATAAAATAAAATTCGCCTAAACTGTCTCATTAGTAGCTTAAAATACCTGTTAAAAACGTTATAAGTAAGTTTGACGTTCATAAGTTTTACTTTGTAACCTATATGAATAAATGAATTTGGATTTAGATTTTTTCAATTACTTAGTAACGTCGGGGCATTTAGCAAATACTCAGCTAACGACAATAACCTCGCCACTTATACTGTAACATAACTATCTAAATGCTATGTTGATTGCATATTTATTCGTTCTGTCAATGAAACAAGATTTATCATTGAGTATACAATTATCGATACTTGTACGCTTACATTTTATAGAAACAATCCATTTTTAGGGTTCCGTACCTAAAAGATAAATAACGGGACCCTATTACTAAGCCGCCGCTGTCTGTCTGTCTCCAGGCTGTATCTCATAAACCGTGATAGCTAGAAAGCTGAAATTTTCACAAATTATGTATTTCGGTAATTATTATATTTGCCGCTATAACAACAAATACCTACTAAAATAAAAATTAAATATTAAAGGGGGTCTCATACAACAAACGTGTTTATTTTTCGTATTTTTTGCTCAAAATTAATTTTTACAGAATATGTGTGTGTGTCCTTTCAAAATAAATAATTAAACAAAAAAAGTAAATAATAAAGGGGGGCTCCCATACAACAAACGTCATTTTTAAGCAATTTGTTACTCGATCTTAAAGAACAGGTAGACACTTAAAAAATATTAAAGTAAATGTGATTTTCTTCCCTTCGTGCGCGAGTCCGACTCGCACTTGCCCAATTTTTTGTATGGGAACTATAACTTATCCTACTAAACGTAGCACCTAACAGAGTAGAGTTATTATATTTTTCTACAAACAATATGGCTTAGCCGTTCATGTACCTAACTATTTCTTTGAAACCGCGACTTACATTTTACGGCTCGTGTGTGTAGACTGTAAAATCCTACTAAATCATCTTTCTGGGATGCATAAAAGATCTGTGTCACTAGTTGATAGGCATTAACCTTCCAAATTCAAATTATAACATATTTCGTATGAAGTTATCTGCCACTTCTTAATCAAATTTCATCGGATAATGGTAAAACTGGCCTTACAATCAAAGATATACTACTATACTATAAGCAGAGACTTACAATGTCGTTTCATTTGAAAATTGAAGCCACAATAATACTTCAACACATACCTAACTCTACGCCATCCATCCCGTCAGGTATTTCGATAAACATATATTAGACGTAGAATCATAATTAGTATTTAACTACGCCATCGAAGGCACATTCATCCGTTCGCCATATTTTATGTACAAATCAAAGTTTTTATCATTAATACTTGTAAGCTCTTGCACGTAATTATCTCTAATAGCCTGATTAAAATTGATACGAGAGACATACACTGTTTGTTTTTTAAATAGCCCCGTTAACGGTATATACGATTAATAATAATGACTTACACTACCTAAGTTCTGAGTATTAATGAATTAAATCCAACTGTTAACGTTCCAGTAACTGCACATAGACATTCGAGAGGTTTTTCTATAATAAATTAGAGGCAGAATTGTCGATTTCTTTTCAATAAATTTTATGAATATGCTTGTTTATTACTGCTTCATCTTTTAGTGATTTATTGTTCTTATTATCACGACTTTTAAAATAATTAAGTTACGCTTTAGTATTTTAAGAATTTAATTTGTCCTTTTTATTTGAAATTGCTATATTTAAAAAAAATATTACATTTATCACTAGACTTTGAAGGATTTATCCCATATTTACTTGCAGTTAATATTAACACATGAATGTAGTGGCTAGATTGACATTTAATGTGTATAAAAAATCATGTTCATGTCATTAGTAATCACAATTATAAGACAATAATTTTATTATCTATCAAATTAAAATTTTGTCACTCTGGTCAAACTGGAAATTGGTGGAAAAAGACGACGATGGTTCATGAATAGCATCCAGTTATGTAAATATTTGTACAGTACCCGTGCACACAACCAAGATGGATTCTGTAAACTTACGCACTAAACAACAACCAACTATACAATCATACTCGCGAATAACAAAGCCTATTCCACGGGTAATCAAGTGAGGCAGAAAGCGTTCATTAGTTGTGTTATCAGCAGTAATAGTAGCATGCGTGTGCGCTTATAGAGACGTTACCCGATAGCATCGCGGACACGACGGCGGGTCGCAGGTCACTGCAGACTGCCATTACGATAAGCGGCTCATCATATCCCACGAATGAACGACTGGTCTGCCTACTGAGTGATGAGTTTATCTCAATGTTGTGGGTAATTAAAGCAGCTCCTTACGAGAATAGCCACTACCAATGTAGCTCTCATAGCGTGACTTGGCTTGTCGTTCGTAATGGGTCGGCAAATTTAAGCAACGCTTGCACAGGTCGCAATTTGGATAGGTGACCGCGTGTGGCAGTTACAGGTAAGCGCTATCTCGCTCTACCTCGCTGCAGAGGGCACGTTAAGCTGTCGGTCCCGGCTCTTGTCCCTGGACCAGCTGGTCCAAGTTAAGCCATATCGGAGGCCTTGGAGCGGTCTGAAAACTCCCACACCAGAGTTAAACACTCACTTAGACGAAAAAGAAGGATAACCAATATCTAAGCAAATTGAGAAGCATTGATTGTTTTTGTATTGTGTGACTGAAGCCTATTTTAGAGAAGAAGAAGGTACGATAGTGAGCTGAAGTAAATTAACAGCAGGCTACCAACTGCGTCGAATGGTAATGTGAAAATGTGATTAATTTACTATGATACATTTCTTTACACCATATTGCCAATTATAATAATAGAAGTTCAAAAACAAGTATAAATGTAAAGTAAGAACTTAATTATAATTACATGCGCTAAATATGAATCAAACGAGCCCAAATTCGTTGAGGTTATGTAGTTATAATGCGGAGCTAGGTACTATGATCACCTTCCAGCTCCATGACATCATAAGAAATATTGCATTGTCATCAATAAAAAGCCGGGAAGTGGGTCAAAATCTTACAAGATTTCATTACATACACTGAATACGGAATTAGATATATTTCCTTTATCTAAACATTCTTCCATTGTCTTAGAACATAACGAAGTCTGTCTCGTTGTCATCATCTGGTAACTACCAACAGTTCAAACTTCTAGGCGAGCCTTAAGCGAAGCAGAGGGTTGGTAAGGATTAAGGGTGACCAACCATCTACGTCGCCAGTTATAATTTACAACTACCAAAAAAGGGCAAACTAATTACAGTATTTTCAAATATGGCAACAAATTTATAAGCGTAAGTGATGTTTTTAGACATTTTCGTTAGTAAATTGTGCACGTGTTGCGTTTTCGTTCATTCGCAGTTCGGCATTTCATTCATAATGAGTTGGTCGGAGGACCGGTCTTTTTTGTGCCGCCTCCCACGTCGTATGCAATTACATACATACGAGAAGGGCTTCTAATTAATTTTCGGTATAATTAGTATCATTTTCCCACTAAGTTTTTTGGCGAAACCAGTTCGGTATGAACATGTCATGCATAACATAACATAATCAAACACTGCGGCCGTTGTCTTAGGAGTAGGGTTGCCAACTTTTTTTAGAAGAAATAGAGTATATCTGATTTCAAAGGAGGTAAATAAAGAGTATGGACTTAAAAAAAGAGTATCATTTGTTTTATATTTTTAAAAAGGTATTTTTTTGTACTTTTTTCAGCACATAATAATTTTTCATTGTTTTTTAAATAATTGTATGAGTCCAAACATCTAAATCTAAATTTATGTAGATCAAGAGCTAATTATTTTCAATGAGCTCTGTTTCTCTCTTCTTGCCACTTCACATTAATGACCGAAAAGACTCTTTCATTAAATGCTGAAGTGGCGGGAACAGAGAGTATATAAACGAATATTTTTTTTTAACAATCAAATTCTCCAGGACACTTCTTAAAAATAAATTGCCATTTTTCTGCAGTGGATTTTTGCATATTATAATCTGTGTTATATAACAATTCAGCTTGGAGTTCTTTTAAAATTATAACTTCTGAATATAAACTGTCCATGTGTATGCTGCGTTCACGAATGTCCGAATGTGGTTTGAGGAATTGGGGATACCAACATATTAACAGTAAATATAGACGACATTTTTTGGTTTTTATTATGGGTTTTTGCATTAGATTATATGACTGGCAATACTTTAGTAAAAAATGTGTAAAAAAGAGTATTTTAGCGTACTCTATTAGTGTTATAGATTATAGAGTACGGTTGCATGATATAGAGTACAATACTCTATTTTAGAGTACGGTTGGCAACCCTACTTAGGAGACGTGCGGACACGCATGTGTCTTGAGAGATTTATGCGATACTAGGCGACGCTCGCTGGTATGCCCGCACATTTTTTTAATTTAAACGTTTCTGCCTGATCCCGTAGAACTTTCGGGAAATCCATTCTTAGTGCACCCCTCAGATTACAGAAGTATCAGATGGAACGCATTCGTCCAACTAAGCGTGGCACGTTGACAGCTATGTGTGCGTGACATTTGGCGACTGGCACTGTACGGACACACGCGACTATGTGTGTGTAAAGTTGCCAGATTATGAATAATCTCCCACTATTTTGCATATAGTTATGTAATATTCTTATATTCATCTGCGGTTTTGAAGAATTTACCATGGATTTAATTAATGCTTTTATAAATACATTCCTTAAATGTAGGTAAGTACCGAGTTAAGTTTTAACTAATTCGTAAATTGAGAAATGAATAGAATATGTTTTGTGATTCATAGCTTCGATCCTGGCGAAATATATAATACTAACTACATATATTTACGAATACCAATCATGAGGTTCAGATCTTAGATCGGCGAATATGTTGTTTATTTTTTGTTTAGAAATTCTCAGTATGGTATCTGGAAATGTTTGGTTAATTGCAATAGGCTTGCTTCCTATAATTCCTATAATATTATTTAGCTAAAAATGTACACATGTGCTGCTGTACGATTTTGATACTTATTCCCTACGCCATAAGTATGTATGTACACACGGCGCCAAGTCAAGCTAAACAGTTGCTGTACGATTTTGATACTTATTCCCTAATCCCTACGCCATAAGTATGTATGTACACACGGCGCTAAGTCAAGCTAAACAGTTGCTGTACGATTTTGATACTTATTCCCTACGCCATAAGAACTGTACAAAGGTCAAAGTGTATAAGCTTCACGAGTAGCAGGGTGTACACGAATATTTGGATCGTTTGGGGATCGAACTCAAAACAATATATGTAAGGTATATACTAATGGAAATTCTATTACTATATTTATAAGAAAGAAGACATATCTACAATATACTTTTATAATACGTTAATGTATTTTTCATTAACATGACAATCATTATTACATATCTAATCAATTGACAAGTGCATTTTCCCTAATTCAGGCAGAACGGCGTTGACAAAAACTGGCAACACTTACATATTTCTTGCACAAATACGAATTTTATCGAAATTAAATTAGGAAACAGTCAAATTATCACTAGTTATCTGTGAAAAGATATTCGATTTTGTTTTTGGGAACAACTTTTACAGTGTTTAAGAACACAAGACGGCATTTTGAGAATTTAAAAGTTAAAGTGATCGTGGCGCGTGAACTGTACGATGCTTCGTAGCGCACTGAGACGAGTTTGTATTCGCTTTTGAATTTGTATTTGCTTTAGTGGCCGCACGCAACTGTGCCGCGCGTTCCATCTGATACTTCTCTAATCTGAGGTGCACCCATTCACCCATACTGTCGCCAGAGAACATGCATGCTAAATTTCAGCTTCTTATGTTCGATAGTTTTGGCTGTGGCTTATCAGTCAGTCAGTAACGTAATAATTTGACCAAAGCTGTCCTTGAAACGTACTTCAAAGGAATAGCTTCACGACTTGGTGTCGTATTCAAAAGGCGTACCGTTAAACGGATCATGATATTGTAAATCTCACCCCTGTTATGATCGATGGAAACATGATCCAGTCAAATCGTCCCCGTGAGTTTGTCCATCCATCATTGGCTCCATTACGACTCACAACATATTGAGATAAAAATAATAAAACTTGAAAGAAAAGGGGAAGAAAGGATAGAAAGGGGTAAGTCGGGACCCTCGTTGTGATGTCACGGTGATACTAGGTGCTAAACGACGCTGCTTCACTTGTGTATGGGGTCAGGCACGTGACTACGTTTAGAGGTGTTTTGTGGCCACGTGGAGTTCCTGTGTATTGTCATTTTATTGCTTAACGATTTGGTTTATAATATCTTATAATATTTAGGTACATTGCTTGTACTTGGCAACATTCATATGTCACGGGTGAGATTATAAACAGACACAAAGAATATATTTCTGGATCTGGAACAACTATTTACCTATGGGCTCAGTGTCATTGGAGAGGCCTATGTCCAGCACTGAACTATAGCAAGGTAATGATGATTTACCTACCTATGTACCGCACTAAATCTGTTAACTCCTTCAGCGGTAGGAATACAACCTTAAGTAAAACATATACGATGTTTTATAAGTATTTTTTTGTTTTAGGTAAGCCTATGTAAATTGACTGTCATAAAATAGATACGGATGAATATTTAATGAGGTAAGAATGCCACGTAAGGAGTCAAAATAGCAAAGTCGGTAGTCAAAGCCTCATCATTTGATATGAAGTACTGCGGCTCTACCAAGCTCTTCAGCATTCATTTAGACGGAACTCTAAGCAGGTATGTATGAAATTTATAAAATGCTGAGAGCAAGAAACATATAGTCTGCGATGCTCTGACCTCACTTTCTAACACCGAAGTCTCACCGTTGATTGAAACATTTATGTTTGTCGACACTTTGTCGAACTGCTGCTCCAAACGTGACTGCTCACAAAAACACGCCAATAAAAACTCGCTCGTCATACGCGATGGGAACCCCAAACCCGCGGAGGCTCTAATTATCACCAACTAGAGGCAATTTATTGTGAAGCCAAAGACTTGCCGTGATTACGGGGAGTGTCTTTTGAACGTGTGAACGTGTCGCTCATGTGTCATAACCGCGGTCCCACGGTCCAAGAGTCCACTACACGTAAAAATTAAAATTAAATAAAACTCGCGCGCGCCGTTATAAAGTGTAAATGCGGTATAATGCGCGCGCGCAGATATCCGCATTAGTTCCGCGCACCGCATTCGTCGTGCGACGTGTGTGAGCGCGCGCGCCGCTCATCTCGCCGCCGCACCGCTCCGCTCGGCTCCGCTCGTAATGCACGGTACTTACACATTAACGGGCGGACACTTTACGAGCCGTCACGGCGATGTTTATCGATTGAGCCTCAATTCACGATTCCTAGACGTCATTAATGAACAATTTATAAACATTTTTCTCTTATTACTTTAAATCTGATTTTGCGCACTATTATTCGAATTGTTACACTCCAAGCATTCCTCGCTTACTAGTAAAATTACCTATTATCAAATTCAATAAGAATAATTTCCAGTATAATTTTTCCCTTAACACCATCGATTTTGACAGTAGCAGACCTGCCTACCCCTTTATTGTCGCTGTAAGTAAAAGAATCAAATGTTCCTAACAAATAATAAAGTAATAACATGTCAACTAATAAAATCAGCCCAAGAATGTTTCAAGAATTACTTTATATTCATTTGCGATTCGTTTCAATTTGCCAGCTATCTGAATAGTGAGCGCTGTAGGTGCGCGGGTGCCAATGCGCATGCGCCGTTGTCGTAGCAAATCGGAAATTAGACGCGCGCGCCGCAACAGCATTATAAACACATTAACAGACTAGCACACGACTACACAATTGTTTACGGACGATTTTTGCATTTCAATAATTTAGATAGATGACTACTAACCCCGAGAATCACTTTAGTCTGTAACTATCTTCTCGCATTATCAGCACGAACTCTTTATTAACACTCATTTCCTTATAACAAGCTATTAAAGTAGACGGAAGTAACAAAAGTTCGTTTTCGTTTACGCCGAGTCTCCCCAAGTTTCACTAAAAGCTGTCTCGCAGATGATAGTTAAAAACAATAGTTTGGCGGGAATCAATATTAATTATGGCACTGCGAGGGGAAACCGCAAATGATAAAGTTTGTATTTTTGTAACGCGGTTATTGGCAAGTTGAGTTAATCGTATCACAAGTGGCTCTGTAGAAACACACACACACACACATTCTCACACACTTATACACATAAGTGTATAAACTGAGATGTAACTGGACTCGAACGGGCGTCCATTAGTTCCTGTCGTTGTCAAATACAAAGTTGCGCTTATTGGTATCCACTGAATATTTATTGGTAAAATGTTTATTGGAGTAGCTTAGACAAATGTTATGGTAGACCTATTACTAAGATGGATCTTACACCGATTTAGTTCTTATCAGAAAACATAATTGCTAGAATTTTCATAATCGACGCATATGAGATTTTTTGCTGTTTCTTCAAATAAGAACTGCTGAGTAGAGGCAATCGGTATATTTTGACTTATAAGATTAAATTATTAGTAGGTAAAAGAGTGATTCACCTACACCTTTCACATTATCTTCGCATGGTCCCAATTGCGATGCAAGACCATCAACGTATAAGTCCATGCTGCGTTTTCTAATCTAATAAGATTTTACAGAACATTCGTTTTTGCACGGAGCAACTGCCATCTGATCTTCACAACCTAAAAAGATAACTATTGTTTAAGGTCAGTGGCATAATATTTGACCGTATAATATCCTTCAAGTAACAACTGATGATTTTGAACTTTATAAGACATGAATATAATATTTGAATAAGGCATGAATTCAAATATTATATTCATTTTTTATTTCACGCTTACGTCACTATTCTAGGGAAACAGATACAAAATTGTAAGCAAACAATTTATAATTCCAGTGTAGTATTGAGATATTCGCGAAGCGTTTAGTTCTCTTTAAATCACAACTACTAGGAAGCATAAAACAATTGTTAATATTCATATCACAGGCTGTTCAATGATTCAGAAAATCAACCGTTTAACGTTTAGTTATCGGCGCATTCATATACCTACACGATGGATGGTTACGTACACTGACTACAGCTTCGCGATCTCACGTTATCCTATATTTTATTTTAGGATTAAGGAGGACAGAATTTATATGAAACATGCCGTCTATTCCAAGTAATACTTTCAAACAAACTGTTAGGATTTTTCTGTTGCCATTAATTTTGAAAATATCTATCAACTATCGGTGACAGCTGTCGAAATAAAATTGGTCATATTTCGAAATAAATATACCTAAGTCCTGTTTTGTGAGTTGAACCAGCTAAGCTGAAGCTATGTCTAAAATAAAGCTTCAAGTTTTCGGTGTGTTTAGTTACTCAGATCTGTTTGACAGAGACTGAAGACTAGGTATAAGAATGTTATTAACAATTTATGAAACGCTCATCCATTAGATAGGTTGCGGTAGGTTGCGCAGATTAGTTACTGCCACAGATTATACAGCACCTCGTGTATCAGCCGCCCGATAATCTAATCAGAATATTTCGCCGGCCATTATACAAGAGGCTCACGACCTGTTACTGATCTTATAAGAGCACAGTGCACCGCGCATCATACTCCGACGCTGTACTTATGAATTTTCCAATTAAGTAAATGGTAACTTCGCTCTATTGGAATAACAATTTTCAAGGAATATCGTGGGTATCGGCGGATCGGCGCGGGCGCAGCGGCAGCGGAGATGCGCTAGTAATTCCAACTAAATTTATTAGAAAGCCGATCGCGCCCTTCTCCGCTCGCCAATTTACTAATCGTAACTCATCTGCGATAAGAGCGGTATTACGGAGCGGGCGCCGGACCGCGCGGGGCAGCATTCGCCGGCGCGCCGCGCGTCCCCGCGCATTATCGATAGCGCATCTTAGTAATAAGGAGCAAGATTGGAGCGCTTTAAATAATATCGGTAACGGCGATGACGGCCGTTCACCGCGCCGCCTCCGATACACATGGGACGCGGACGCTTCAACAGTACTTGATTACGACGTTGTTGCGGACAACGGTATTGTTCGCGGGCTCAGCCTTGCAACCCCGGTGGCACAATACATGTAACAATGTCGACGTACTCACCGTCGAAAAAATCCTGTCCACTTTACGTACGAAGACTTATAAGAGCCGTATTTTTATGGTGATAGATCGATAATGTATCTATTGGATTGTGACTAACTGTTAGGATCTAGAGCAAAGAAAAGCTTTGGATTAGATAATGGCAAAAGATGCTATTAAAACATCACTATTAAATTTCCTAAAACAAAATTCTGACTTATCTCACTCTAACAGAACACATTATATGAAAGGCGTCAGAGCATTCGACTTTACAGTTCTCTCAGGCTACTCTGAGGTTTGTCAAATATTCAGCAACGGGTTTAGAGAACATTCAGCACCTAACGGACAAGGCGTCCACTAAATCATCGCGTCATATCAGCAAACGATCCACTACCAGCAAGTATGCCACTTTATCTTATAAGTTTGTTTAATATGTCTTATAATAATGACGTTTACCACTTAGTAATGTAATGACATAAGTATGGACATCCTTTGCCGCCTTCAACTACGTAACCGATAGGCGATAACAGACCGCCAAGAACTGATAACAACGACAGTCACAACACTTTGTTTTAAATCAGCTTATAAAGTAAAAATAAATTAACGAATAAAAAAATTAAAAGATAAAAGCTCTCTTCGGCTGCCTGTTACCGATTTTCTTTATTCAAATTTGTTAATTAGTTTTTGGCTGGCGAGCTGAAATCGAGGTATTATATTTTAAAGCTTGCTTCGAGGAATAACCACACAAGCAAAAATGCAGATCTTACAAAAATAAATGCACAAAATATTTTACAATAGTGGATAGTAGGTATATTCAAGAAACGTCAAATCTCTATCTTAGTTTCTTTTATTATCATTCTAAACATAATACAAAATAATTGCAAAATATATTAGAAATCATGCCCGGCTTTATCTACAGACATGCACATAATCTGAATGCTTTCTCCGATATTAAAATGCCAATAATTTAAAGATACATTTCCCATTATTTAGGAAATCAAGGCCTGCGAAGCAATAATCTTGCCTTAGTATGATGAGATTTAACTGATGTGTGCGAGCAACTCGTCTTATGATGGACCACCATTAAAGGGCCACGCCTATAGCAGTCTGTGCAGTACCGGTACCAATATTACTGATTCAAATGTTACCGGTATCAGATATTTACTTGTATTCGTTTCGGGAGTAACAGTTCTTCCCTAATTAATGGCTACAGAAAGTAAACATTATAGGTAGCAGAATCAAGGACCGAATATTAGTAGTTTTTTATTATTATATGCTTTATGGCTAAACGTCCGTGTGGTGACGGATTAAGAATTCGGAATGTCACCACCCCATATCATCCCATGGGTGTCGTAAGAGCCGACAGAGGGAGCATATTATGCAGAGAACAGCACTGTAAGAGAAGGAAAACTTGATACAAAACCTATCCCTATGTAAAGTAGGCCAATTCCTCCTTTCAAAGGAGAGGCTCAGTCCAACAGTGGACTGTTAAAGGCTGATAATGATTATGGCTAAAACATCAATATGTCATCAATACTACAATTTCAATACAATAATTTGTTTTGGAAAGGTAGAAAATATTTACATCGGAACGATTATCTCCGTAAATTATCTTCCACACTGACATACACTTAAGTACTTGATAGTGATTATAATAATATGAACTTATAGACTAACATCAGGAGTACTTACCATGAACCCAATTTATTGTACCTTTAGTATTTCTATGACCAATGACTTACGGCCAAAGTGAAAATTGAAGTGAAGTGGCAGATTGGTGTATAAGAAATCTGCGACATTTTAAAATTTTAAATTAAAAAGGACCATTCCCTTAATATTCATTACTCTTTGCCCTCTAATAGGCATCACACTGTCATAGCTAATTGCATATTTGTACTGTGAATTTAGGGGTTAGTTTTAATTCCATTTAAACAATACACTCTCATGACGCCGTTGTTTGGTGTTGACGACGTTTTCTCACGGGTTTCAATTGATCACCAAGCAATTATACAATTGATGGGTGTGCAAAAGAACCGACACCCAGCCATCAGCAGGCCGCAGCCGTACGTCTGGGAAGAAAGGGAGTCATACTAAGGCTGCGATCCCACCAAACTGGTAACAGCTTTGGTAAGCATAGCGAGGCTTGGAGAAGGAGACGAAATGTGCTATCCAAGGGCACATAATCTGTTAATTCTAGTTAGACTAGGTAGCTGACTGGGGTGCAACTGGGATAAGGCCGTTCGGCTGGACATTCATCTTTATCGAATGATGACCATTGTTGGTGTATTTTCGCACGTCTTTTAGTTGCTTCGCACATCTGGTGGGTACCCATCCTTACGCACTAATTGCTGTGGGTTTTTGTCTGCCCCCCGTTCCCACTTTACGCGTCACAAAACAGCTTATGAACCGATACAACTCTCCCACAATGTCTATTATCTTAATCGTTGATCAAAACGTCAATTTAGCAGTTTCTTGCAGCGAGATTGTAAGTGAATGTGATTGGCGAGCGACACTTTCTAAATATGTACTGCTTTGTGATAGTTGGATATTGTACTTCCTCGGAAGCTTATAATTATAAGGTACTGCCTTAAATTTGTGTCGAATGATCTATCAAGCGTAATAAGAACGTGGCTACTGAAATATATGTAACAGTTACTATTTGTTTTAAATCTATTTGATTATTTGTCAAAACTTAAATCATATGCATAGATTAGGTACCTAAAAACATATCTGTTTTCAGTTTATATATTCTTCCAAATTTGTAAAGATGGACAACACTTCTACTAGACTTTTTTTTTTCAAGTAACTTTTTATGCTAAATTTTCTCAAATTATCTGGATAGAAATCGATTTCATTGACACCCATATTACTAAATTAAGCATCATGATAATTCAAATCCTAATAATCTTATAGACACAACTAACAACTTTGTTTTATTTTAAGTCTGAAAATACTAATAAGGCTATTTTGCCAATGACATCCAACAATTATAATTAACTGAAGCAAAAATACTCATGGCAATAACAAAGGTAAGGAGACGTAATCATAAGCTGTAATTAATATGTAACGGTGATTGGTGAGTATCTCCACGATGCATACTTATGGCCAATTTTCTTCTAATCACAACAATAAATTGTGTCGGACAAAAACGTCGGCGCCACGAAGCAACGGACGAAATTGAGGGTTCGAACTATCTGTAGCATTGTTGTTAGTCGCTTGAGATTAATAAACGACGTCTTAGAGCCACAAATCACAATGAGAGCGAGCGGCGCCTGTGACCGTGCGCTTGTGTGCGTGCGCGCATACACACGTCACATCTGTGTGCGTGCGGCCGTACGCAAATTATTTAATTGCCGCCGCCGCTCTATGGTTATACGCCATAAATCTAGCGGAATCATCCGCGAATTATTCAAAGGAGCCGCCTCCATGATGCAGCGTCGTGTCGGCGGCGCCTGACCCGCGCTAACTAGCGCTCGGCGCACTCGCAGCTCGGCGCTCGCTGTCTCTAAGTACTGCTGATATCGCACCCCATTGTTACGCAATTCGAGAACAAAGCTCTAGTTATTTGCGGCGCTGTCGCGCTTGATTCATAGCGTTCGTTTGTCCTTCCTGCTGTGTCAGGTGATAGCGCTATCGACGCGCGCGCGCACAATCGCGCTCTATCGTGCCATCTGCGTGAAATATTCCACCGTCGCCACAATGCTCTCCCCTAGAGACAAACTTTACTAATACTACTTGATACACCCTTATTATCACTACAATAAAGTCGATAGACCGTTGTTTTACCTGAAGGAATATCACGGTAGTGCAATAACGACCTGCGGCCGCGTAATTCACGCCACCGCGTTCATCATGCAAAGTGGCCGCACATATTTCTGCGGGCAATAGCCAACTCTGTATCCTCACATCAAGGTACAATTTAGGTTTGTTTATCCAAGATTTATGTCGCGGGGGAGTTTAGCGGAATTTGAATTTTACTTGGTGTGGTCGATGTAGTGTGGTGTGTTGTGCGCATGCGCGGGCGGTGCCGCGCGGCGACAGATACGCATCGTCTTGTTAGCGCTATCTGATGGCCGCGGCTGTAATTGGCACCGAGTTGCGCGTGCGCGCCACCACCACACTTATACAAAATGAATTTTAAAAGCATTTTATCAATATTTATTCACTAAAAGCGTCATAATGGGCGCTTGTAACGCGACAGAGCGATAGCAGTGAGACGCGGGGACGCCTCGCTATCGGCTAGACGCTTAGGTACTTCTTGTAGCTTTGCAGTTTATCGTGACCGGTCGCTGGTCAGTAGGGGTTATTAAGTACTTCAGGGTAAGGTGGCTCGTTACATTGTGGTGTTCGTCAGCGTCAGCGATTTGTCTGTTATCAGCAGCGATGGAACACGTCTAACACATAATGGCGGGCGCGAGGTGTCGCAATATTTGCATACAATGCGCGCGCGCCGATGTTCCGCGATATTGTTGCATTCGCGCGTAATTGCGCATTCGCGGACCCGCTTTACTTAGATAATGCCATCAGTATTGGCAATAGAATTACTTAATTTATTAGGTGTTGCAAAATAGATTCTAAGGGGCTTAGCCAAAACCAATATTGCATTACTTAACCCGTTTACTTTTTGTTTTATGATTTTCTTTTTTACTTCAAAGTCGATAATGGTATGTCCCGCTTGATGGCAGCTGACCGCAGACGGTAAACACTGCTAACCAGAGGATATTTTACTATGCATTTACGCGTCACCGATCAACCAAATGACATCTCTGTATGGCTAGTGCAAGGAACACTAAGTTTGCTGGAAACTGATATCATGTTCCAATAGTGCCACTTCGATGACCAAAATAATTTAGTCAAATACAAAGGGGAACTATCCTGTTTTGAACTGCGCTAGTTGTAGCAAAATAAACTTGAAAAAATTGTACTAGAGAGAGAAAAATCACTTTAGATCATGATAAACTACCTAGCACTATAATCATCATTCACTCGTTTGCCACTGCCAAACTAGGCTTCTACTATTTGCGATACAATAATATTTTGGGGACTAAAGGAGAATTTGGCTCCTATACCTCACTGGCCAGTCAGCTTCGTATGGGGCATGACGTTGAGTTTTCCGTCTCTACCCAAACATATTATCGCCTACATGTAATTGTGCTTAGTCGCCTCTTAAGACACCCATGGTATGGAGTAGTGATACTTTTATTCTTAAAAGACACAACACAGACATAATTACTACACACAGTAGGCGCTTGGTAATCCGGCAGGCATATTTTTTCGTCGATGCCGGATTATCGCAAATGCCGGATTATCGAATTTGTATGAAATGTAAAAGCTTTATACATAAATACATTCATACATAGACTCACGCTTGTTGCCCGGGGGGTAGGCAGAGACTACGGAACGCCATTTGCAACGATCTTGACATATATCTCTTGCTTCATTCACTCCTATCAAATTCCTCATGCATGCTCTTCTGTTCAGGGTACTTCTTACCTGTCCTGTTTTAAGGATGTCTCCGATCTGGTCCGAGAACGTCCGTCTTGGTCTTCCCCTTCGCGCTGTCCCATTCACACTTGTCTAAAAAATAAATCCTACATACCATAAATCCACAATAAAAAAACTAGACCGCTCTGTAATCCGGTATTCGGCTGTATAAAATGCCGGATTACTAAGCGGTTTACCTGAGTCGCTGAATGCCGGACTACTGAGCGTGCTGGATTGGCGAGCGCCGGATTACTAAGCGCCTACTGTACTTAAAAATCAAGCGACTCTCGACCTCAAAATACACGTCATAAGAGTAACGGGATACAACATCCCAACCTAGAGTAACAGTGCGTCCCTTGTGCCTTAACCTTGACATTAAGCACCACTTAGCACGCTCATATCGGGCACTACAGTGACATTTGCCGTCACCGCTGACTGACATTTGGCGGAGACCCACTCGACAGGTGTGTCTCCCACTATTTAGGATACACACACACGTACCACTGCACAATTAACACAATGTTTTATGCCTTTCGTTTTGACATTTGATTGTTATTTACGTTAACACAGCGTGGTAAAATTTCTTTAACCCCTGTAATATACTTAAATTGTATAGGCATATAAATATGAACCTGTTGTTTTATTAAATGATAGAGTATTTTTATAACTAGGAATGTTATTCTGTTTTAATTTTGGGCGCGTTTGTACGACGAGATGCAAACGCAGATAAATAGGTTGAGCATAAATTGTGCACACAGACATGTAGAGCATTTCCGATGTAGGTACTAGAGTTGCATGCTTATACTTAATGTAAGAGTAAGCGTAATACCCGTACATTGACAAACATACATGAATTACTACCTAAAACAGGCACAGTACAAATAAGTGGACACATAAGACAGCCAATTAAAATAGCAGCTATCTCACTCTAGGCCATACAATTGATAGTACTTAAAACAATGTAACAAGAATACATATTCAGTACATACAAAATAATATAGCTCCAATTTACTACCTACCCACAGTGACACGCCAAAACATAGTGTATGCCAATCAAGCGTTCCTTCTTCAAAAATAGTGTGTGACGTCATACGCCACTAATACTGGCAACGACTAATCCGAATTAATTCTGAGGAGTAAAAAAAGTGCGCGGTGTCGCGTCGGTGGAACGATTGAAGGCACAGGCGCATACAATTGTGAAAGAGGCCGACAATTGGCGCTACCAAGTGGATGAGTCTGTCCATAAGATGTGGGTAATTAGAACACCATCACACGATACGTATAACTATTAATTTCTTTGAGGAAGGCAGGAAATGAAGATGGATGTGTGATAGACTCCAACTGCTATTATATTGGCAGTGTTATTTGTTTGAAGGACGAATATAGTGTCATACTAGCGTCAGTAATGCCGAATGATATAACCTATCTAAGAAAATGTTGTACTATTGTAAATTTTATTATGCTTAATTTTTTATACGTTATTTACCGCTTAGATTTGTGACGTCTCATTTTGATTAAAGACCCTGGCGATTCAATAAATTATTTAAAAAATTTAGCACCTACATGCTTTGGTGAGAAATTTTATCTTTTCCATTCAATTCTTATCTTCAAATGACAAGTCGATCGTGGTCAGCATCGTTACTATGTAGATTGCTAAGAAGTAGGTGATTACATCAGATTGCATAATATTAAGGAAAACTTTACGTTTTCCTGAGGAGCGGATACTTTAAAAAAAAGTAAAGAATCAATTATGCGCAAGTAATTATAGCTATTGTAATGTCAATCTTATCCGCCTTTGATTGATTACAACAAAACATTTAGCATTAGTATTATGGAACGATTAGCCTAGATTGTACCCACTAAGGTTTTACTGCAGACAGGCATTTCCACAACTCTTACTGGAATGCAATAATCTGACTGGTTTATTGTTTTATGGGTTTATTGTTAGGTTGGCCCGCCAGAGAAAGCTACACTCTCTCATGATATCGATGTAAATTGTCTGTTTCGATTGCCAGATGGTGATCGCTGGAGGGCCCGATAATCTACATAATTATTTAGTATTTAGTCACTCACCTACTTCTTCTTCTCTTCGTATCTGGGCAGAACTAGAAGTTCTGCCCAGATACGCGGCTGCTTGAAAGGATTGGCATAGCTTCTTTAATACATACTACGGAGATATAGCGAAGTCTGAGCCAAGGAAAAAGTATAGCTATTATCATAATGCCACATGCAGCCTCATGCAACTTAAGCAATAATAGCACTGTATGAAGAATTTTAAGCTAACCAAAAATGAATCACACGTATTTTGGCTGCTCCAGTACGTATGAGCTTATTATACAAAAATGCTAATATTGCCATTATTTACTCCATAAGATTTTGTTTATCTTTAAATCTTTCTAAACTAGGTTTATCTCTTCAGATGTCTCATAAACTTATAAGCCGTAAGCGACTTGTATGGAAAGGCTATGGTTTCAATAAAATGCATCTCAAGTCTTTTGTGTACCTGACTAGCCGACTAGCTCACCCAAATTTTCAGATATCATGAGTTAGAGTTAGCATAAGGATAGGATATAGCACTCTCTTGGTTAATATAATGTATTCCATAATTTTCATTTTGGTGCAAAAATGTTGGTGTACAGCGCCTACACGAGACACTATAAAACAATATCTGATTGATTTGTAGGAATGTTGAAATGTGACTCTCTCTCCTTTAAATGTCTCCTCTAAACGTGTGTGTAATTGTGAGAATGTGTGCATTTGATTATTCTATGGAATTATGACGCGACGACGTTTAATATCACCTTAGAAATTAACTTTTGAGTGGAATGTAGCTTTTCCTATTGCACGTAAAGACATAGAATATAGCTTAGTATAAAATAATGATGCTTTTATTAACTAATTACTTTGATGGTATACGCTATTAAGAACTGAATAGATACAAGTTTATAAGAATTAAATGATGAGGTGCGATCGATGAGGGTAACCGCACCTTGCGTATAGAATTCAGTCGGTATGTGCGGTACCAAAACTGGTCTTCAATGGGTTTTCTGTGAATTCTGGTAAGACCTGTTTAGATGATGTTGGTTTCAGAACTTTGTCTGTACAGTTACGGTAGTATAAGTGAAATTACAAGCACGCGTGTTCCCAGCGCACGCGTTTCCTCATTTGTAATCCTTCGAATTGGGTATGAAAAAGTAAAAGTAAGCGCTACCATGTCTCTTTCATAATACCAGCTGTTGGGATTAATGTTTTCACAAACGGTATACCATTCATACAGTCACTGCCTAGTAGAAAGTCAAATTTTAAAAGGTAGAAATAAAAAGCACTGCTCTTGAAATAATATCCCTAATTTAGTGATCCAATGAATCTAGCTTACTGCATTTTAAACTGTCAGTCTTCTTATTCGTTTTATAAATTCATTTATACATACGAAGTATTTTACCTACTCGGATATGGATATTGCATACATTATGATAACAGAATATTTCAAGTGATGGTCAAGTAGGTAGGTTGCCAACTGATGTTTTTTAAGATCTTAGCCACACATATCAGAATTTTAGAGCAGCTCTGGTTTACTAAAGAGATCGAATCTACAAAGGATATGGATGCTGAGCACTGGATAAGTATGCACAACCGTTCAGGAACATTATAGACTTATTACAGAAAACTCCGTGGTCCAGTGGATAGCGCATGCGTCCGCTGATCAGGAGGTCCCAGGTTCGAATCCATTGTAGGGCATGGAATTCCGGACGGCGTAACTGCACGGAGTCTGGCAAAGTGCCCGGTAAAATGGCGAAATGTGTGTGTAATATTACACCTCTGCCTCAAAACAGAAGCACATATTATATTAAAAAGAACCAAAACAATACGACGGTGTCGTTGTTTGATGCGTGAGATATGCATGTCACACCATTTGCTCGCAACAGATGCGCGTGAAATCGACGGTAATGGTCGCGCCCGCACCGCCGCACCGCCGGCACCACACATCTGCTGCCCCGAGGTAACGGCTAATCTGCTATCACAGCTTTATCTATCAAATAAATATGTGTCAATGGATGAAGATAATTTATAGTATAGTTTTAAAGAACTTTAATTGGTTGCATGTTTAATTGACCGTTTGGGTGATAGCTGATAGCCTGTTGGTTCCGGATTTCCATCGTCAATTTTATTCATTTGGGTTTGGTGACGTCTTAGAATAGCTACCTTAAATCATCTTAATATATAAAATCCTTGCGTTACTGACTGACTGACAGACGCGCTACAGTCGAAACTATTGGGCGCAGGAAGCTGAAATTTGGCATGTATGTTTCTTGGGGACCGTAGGGGTGCACTAAGAAGGGATTTTCCGAAATTCCCAAAGGATCGGCCAAAACGGGTAAATTAAAAAAAATGCAGGCGTAGCTGCTGGCGTCCTCTAGTTTAGTATAAATATTGCTTGAAGTGTATGTGGTAATTAATATGCGAAGTCGGCTCAAAATCGGTCTGGGTGTAGAGCCTTAGGGAAGCCCTTTGTCCACACATCTATATGAAAATTATTATTTATGCAAAAAAAAACAGTGTACTCCGTGGCGATTCAAAGGGCTAGTAAAAATGAGCTTCAAAACAAAACCTCCAATTTTATCCTTTTATGAGAAATATATGCAAGTGTGTTACGTGAAAGATGTCACACTAAATTACCCTAGCCGCAAGAAAGACTTAAAAAAAACTTGTGTTTTTGCATATAAACAAATAAAAAGGTCTAAATATGTTTTACCAACAGCTTTCTATGGGGAAAATCAAGATTAGCTACATCATAAGAGCATAGGTGTAATGATCTCATTTCGTATGCATTGAGACATCGCGCCGCGGGCACATCACAACCGCAGCTCGCAGCCACCGGTATACCGCATTTCAACACATGATAAAATCAACTTCGTGAAAAATGATTTGAAAAATATTACTCATTCATGTACGTGTTGAAGTTTTACGTCACTTGAAATAGTCGCAGACGCAATTGCTGCTAGCTGTAAAATGATCAAAATAAGACATTTATAATGGATTCATAAAGTAGTACATGACACAAATGTAGTGTCATGTACAAAAAGCAATAACGCTTATTAATTATAGGCCATTCAGGATAAAAATTGCTTCTTACTGACGACTCTACATAGGTGGGAGTACCTACAACACTCATGGTATCAGGCAATCACACTGATCTTAAGATGGCCCACTATCTCTTTTGAGGAACTATTCAACCTGCTTACGGTATTGTACAATATTTCAACCACACCAGTTTTGTTGTTCTTGATTTTGAAGTATGGACACAGAGACTGTAAGTACAATTGGCTCCAATTTAAATGATATAGGTACTTATATAACTGGGCTCTAAACACCCTTACGTAATTCTAAGATGAACTCGCAAACTATGTCCTTATCACCCGTTCCCATCTGCGCACCTATTTTTGTGGCTAACTTCTTTAATAAATGGCATCTTCATATGTCATATAAATTTTCATTCATCTATTGTTGCTAGATTAGTCATGTGAGGTGCATCAAAGGCGCCGCCGACCGGTCTAACATTAGCTTTTTGATATCTTCACTTGTAAGGCTGCAGAGGTCAAGTGATAATGGCTTTGTGGAAACTAACATGTATTAACTTCGGTCATGTCCGGTTAGGCTGGAAGTGAGTTTCCTAAGAACATATCAAACAATTATATAAATTATAATCATAACTCTTGATATAAAGTTATTATTACGGAAGTTTTATTTCTATTTCTGTTAAAAAGACATTTCGTTATCTCATCTAACCACGCAAGGTCTACATGTTGTGAGGTACTTCATTAAAATTTATAACTATGCCAACAGGATCTATATTATAAGCATATTCATATAATCTCTCCGTTTTAACTAACTGAATCAGAAGGAGGGTAAGATCCGTTTATACATCATCCAGCATTTATCTTGAAACTAACATTGAATAGACTATAATATTTTTACTCATCTAATAAGTTGGCACTGTTCGATCGTTGGGCTAAGATCTTCACATAACACATTCATTAATTCACATTCTTCAATAAATATCCATAAACTTCTGATTCCATCTTAAGATTGGTAATCATCGAATTAATCACATAAAAAAATTCTGGGCATATTCAGACAACAGTGTACAGCGTAGCACAGTTCAAACGCAACCTTAACTTACTGTAAAACCTAAATATAGCCGTAAAGCCTTTAAAAAACTGCGCAACAATAACATTTCGATGTTCGTGTCACGGGGCCAATTATTTAGTTTATCCATTTGACGGTCGGTGCACGTGTCGTGTTCATTAACAACAATAACGGATTCGACATTAAGCCACAATTAGTGGCGCACGTCTCATGTCCACAACGAGCCGACGCGCGTGTGTGAGTGTGTGAATGCACTGCGACCTTTCCCTAAAACACACATTAACATTAATAATGCGAAATTGACGAACGACCAGACAGGCGCCATCTGCGTACGCGCAATACACTGCAAAGAACCCAAGCCACACCGCTCCTTAGCAAAGGACAATAGCAGATCTCCATACATCGAAATGTCTGAAATTAAATTGCAGCGCACAGTTATAAAAAATATTTCAAAAAGTTCGGCGTAAGTAACAGAGTCTATAAATGATTCGATTTTCACTCGGGAAACCCGGAAAAACAAGATATCGGTGTTTTAGTTTTTAGTTAAGAATGAACAATGTAGGTACGTTTGAATTATCAAATGAAATTATGTCAGATTGACATCAAAACGCAGAAATATTCTGTAGCATCTAACTGTCACAGCCAAAGACAAAAGCAGAGCTGCACATTTTAAATCGATTTTATGTGAAATCGATACAACATTAAAACGATGCTGTGACGTTTTTATTTGGTTTAAAAGTTGTTTTGCTTCAAAACTAATTGGCTTATTGATATAATGTTAATTAAAGATTAAATAACTGCATATTAATAATTATATTTTAATAATTGATACGGATCAATAGCACTCACGTCTATTCCAGTCACACTATTGTCTATGGCAACAATCAAATAATAAAGTAAGTACCTAGTTCGTAATCAATTGGAATGCTTTTTATCATCATAAAATACTCCAGCTTTAACGAGACAAAGTGAAAATATTAAAAATCGTAGAAAAAAAAACTATTTGTTTTGTTCATATGAAGTTTAAGGTCGCCACAACAAACCCAAACCGAATTCTGCCATTGTCCTTTCCACCCAAGCATTTTGAGAGAATTGAAATCTTTATCTGTGTTATGATCTCGCGAGTGTATAATGCATTTGTTGCACGTAATAATGTGAAAGAATAAAGAGAAATCTGTTCTCAATATGGCTGCAGATAATGAACATTATGAAGACATGCGTTACTCATTACCATTCCGCATAATTCGCGCTCGCCTGCATAATCCGTCCACTTAGTGCCGGGGAGTGTGACGCGTGTGTTTGTGTGCGTCGATGCGCGTGCGCACTGCGCCACCGACGTTTACGAGCGCGGTATATCACGGCAAATTTGAATATCGCTTCGTCTGAGAAATCTGCGCGCTGGAAGAAGTGTAATTACAATCCTCGCAGGTGCCTTCACGTCGAACATTCGTTTCCATCGACGGAAATTAACAACATTAAAAAGTAAAATTTTAACGCAAATGAAATTCGTGAGTACAGAATTATAGCCATCATTGTTTACATAATGTATTCGCTTCAGTGAGAGCGATTGTTCGTATGTTAACGAGGTGATAAAAAGCAGATCAACAGCAAAACACTTTTAATGATGCCTCACCATCGCAATAGGGTTGATGCCCTCGCAAATTTCAGATTAAGTATGCGTGATATAAGACGAAAGAAATTGTAACATTACGCTTGCCTTGTCCTTAGGCAGATGCTTGGCAGAATTGTAGTGCCTCTACATTTATTAATTAAAATGTACGGCTCTAGTAGAGTAATATGCCTATAGGCACAGATATGATAATTTATCAGATAGAGCGCATTCGTCCAACTAAGCGTGGCACGTTGACAGCTATGTGTGCGTGACCTTTGGCGACTGGCACAGTACGGACACGCGCGTCTATGTGTGTGAAAAGTTGCCAGATTATGAATAATCTCCCAGTATTTTGCATATGGTTATGTAATATTCTTATATTCATTTGCGGTTTTGAAGAATTTACCATGGATTTAATTAATGCTTTTATAAATACATTTCTTAAATGTAGGTGCCGAGTTAAGTTTTAACTACTTCGTAAATCTGTATATATAAAATCCTTGCGTTACTGACTGACTGACAGACAAGCAACAGCCGAAACTACTCGGCGCATGAAGCTGAAATTTAGCATGTATGTTTCTTGAGAACCTTAGGGGTGCACTAAGACGGGATTTCTCGAAATTCCCACGGGATCAGGCAAAACGAGAAATACGAAAATATGTGTGTGCGAAGCCGCTGGCGTCGATTAGTTGAGAAATAAATAGTATGTATGTACACACGGCGCCAAGTCAAGCTAAACAGTTGCTGTACGATTTTGATACTTATTCCCTACGACATAAGTATATATGTACACACGGCGCCAAGTCAAGCTAAACAGTTGCTGTACGATTTTGATACTTATTCCCTACGCCATAAGTATGTATGTACACACGGCGCCAAGTCAAGCTAAACATTTGCTGTACGATTTTGATACTTATTCTTTACGCCATAAGAACGGTGCAAAGGTCAAAGTTGACGAGTAGCAGGGTGTACACGAATATTTGGATCGTTTGGGGATCGAACTCAAAACAATATTATGTAAGGTATATACTAATGGAAATTGAAATTCTATTACTATATTTATGAGAAAGAAGATATATCTACAATATACTTTTATAATACGGTAATGTATTTTTCATTAACATGACAATCATTATCACATAATCAATTGACAAGTGCATTTTCCCTAATTCAGGCAGAACGGCGTCGACAAAAACTGGCAACACTTACATATTTCTTGCACAAATACGAATTTTATCGAAATTAAATTAGGAAACAGTCAAATTATCAATAGTTACCTGTGAAAAGATATTCCATTTTCCTGTTTTTGTTTTTAGGAACAACTTTTACAGTGTTTAAGAACGCAAGGCGGCATTTTGAGAATTTAAAAGTTGAAGTGATCGTGACGCGTGAACTGTACGATGCGTCGTAGCGCACTGAGACGAGTTTGTATTCGCTTTTCAATTTTGTATTTGCTTTAGTGGCCGCACGCAACTGTGCCGTGCGTTCCATCTGATACTAATTCTCTCATCTATGCCTATAGGCAACAATATTATTGTTTATCTGCCGGTGTTTATGAGTTCTTTCAAAACATCACACATATAGTCCGTGAATATCCACTTACTTAATTAAATATACTTTAACAGTTCTACTAGGTATCAAAGATTCTTTTCACTTCTATGTGAATTGAGATATAATTTCATTAAGCAGTAAAATATGAACTAGAGGAAAGTCGACCCAAACAGTTGTCTCCTATCTATCCCAGTAGGTCTCTTCAGTTCAAAGTGAAGTGGATTACTAAGGTGTAGATTAGTCTAGTTATAAGATGGGCAAAATGTTTAACAATTCTTTGGACAATACGTTCAAAGACTCTAGGACGTACCAGCCCTGCCCTCTAAAAAGGCCGCAAGCAACAAAAACCAAAATGTTCACGGAAATTACCGACAGGTAATGCATACGCTCCCATTCTGTCGCGATGCACACACAAATACTGCTGTTCTTACAATGTTGACAACCACACTCTCAAACAAGCACATGTTTAACTGTGCCGACGTGCGATATCCCTGCTTTTTGCCTAATTATACCAAACCTGGTGTCAGACCATTTAGATTCGTGTGAACACTTCTTGACTATGTCTGGACACATTTTAGGAATTACACGGAACTCTTTGAGTCTTTGTGTTTAGGGAATGGGTAATGAAATTTGGTTTGTGCTTTTTAATTGGAAGTGGCTAAATATTTGATGTATTTTGCCTCATGCTGGGATAGTAGGAATGACATTGTAACCTTCTCATTGTCTTCTGAATTAAGGGAAAACAAATGGATCATCCAATTTGAACGCAGGAGCAAAACACAGCAGTGAAGCATCATCAGCAGTATTATCAAGTGATTCTGCATCCGAAAGCTAATATACTAGAAAAACTGCTTAGTTATATTCATGTATTCAATGTATGGCTAGTGGGCCTGCATAATCATGTAGAAGTTTTTAAAAGATGAAGGAACTATATCTACATATTTCTATGTTTGAGATCTTACGCTCGACCTCAATAACACTATTCGACCTGGTGCTCAATTCTGGATAGCATACAAAGTTGCAAACTTACATCCAAGAGTGTTGAACTCGTAAATGTATGTTCTATCCATAACGAAATCCGTCATGTGCTGCTCGCATCATGTTTCTCATAAGCAAGTGTTAAACTACCACACTTTCTCCAACTCTTATCAGTACATGAATATTCATTCTCACGGTCGTGATGCGACGCGGTACGGTACGATGCGACGTCTACCGTGCCGACGGACGACGTGCCGCGTCGTGGGAACTACGCTATCGCGCGACTATCGCACCACTATCGCGCAGCTATCGCGTGGCTACCACAGACGTCGCGACTGTTAGCAGCCGTGCGAGCGATCGCGTCACGATACTCTGGATGCGTGATGAGTGATGACCCACTGAACTGTACATGTTAGTATGTAAAGTGAGATGTAAATCCACAAACGTTGATTATACGTAGTTTGACACATGCACCGTACAAAAAATATTCTCACAAAATGGTTTTCGTGAATGATGCTACTGACTTTGCCAAATATAATATTTGATTGTCCCATCAGTAGCTGATCAAAAGGAAGGGCCGACAGGAAATAGCATAGCTTTATACCAATCCAAGATCTTCGAGCTACGTATAAATTCTGTTACGAGATTTAGCCACACACTAAAAGAAAGGGAGGTAGGCAGCAGGTTGCAAGTTATTAGTATTTTTCTATAACGTTTAGAGGTTACCCGCTAACCCGTGTGCCAACAGATGCGGTAAAAAACATCAACATCCATACCAGAAAAGTACTTATAATTCTAACGAGATGCCCGCTTTAGAATTTTGTTTGAACTTATACGGTGACTAGGTTTTAAGCTTCTTTTGGTGATACCTTCACTAACCAGACCTTAACCCGGACAGTCCATTAGAAACAATGATATCTTTCCAGTATGATATGCCACGTACCTTCACCTAAATAAACTTGAAGCCTATTAACCTTGGCTTGGATATTCGGAGGCCTAGAAACTTTCTCGAAATTTAAATATAGATCTGTGGTCATCGCAGCCAAATCGTTCCCTGACAATGGAGCCAGAACCTCTATCTACACTTCGATAGATTTGCCAATATTATTTACTTTACTATTATTTTATTTTGCAACATGCAAACGAGCAGAAGGGTGCATTGGGTTCCCACCAAGAACTTAGGGCCCCAAGCCAACCTCACTTGCAAGTGGTGCACCTGCCGATCAACGGACGAGGCTCTGGTAAGCAAAATATCGCGATAAGCGGCAATAGGCTCGCCACCTATTACGTGGGATCATAACACTGGCGAAAAGTGGGCGTTTAATATGCCTCTGCCTACCCCTTCGGGGAAACAGGCGTGAGTCTATGTATGTATGTATGCAAACGAGCCGGTTACAGACCACACCTTGCACTGTCTCGTTATCCCAAAGAGCTAGATGAATACATCTAATTATTAGGATGATTAACTCCAACAATCAATAATAATCAGTTACTCCTCTTTGCTTTTCTAGCTTTCTTTGTAAACAGTACCAAGCCAAACATCTATAATCCTATTTAAAAACTTAAATAATGTTTATTAAACTTGAAAGTCAGCGGAAGGCTTAAAGTGGATCTGTGCGATGAGTCTTGGTCGAGGCTTATGTCCTGCAGTCGACCTTTATCAGCTGAGATGATGAATCTCGAAAATAATCTTAATGTATAAAATCCTTGCGTTACTGACTGACTGACAGACACGCTACAGCCGAAACTATTGGGCGCAGGAAGCTGAATTGGCATGTGTTCCTTGGTGACCGTAGGGGTGCACTAAGAAGGGATTTCCCGAAATTCCAACGGGATCGGCCAAAATGGGTAAATTAAAAAAAAAATGCAGGCGTAGCTGCTGGCGTACTCTAGTTAAAATATAAATATCACAGAATTTTGCTATATCGACATGACCGCGTAGTGGATATGCTTGCGATACAGTTCACGGCAAGACATAAAACTCATAAAGTTGTCTCGATGTACTACTAACATTTTATGGACTGAAAAGTCTGCAATAAATTATTTGAATTTGAATAAAGTTCCATTTGTCATGATAACCGACACGAGGGCTATCCCTACTATAAGATAAAATAACGGAATCTACCACAACATTTCTCAAAATTAATAATGATTATAGTTTGAAGTTAATTAACAGCTTCAATATAACTAACAAAGTATTCAATCCGTGTACAATATCGGATAAACTTACATGTATTGTGCTCACACAATATTTGATAACGTTATCTATCGCATGACTCACTTTTGGGAGTGCACTAAATTATGAAGCGGCGCGTGATTTATCTGCGCGCGCGCCGATACCGCCCGTACGACCCCGTCACTAAGCAGGAAACACAGAATAACTAGTATGGATCGTTGTTGGAATATTATATTTTAAACTAGAGGACGCCCGCAGCTACGCCCGGAGATTTTGGTAATTTACCCGTTCTGTCCGATCCCGTGGGTATTTCGGGAAATCCCTTCTTAGTGCACCCCTACGGTCGCCAAGGAACATACATGCCAAATTTCAGCTTCCTGCGCCCAATGGTTTCGGCTGTAGCGTGTCTGTCAGTCAGTCAGTAACGCAAGGATTTTATATATTAAGAAATAAGCTTTCAGGGGGAGTGGCATATTTCATACAAGCTTTCATGGGTGAAACTAGATAAGCAAATAAAGTTATTTCTTTATTTACTTTAAACAAATCCTACGCCTTTGCAGGAGTATAATATGCCAGACTTGATACAACAATTTGTGTAATGCACTAAATGTTGTAAAGAGTCTGTGTGCTCTTTGTGTACGATGGCTGTGTGCTTGCGAATTTCGAAGATACTTATGGTGCCTATGCATGAACAAATAGTTATTTGTGCAACAAGAGAGCAAAGTTGTTTTTTGTTTCGAGTGCTGATTTTGAGTCCCGAGCAAGCGAAGGATTCTATGATTGATTCACGAGCGTAGCGATTGAATCAAAGTTTGAATCCTGAGCGTGGTGAGGGACTCATTAGCACGAGATACAAAAAACTTTGCTCTCGTGTAGCACACATAAATTTTCACCACAGCAGTGAGAACACATATTACTTAGGAGACATAGAAATGAACAGGAATAGATTGAATTCTGCATAATCACTTGTTGATTTAACTCTTCTGGTGTTAAAGTACAGTCATCATCGCTAGTTTCACTCATCTTTTTAGATTATTTTATATATTAATATAATTTAACATGTTACGCTATACCTACTGTATCAGCATCAGCGAAATTTTTATTCCCGCTACTTTTTTAAATCGCGTTTTAATACCGCGTCCCTGATGTTTATTTTTCAAATGTATCATTGTTGTAATTCTAAATAAAAATGTATTGGTTAAATACTAATTTTATACTATTAATTAGACTTATTTTTATTAAAATCCAATAATAAATTAAACATGTAAAAAATAACATATAAAAAAAGTAATTTCTTTATTACAAATATCTTTTTTTTTTTTGCTTTGCCGTAGGTGTTTTCTTTGAGGTCGAATTCCAAAATCGAATTTCGAATTCGAAGGGGTTTGTTTTTTCACTCACTTTTTATATGCATGTGAAAGAGACAGAGCACAGTAAAATTCGAATGTTTTAAATTTATGGCTGAACAATGTCAATTCGTGGCACTGAATATTGAAAAACTAAAAAGCTACTTTGCCTCACGCTCGAATCAAAATCGCGTTTTGTTCACTGTTGTCTCGCAGCAAAAGCGGCATGTTTGAGCTGCTGTGGTGAAAATTTATATTATGTAGTTTATGTACCTACTCTAAATGGATCTAATGAGCCCGAGTCCAAAGTCGAACCATTTTTATTATTAGACATTTTTTTATGGTAATAGGCGGCAAACGAGCAGACGGATTGCCTTTTTGTAATTTGTTGATTTTAATTGCTTACCATAAGGCGTTATGGTAAGCAATTACCGCCACCCATGGAAACAAGCAACACCACAGGAGTCACAAGTGCGTTGCCGCCCCTTGGGGTTGGGAAAAGGGATAGGATGAGGAGTGGGATGAGGGAGAAGGAATAGGGGATAGGGCCTCCGGCACTCTCGAAAAAAATTTCATACATAAAATGTTTCAAGCATGCTACGATATATGTAGATCGTTTGTGTGTACGTATCACAGCCACACTCAAAGCCATGAATGCGTTGTTTTCGTAATGTTGCTTCAGTAATGCAATGTAAACAGGTGTATAATTTTTACATACTACATGTCAATAATGTACTTGTATTACTGTATCGGCTGTACTGTGTCCCGGCTGTGTGTAGAGATCTTGGGGGTTCGATATGATATAATTAAAACGCTCGGCGGTGCACGAGCGCGCGAAATATTACCATACAGCCGCAGTATCGGCTCTGGCGCATCGATGCCTCGCACCCACCGGAGCCGTAATACGCTCTCAATATTACCAAAATTATTTACAATATTTAATTTTACGTGAAAGTTCGTGATTTAATCGGATCGTCTCGGTTTCTCGGCTTCGAAGTGAATATAGCCCAGTGTGCTCTCACTGACTTCGAATGTTTAGTGCGCTTGTTTGGACTGTATTGAAATGAAATGAGTATTTTTATTATTCAATGACAAGACGGATCATGTTTCAAATCTCTTCTGATAGCGGATGAACCATTTTGTCTTTTACCTTGATACGAATGATGACCAGTAGAGACTACAGAAGAAGATATTTCAGTTTAGAGAGACATTTACACTTAAAAAATCATATTTCCTTTTACCCGAAAAACCGGAAAACCTTAAATGTTAAAATTAAAAAAGAACCAAGCAAACTGGCTGAGACATACACACATCAACAAAGTCTAGGGATATTTTATATTTCATCAAATATCTAAAAATCTATGAAGAATTTTCTGATACAGTAAATAGAAGAATCATAGATTATTTTAAGGTCTTTAATAAAAATAAAAAACATTTCGTGTTTTTTTTTGTTTTAAATAAAAAAATTAATTTTTTTAATCATCATGGAAAATTAGTATGATAACAACAAACATTTCTTCTTAAAAAACTATTAATTTTAATAAAAATGGAAAAAATCTTGTAAAATCTAATCATTAATAATCAGTGTTGCCACCTCTTACATTGATTACACATCGACATCAATTGTTAATACTTAAAATTAAATTGTCAATGTCTTGCTGCGGTATGAGGTCCCATGTCCTTTGCAAGTGTTCGTAAAGTTGTTGTTCAGTCGTCAAATTTGGTGGAAAATCTCTCAAAGCTTTTTGTTCTAACATGTCCCAGGCATGCTCGATAGGATTTAAGTCGGGCGACTGTGCAGGCCAATCCAAAACTTGAATATCGTGCTCTCGGAGAGCGGTCGATACCAGGCGCGCCGTATGGCAAGGAGCATTATCGTGCATGAGTAGAAATTCATGGCCTATTTGAGTTCTGTGTGGGACAATAACGGGCTCTACTACCTCCTCGTGGTATTTTTGTGCAGTCATGCTGCCTTGGATCCAAACGAGTTGGGTTCGTCCGCCAAGACGAATTCCTGCCCACACCATGATTGTCCCGCCTTGGTATGGGTGGACCTCCTGAGGGTGCCGTAGACGGCTAACTCTCCCTGGAGCTCTCCAAACGCGTGTTCTTCGTGAATCCGGGTGAAACCCAAACCGGGACTCATCGGTGAACAGCACCAAAGACCATTGTTCGTCACTCCATGGTAAATGCTCCCGAGCCCACGAAAGCCGCCGACCGCGATTGCCACGTCGCAATGCTGGAACACGCAATGGTCTTCGAGCATGAAGATCAACTTCATGTAACCTTCTTCGCACGGTTTGGTCGCTTACCAGCAGCTGGTGGTCCTCCTAGAGCCTTTGCACTAGTTGCAGCGCTGTGATATTGGGTTGTCTTCTGGCGGTCATTTGGAGAAATCGATCCTGTCTCTGCGTAGTAACACGATATCTACCTGTGTGCTGTTCGGCCACATCTCCAGTACTGCGATAACGTGACCACAACCTTGATATCACATTTTGACTGGTATGTAGGGCCTCAGCAACGACGCGTTGAATTGCACCATTTTCTAACATGCCCACGGCTCGTAACATTTCATCTCGACTCAAATGACGACGTGACATGACTTTTAAAGTTCGTACGTCACGTTAAATTAAAAAAGAAAAACAATTAAAAACCCTTTTCATTAATAATTATAATAAAACAGTTTTAACTTTCTTTAATGTAACGAATTACTAGCAAATTTGCCGCCATATTTTGTTTATTATTTTGTTTTTTTTCTTTCCATGTTCAAATTTTGAAAATAGAATAAAAGAGGTTTTAATCTGTATATAAACTTTTTGTGGAAACTAACAAGGTTCTAAACTATAAACTCGTAAATAATTTAGGATTAAGATATCCCTAGACTTTGTTGATGTGTGTAAGTAGGTATAAATTTTATGTTTTTATAAGCAGTCCAATTGCTGGGCATAGGCCTCCTCTCACTATAAAAGGTTTTGCTGGCCACGTGCAGGTTGACAGTCTTTACGTCTATCACACTCGCAGTTATGCAGGTATCCTCGCCGTTTTCCTTCACCGTTTACAAAACTTTAATCAAACTTTACGAACATTACTTGTATAAGTTTACTCTTATAGATCTCATCGTCTATCATCCGTGAAGTCGGCAGATTGAGCTATAATTTTTTTCAGTTAGTAAGTACACCAGTACGTGTTACTTAGTGTGTAATGAAAACGAAGCGTAGCTCCGTGATGGCTGTGTATGGCCGGGCGATAATTTACACGGATTCGGTTCAGCCGCGGCGTTTATCGGACGGTTTAATCGTAAGTTGCACGCTCGATTGCCAATCATTAAGTTGGCGATATGCCAGTATTTAAGCCTGAGAGCCTCATCGTAATTCTGTTTCAAAGTTTTTACGTCCCACTCAGATGTTATTTTGGCAGTAACTGTAGTGCCTTCTGTCTATTAATAATAATGAAATGAAATTTTCTTGAGACATCGTTCAGATAACTGAATGATGTCTTAAGAAAATCTGTAGTTCATTTTGGATTCTATAGAAAGTTTTAAAGTAAGATCTTACTTAATAGCCCGGCCATTAACAAAAGTAAAGTTTATTGCGACGACATCGATATTCGATAGATTCCTCTCATACTATTGGTAGAGCTAATTGATAAAGTTAAGCTTCAAGAAAGGTTAACATAGTCGCTATGCGCTATGTTACTAATGTCGTACGTTCGATTCTAGTTCAGGACAAATAGGAGGGAATTGTCCAACGCGAAATTTTTGTTCGAACCCTCAAAATTTAAATACTAAAAATGCAACTGTTAAAATGTTGGCAAACCACCTTCAAATCCTTGTCTAGTACACAATCGTGAAGAAACACTAACTGAATTTTGCTTTATGTTCGCTGTTTATAAGTCACTAGCCGTTTCCCGCGGTTTCACCCGCGTCCTGAGGGAACTACTTCGCGTACCCGAAAAGCCCAAATATCTTACGGACCTCTATTTTTCTTAAATAAAATATAGCCTATGTTACTCGCAGATAATGTAGCTTTCTAATGGTGAAATAATTTTTAAATCGGTGCAGTAGTTTTTGAGTTTATCCATTACAAATAAACAAACAAAAATACAAAGTTATCCTCTTTATAATATTAGTTTAGATATAACCTCAATGATCGCGTTCCGATCTATGCGTGCAGTTGGCCATGAACAAACGAGCTCCAACGTTAATATTCGACACTTCGAATATTTAGTGGTCACTTCGCGGTATCGGCTAGTTATTCTAATGAATATCGTTAGTTTAACAGAGTGGATGCCGTAGGGCTGTGAAACCAACATATACACCTGTATATATAAAACTAGAGGACGCCAGCAGCTACGCCTGTATTTTTTTTTAATTTACCCGTTTTGGCCGATCCCGTGGGAATTTTGGGAAATCCCTTCTTAGTGCACCCCTACGGTCCCCAAGGAATATACATGCCAAATTTCAGCTTCCTGCGCCCAATAGTTTCAGCTGTAGCGTGTCTGTCAGTCAGTCAATAACGCAAGGATTTTATATATTAAGATTATTGGGTTACTGACTGACAAACAGACAAGGCACAGACAAAACTACTGGGCGCAAGAAGCTGAAAATTGGCATTTATGTTCCTTGGGAGCCGTAGGAATACAGTAAGCACTTCTGAGTACAGGGTATCCTCTAGTAAATATGTGTACTTCTTTGACCGATTGGCATGTAGAGCTAAGTACCTATTATAGATTCACAGTTGGCTGGCTTTGAAAACCATTTAGGTAATAGTAAACATTGATTGTCGGCTATCATACACGTTTCTAGACACCATGCACCTATTATACTATTATACCACATTCACACAACACCATCTAGTCCCAAATTAAGCAGAGCTTGTACTATGGGTACTAGATAATGGATAAACATACTTATATACTTTTTTAAATACATACATATTATACATAGCAACACCTAGACCAAGACAAACATCCATGTTCATGTACACAAATGTTTGACTTGTGCGGGAATCGAACCCGCGACCTTCGGCTTAGCAGTCGCTTACACTCCCGCTGCGCAAACTGGTCGTCAAAACTATTGTTTATAGCCTTCACATAAACTTACTCAAACTGCACAAAAAATCAAATAGATTTTCATTTTCAAGGACTGTATGTCATCCCATCTCATCAACCAATAACAACATTAAAATTCGTATCCAACAACATCCCAAGCGGATATGTATTAAAAACTGCCAACCTTACTTTATAATAACGCTATTATAAAATTGTAAATCGTTTTCAAACGAAATCGTTTGTAAAAACAATCGCGAGATCGCTTCATATTCATGTCTCGCGTTTGCATTTAATCTGCGAATGCGACGATCGAATCCACACCTGACAGTACGAAAATGTTCTATGTAAACTTACTGGTCGACATTATCGCTGCCCACGCAAAGTAATACTGCACTATACTGCACATAACTACACCTGTAAATCTATAGTGCTAAGGTTGAGATTCCCGTGCTTTGGTTGTATGCTTTGTGAGGGTAGTTCGCTTGAGTATGCTGCGTGCGCGCGGCACAGGTGCGCTGGTCGTGACGCGCATGCGCGCTGAGCTCCTCAACTGCGGCCACTGATTCACTAAACATGTCGGTCATTAATATGCCCATTAAGATAAACGACTGATCTGCCAGGAAGTGGACCAAACTCTTTATTGCTCACCTCCGTACTTTATGTTCCAATGAGCTCTCTAATTATTATTATTGTATGTGTTCTACATATTCTGTTGTCTTGTCTCACTAATTTTATACAGTGAATGATGGAAGTAGTTTTATTATTGCTTTATGTTTCCGTTGCTGCATTGGTTGTGTATAATGAAGCATATGATGTATTCCAAGGTCGTCGACAAACTATACAATTGAAGCCAGACTGCCGCCCCTAAAAGGTGTCACAAAACGACTTCTTTATATGGACATTTTGCTTTCACTAAAATAATCATAAGGACTTCAAATATTACTTAGTACTACTTCTTGAAACATAAACCTTAGTGCATATAGTACAATTATTCAAAAGCAGAGCTCATTTGTATAGTCAAGACTTATTAGTATTCACATGCTGAATCGGCGACGTGCAGACTACCTAGTAGTGCTATCGCCAATCACCGTCATGTGTGCAATATAGTAGACGTCGACATTATTCAGATGTCAGTAATTGCAACTTCGTAACCAATCAGCGTCGAGCTGAGAACAATACCTGGGCACATCCTGCACCATACCTAACATAATGTTCTTAGAACACCCATTGTATTGCATGAGTAAGTATGAGCATGTAACTTGTTTCATCAAGAACGATTTGCATGCAACTAAGTCTATGTAAAGTAAGCATAAACATTGATGAAAGTTTGATGAAGATTTATTTCTTTATTAAACTTAATATGCTGGCAGTATAGTGGTTAATATACTCATAGATCGGTACGTGAGTTAAATGTATAATTGTTGATAGTTATTAGAAAAATTATGTATGTGTAGTGGCGATTAGCATCGGTACAGCGAATTGTTGGATGTGTATGGAAATGGTGCGGGTGTTGCGCATGCGTAACGCGGGGCAGTGCGTCACCGGTGTATGGTTGTGAGGTGATGGCGCAGGTGGCCGGCTGTTCCGAGAGGCGCTTCCTTCCCCGAAGCAACACGACGCGACGCTTCCATTGTAATAGACACACGCGACTCACATACATATTGCCCAATTGTCAGAGATGTTAGGGCAGCTCTTCACTGTCCACTGAGAGCCAGAGATTAATTCATTAGCAAAGTCGACCATTTTAGTCGCGAGTTCTAGGGCAACCATCTCATATGATGTGTTCTATTACGGAGATGTATCCAGAGTGGAAACAAAATTGCACAGGTGATATGATATATGTACAAGGTTTTATAGGATCGATGAATTTCTTGAATATTGGTTCCACTTGTTACTTTTCCCACAGAAATTATATTGAGGAACTTGATACCTTTATCTGCTTCCATCGTCTCTCAAATCGATATATCTATGATAAATTCGGAGCAATCCAAAACTAACACGTGTTGACTCTGGCATGAATGGCATGGATCCAGCAATCCATGCATCTATGATTACCAACCCCTCTGCCACTAACAGCAATACCGCACACAATTATGAGTTGCGACTGACGAGATACATTGTGCGATCACCGCAGATAGCAAAGCAATTAGTCTTCTTAATTTAGATAGGAGTTTAGCAGTTTGTTTTGTTTTTCGTGTGAGTGTGTGGCTAAGTCTAGTGTCGGAGTTTTTCAGACCGCCCGAAGGCCTCCGACGTGGCCTCACGTTTAGCAGTGTATATGATCTTCAATCGTATACAGACTTTAGCGTATATTAATTTAATATTTTCATAAGCTCAAGCATTATACGAAGTAAACACTACATTGTCTGCGGTTGCATCCTGTGGGTGCATTGTGTCTCGTTGCGATACTATCGCCGTTAAATACCGCGTATCGCACACACGTATCAATGGCGTAGGCTCACTCCAACGAAACGAGATATTTTTTTATTGCTTTCGTATTATAAACTCTGAAGGCAAATAATTATAGTTCACTTTTCATTGTGCTAATTTCCAATTTTGGGACAGTTTCTGTTTTTTGCAAAACAACTTTATTTAGGTTCTTTTAAGGGTCGGTTTTCTTAAGCAGACTTAGACGGTCTAACAGTGTCGATGCAAGGAAAGTGACATCGAACAGATATTAGTATGGGTTAAACGACATTGTTTAGTGTGGGACCGACTGTTGATACCCATCGCAGGTTTAATGAATTACTAAAGACGGATATTTAACAGGTGTTTACTGTTTTATTTGATCGTTGTCGTCCATTGTCATATTCGATGCGGTGTATCCTGTCTGTGTAGTAAAACCTGATGTGAAACAAAATCAGTAGAAAGCTTTGATTGCAGAGCAATTTCCAGTTATTGGCCTAGGCAATAATTGCTCTCTTCTAACTACTTATTCCGATTTGACTCGCTGGGCAGATATTAGGTACGTGTATGCTAAATTGTTCTAAAATTGATATGAAAAACTGCAGTCAATCATAATTTTCATCATCTTTGGCCTCCCCAAAGCTTCCACAAATACCTCCATCCAACCGCTTTCTGCGATCCTACGAAGATCGTCAGTGCACCTTGCTTACCCGTGCTGTGCAGTCCATTACGTGCCTCCATTCAAAAATTCTCTCTGCCTCAACGGCCAACAGTTATTCGAGCTATGCGTCCCCTGCCACACAAAATTGAATATGACAGAGTGATATGTCGACAACTTAGTTCCTTCTGCAGATCTCCTTATTTTTCATTTGAGCTCGCAGAGAAACGAGCATAGTGTCTCTCTCTCTCTCTCTCTCTCTCTCTCTCTCTCTCTCTCTCTCTCTCTCTCTCTCTCTAGTGATCTCCGGATGACTTCAGATAAAGTCTATCACAATATCTAAAAGCAAATCGTTCATATCGATCTACTGTCAAGTTTGCTTTGACATCAATGTAATATAGCTGCCTCAATCCCTTCATGTCAATCTCAAACCATTTTTGCTTAATTACAAAGATTTAATATCCAAAACTTGGATACGACGGCTATTTGGCTACGGTTAACGAGCGAGGTTTATGGCATCGGCGTCGGCGCAAGCGAAGACTGAACGAGTGCAATTAAACACGATTAGTACTGTACCGTACCGCAACGCTAAGAGCCTTGATTACCGTGCAACCGAAAACATCCTGCGATAAAATCGAGCCTTTGCTGCATTATAAGGCGATTAAACGCTAACGGTGGAACGATTTGGCATACTTGATGCGGACTGCGTCAAAATATACGTCCTATTGTCGTAAATGCTTATGCCAACCACCAAGTGGTTACAATTCCCGTGGCCGTGAATGGTGTAATCCAGGCTGAAACATCAGGGCCAATCGAAGGTATTTTACCTGATACGTGTATTTGTTTACGCGAAAGAGACCCGATGCCTAAAAATTAGTACCATTTGATACCTCAGCAAGACTGACGTGATAATTGATAATTTCTCTAGTTTAATGAGGTAGATTTAATTCTCCTACAGACATTTAAGAAGTATGAGATATTTCAGTGGATGTAGAGCATCCACGAACTATGTTTCGCTTCGCGGGCGAGCCTTATCAATGTCAAATTATTCTCGCTAGCACAGAGTGCAGGAACACAAAAGTCTTTCTATCCACTTCCGTAAAGTAAAGAATTTGAAAGATGAAATAGCAGTGGCGCAAAAGTGACAACCGTTGGCGTACCTAGTCGTAATCTATAGTTGAGACGGCAAACGTAGAGCAAGGTAGCTGCCGTCTAGGTGGATTTTCGCAAAGTTACTGACGGCTACTCCTCGTCTACAGGAGTTCACGACTAGTCAGAAAACGGGCCCATTGGGCTTCTAAGCTGGCCTTTATTCAGTAGTAGATTACGGCAAGCTAATTAAATGATGATAATCTTTCTTGGACTTAGCTCAGATACTCGTACCTACTAGATGGCAGCACTAACTTAAAACCTAGTTTCAGAGTAACCAATATTACCATTCTTCTCCGGAACTCTTCATATGAAAATATTTATAAGCCGTCTGAGTATCAGACACATGTCTTGTCGTGTAAGGTGTTGTTCCCACGGCGATGTTCCTCGTTGGACAAAAACTTGAACGTTAAACACTGGTTGCGGCTGCTCCTTGTACGGTGGCGATATTTCGTCGATCGGTATGCTGTTGTTTGACTGCTGCTTAATTGTCCCGCAAAATATATTGCCGAAATATAACACGTAAATTGCCTAATAAATAAATTCTTTATGCAGTTTTGGATAAAAAAATTACAATATCGAACTTATAAGGTTTGGTGTGCGAGTGGCAAAGTGTTTCTTCAGTTTAAGGGAATAGTTCGAGTTTTTGGCCTTTCTCAATAGCAGCAAGTTAAGTAATAATGAAAATAGTTCATTAAAGCAAAAAGCTCGCCCCCAGCTCCACTAGTGCGGCTCTATGTTATTTACCTTACATATCAATATTGTCGGTCAATATTGTCAGTCTGGTGAGCAGTGTTTCTAATTTCCATATTTGTAAAATGGATGGCTTATTCATCCCTAAAACTGTTGTGTTTCAAAATTGTAATGTCTAGATGGCGTGGCTACCGATTACAGGGCCTCGGTTCAAAGTAAACTAAGTATCTGGTTTAGCAGTTCATGTCTGAAGCAAAACCTGCATGAGGGAGTTTGTAAGTGACATGTGCCAAGCGACAACAAGCTCTTGGCTGTAATTCCCAACAGAGAGGCAGTTATAAGTGAACTCTAATATTAGGTACTTTATCATGTAGAGTAGGTAGATACTTTATGTTATCTAAGTATGTAGGTACTCCTAAAACTTTGTATCAAACAAATTCTCAGAACGAGGCTAAAGACAACGTCATGAATATGAATACATTTTATGTCTTATTTATTAACTAGAGGGCGCCAGCAGCTACGCCTGCATTTTTTTTAAATTTACCCGTTTTGGACGATCCCGTGGGAATTTCGGGAAATCCCTTCTTAGTGCACTTCTACGGTCCTCAAAGAACATACATGCCAAATTTCAGCTTCCTGCGCCCAATAGTTGCGGCTGTAGCGTGTCTGCCAGTCAGTCAGTAACGCAAGGATTTTATATATTAAGATTTAACATAAAGGTACGTAAGCAAATAATATAAAGCTCCTTCAGAAAAATAGAACCATAACATTCAACAAAAGGTAGCATACATCTAACTCAACAAAACTTGCACGTCATAACATTGTCACCTTTAATATTTATGCACAAGTGAACTGACCACCAGTTGCTCCACATAACTGTCGCTAAGTGCCCGTGTGAATGAGCTGTGGGCGCGGAGGTGAGGCTCGGGGCAGAGGAGGCCGGGGTAAGGTCCCGTTACGTCGCGTGACCTTTCGGACGGACCCCGATGCGCCTGCGCCGCCGTCCTTGACCTCAGTGCACTTGCACCGTGCGCCCGCGCGCTATTATACACACATTAGCCCTTATAGGGGACACTTTATACCGCACATACTAACTGCTACTCAAGACTTTTGTTTGAGCTAATGGTATTGTAAAACATCGTCTGTATTGCTTCTTTACGGCAATACAGTGAAAATATGTTGACGATCAAGTGTTTTATGCAACGGAGTATGTTGTAAAACAAACACATAAAATCTTTTTTGTTATTGTCTTTGGTAACTGTCTTCATCAGTGTGAATAACCAATATGACTTTTTTAAAGATCGATGTTTTCCTGGAATGTTTTGACGATGATCAATAAGACATACCTACTTGCACAACACTCATAAATGTATCAATCAAATGTGTACTGCAGACTTTGTCATTCACTAATCATATTTATGCCGTAAATCAAATTAATAGTGTGCAGGTGGGCCTCATTATTTTATTCTTATTGGCATAGCACATTATCGACCCAGCGTTCCCAACCGACCCGCAAAGCAAAAAGTCCGCACTGTGAAAATGTTAATATTCTATCAAATTTTTTTTATTTTATTTATAGACTCACGCCTGTATCCCCGAAGGGGTAGGCAGAGGTGTAATATTACACCCACATTTCGCCATGAATTTTGAGGTCCCACGTAATAGGGGGCGAGCCTATTGCCGTACCGGGCACATTACCAGACTCCGTGCTGCTACTGAGAATTTCCTAACGGAAAAACCCAATAACACTTTTGCCCGACCCGGGAATCGAACCCGAGACCTCCCAATCCCACGCGCACATTTATGTCGCGAGACCAACGAGGCAGTCTATCAAATTGGGTTGACTAGTAAGTGGACTGCGGGCTCCAAGGCACCAGACTTGGATGAAACCGGGATAATGCTAGAACATGATGATGATTATGGCAGTTACCCATTTAAAACCATAGCTAAATTATGTACATGTTATTGATCGCAGCTGTGCTTACTTAAATACAAAACAATGGGCCATAGCTGCCGCCTGAATATCAATTGTAATTATTGTTTTAATTTATTGTTCATAATTAATTATATATTGGCACAGTAGCATCTAATTGTCTGTTAATAATTAGAGGGCCATATTCGTTAAGTTAACTGGGTTTGTGTTATGGTTTAGAGTAGTAATACATCCCGTAAGGTGGTCCGATGATCTGGTTAAAATCGCGGGAAGTGGTTGATTGCGGGCAGCTCAAGACCGGTCTATGTGGAGAGCCTCGGCGGAGGCCTATGTCCTGCAGCTGACGTGTCTAAGTTGAGATAATGATGGTGATCATCATCGAGTAGTAGGTGTATATTTAAAAGACATAGAAACTACCGTTGGACGTATTGTTCCCATATATTGAGTGCCCTGTTGATATACTACGGAATTCAATATTCGATCTATAGATAGATCTGTAGATTTTAGATTAGTTTTTGACATAAGCTCCATACAAAATATGTCAAACATGAATCTCGAATCTCAAAATCCATGTATGGATCGAATATTGAAAATGGCTATGACGGAAATCATGGGTTCGATTTCCACTCAGGACAAATCTTGAGGTGATAAGCATGATAATTTGTTCTGTGTCTAGGTGTTATTTCTCTCTAATATTTATGTATTTAATAATTTATTTCTTATAATACTGTCTCCGTAGTCCAGTGGATATATAGCGTATGCGATCGCTGATCGGAGGTCCTGGGATCGATTCCCGGGTCGGGCAAAAGTGTTACTGGGTTTTTCCGAATTCTCAGTAGCAGCACGGAGTCTGGTGAAGTGCCCGGTAACGGCAATAGGCTCGCCCCCTATTACGTGGGACCTAACAATTCATGGCGAAATGTGGATGTAATATTACACCTCTGCCTACCCCTTCGGGGATACAAGAGTGAGTCTATAAAAAAATCTTATAATAATGCATACCTATTCAATGCCAGGCCTTCAAAACTGCACTGAACTCAATAAAGAAAGTTGCACATTAATATAATTTATCAAGTGAATATTGAATCGGTTTAATAACTAGTAGCGTCTAGTAGTTTATGTTCAACCGGTGCAAGTATTGCGAATGCTCTTGAACTATGAATATCACTTTCACGCTCGATTAGCTGCAGTTCTTGGAAATTCAGCTGACTTGTATATCATGCTATGTATCTGTTCAATAACGACCGAGGTGAAGTAAAGCATATGTTGAGTTGAGAATATTTTTTTTCGTTTTAAGAAATACTAATTACTCTCCTGCACTTTGTTTTCCTGTGGTGAGGTGGTGATGGACCAAGAGTACAAAGTGACACAAACCTATTTTATTCCGTGAGTGAAGGAGCCGACTACGGAAAATACTCGAAGGAAGTCTTTGTGGAGAGACGACAGTCACGACATTAAAACCTTTGCCACCCCACCTGACCAGTGTGGTGCAGTAGGCCAAATAAAGTTTTATTGACTTATATTGTGACCCAATTTATGATTGGGTTCGATTCCTGGGTCGGGCAAAGTGTTATTGGGTTTTCCGTAAGGAAATTCTCAGTACCAGCACGGAGTCTGGTAATGTGCCCGGTACGGCAATAGGCTCGCCCTCTATTACGTGGGACCTAAAAATTCATGGCGAAATGTGGGTGTAATATTCCACCTCTGTCTACTCCTTCGGAGATACAGGCGTGAGTCTATAAAAAAAAAGTAGGACAGGCCTACATATGTCTAGCAGCGGACTGCGAAACGCTGTATACTTAATGATGAGTTGATGTCTAGGAATACATACTGTATCGCGCGCAGACTCAATAGGTACTCATTGCAGTTTTAAACGAAGAGGCGGTTGCTCTGTCCACTACGCCGTACGTGATGTCTCAATACGGAATGACATGTGCTTGATAGTCGACTCTTAAAATAGGATTTGCAGGGTCAGGGCTTGAAAATGTTCTGCTGCAGACTGTGTTTTGCCTAAGGACACTGAAATATGCCTGCACTGCAGGAACTCAAGTTTATTAGCAATCTTGATGTTTTGAATGTTTTCGTTAGTGGTGGACGGGCCAGCAGTCCTATTCACAGTAAGCGGCATCCGTGGCATAAATATATAGATGTATTCTTAAAGCTATTCAGGGAAATAAGGATAAGAAATTTAAGTTAATGAGATTAAAAGGATAATGATAAAAGGTCATCATTATCGTCTTTGGGTTGTCCTTGACGTCCAGGGTCAGTTTAATAGTCTAAATAAATAGGACAGAATATCAGCTTTTCTACATAGCGACTGCCGACTGACCTGCGCAACCCAAAAGGATAGCAACATTACGACTGTCAAACTAGTCATCTTCTTGGCAGCCGGGCCGACGATTTAACGTGCTCTCCGAGTCACGAGACAAACACTAAATTGCACAAAACTCGGCAAAGTCCAAAGTAATACGTGCCGTGGACTAGGGTTGCCAGATTGGCTGGACTTGGCTGGATTGTCCAGCTATTTCACACGTTGTCCAGTGTCCCGGTTTTAGGCAAAATGTCCAGCTAAAATGAATCGTATGCATCACCTCTTCCTCTAGCACAAAAACGGAAAAACTAAAATAATGTTTTGCATTTGCAAGTGTCGAATATGAAAACCTTCTCTGACACGTGCCAACAAGATGGCTATCTCTCTTGCCTGCTATCGACAAATTGATTTACTGTTGGCCTGCAGTAAAAATGTATTTTTTGACAAAAGGGGAAGATTATTGCAGAAAATAAATATGGGAATTCGTTTCCAAAGGATTGACCTTAGCTGATTTGACTGATATCAATAGCATTACATTTCATGAAGGAATTCCAGATAACAACAAACTTGCAGCAAGTTTAAATCAAACTTCCTAGTTTCACTGTAACAAACTTGCATCAAACTTGCGTGAAGTTTGTTTTCCAAGGAATTAGGATGACGACGAGCACAGGTTGGTGGTCCGACAACAGCTCATCGTCGAGCACCTCCTGCTGTATCTAGGAAGTCGACCGACCACCAACCTGTGCTCGTCGTCATCCAAATCCTTTGAAAACCAACTTCGTGCAAATTTGTCACAGTGAAACTAGCAAGTTTGATTTAAACTTGCTGCAAGTTTGGCAAGTTTGCATTGTAATTCAGAGGCTATTCTTCTATTTATATTTCATTCACAATATCATGCCTGAATTTAATTTAACAAAAACAGCATTGGAAAATGATTCGTGCACTATTACGGAAATTGACGACATAATGCGAAAGGTAAAGAGCCACCTTAAGAATAGATTGAGGGATAAATTTTATGGCAGCAAAAACAAAGAAATCTTTAAAAAAATTAGTGATCGTGAGAGAGCCCAATTTACAACCGAAACTGAACAGTTTCTGAAAAATTCAATGCAATATTTTAGAAGAGAGATATAATTTTCCAGACAATTCGATTTTAAAAATACTTCCTATTTTGACGCTAAACAAACCAATAAATGACGATTTGTTCAGTTGGGAAGATCTTTCTGAATTGCCAGAAATATTGAATATTTCTCAAGATATTAACAGCGATGGCTTATACGTGGATAACTGTAGTCTTCGCCAAATATATGAACGTGTTCCAAAGAACTTGACAAACGATAAATGATGGGCTCATATTTTAAAAAAATTGTAACGAAGATTTGACAAATTTGAAAAACTGATTTGTTTTGTACTGTCAATACCAATAAGCAATGTTTCTTGCGAAAGAGTCTTTAGCCTTTTGAACAATTTATACACTATAGATAGAAATTGCATGTCATTTGATTTAATTAAATCAGAGTTAATAATAAAAAAATAAAAAAAAATCTTTAAAGTTCAATCGAACTTTGAAGAAAATTTTAATAAATTTAAATCTTTTCTAAACACAGTAAGGTTCTAAAATGATCAATGCGGCTAAAGGAAATGCTAAATATATGTGGCAGAAAAAGTGATTTCACATTAATCTTGTTTGATTAAGATTCCTCTGTTTTGTTGTAGGTAACAATAAAACCTAAGTTTTACGAAATTATAAGCATTACATATTATAAAAATGTAGTTTTTTTTTGTCCAGCCAAAAATCCTGATGTCCAGATATTTTATATTATTGTCCAGAAATTTTGATTTCTCAATCTGGCAACCCTACCGTGGACTGAACTTAGTACCCTCTGCATGGCAGTCTGTTGTTCTATCTCCACAAGACTACTGCTGTTTTGAGAAGGATCAAGGATAATAAATGAGAAATGGACAAGGTAGACTCTCATGCATCAAATTAAATGCTAAAGTGAATGCAATATTAGGTACGTACTTAACATCGATATTTTTTTAAACTGTTACTATTGGAAAATTGCCGTACCACACAAAAGGCATAAATTTTTAATACAAAGTTCGAGCCGTTTACAACATCTGCTTTACAAATGGTTTGATATCTTTCTTAACTCTAAACTTTTTTCTCTTTCTATCGTTCTTTATTATCCAACATTGCAGCTAAGATACTGCGATATTATCGTTGTAAGCTCATTACTATTCAGATTGTCAATTTCTTGCAAACAATTTACAGACTTTCAATTGATTCGCAAAGCAAATGAATGATATTTGATTAATATCCTTTAGCCATTGGTACCGTTTATGACTGTATTGACTGACGAGATGTTTGATTCGTTTCTTATGTTCTTAGGACTATAAACGTTTCTGTATTACTGAGAGATCCTAAATATATCATAACTGGACATCGCCTGTGTCTCCGTCCGCATAAGTGTCGGGCATCGCAACATAGTAGAGCTCCAACCTCCTAACTCCACACAAAAATATCTTATCATTACTCCGGTGCGACTTGAAAGAAGGACAAACAGACAAACGTATTTTATCGTTTGTAGTTACTATGAAGGTAGGAATGGTTTCTGATAACATATATAGGTATCTTATACATGACTGACACGTAATTAAAAAAATTATATCATTATCTTAGTGTTCTCCTGGTTGTAATCGAAGATGCTCAACTTTAAGCCCGGGGTACGAGTCAAAACAACGTCATCATTATCCTTTGCGAAGCGGGGTAACATTCTGTTAAAATGTCCTACAAACGATCACCCGATATTAAGGAGTGACATATCTTATCTTCAAATAACTGATACATATTATTTGAATCACTTAGCGTTTCTCCTTGACACGTGTCCGTTAATAGATAACAGGAAAATAAATATGCGTGTTTGTTTAGTTTTACATATTCCGACGTTTTTATCTATTCGTTTATGTCTATCGATAAGAACGACGAATATTATTTATGATTACTTTTCTGTTTGATTCTCTTAAGAAGAGAACGTCTGAATACATAAATTGTATTGCGGAGGACATATCGGTAATTTAGGCATCGCAAAAAGTGTTGTCCTGTATGGACATAAAAACGAGAAAAAGAGAAAAACGAGAACCAAAAGAAGCGAGAAATGGTGAAACATCCACTCAAACCAATGCATCGGCAATGAAGTGAAAAATCCCTTTAATTATTTCTTGTGTTAAAGATTATCAGTTTTATCACCCAGCCTTGCTTACGAACCAGTTGATAATTTTTACGGAAATCAAGATAGTACAGATTTTGCCATACAAATATCTATCCTTTTGAAAAACTCCATTCCTACTCCTGGTAACTTTACGATCAGCTCTGTATAAGCAAGTGTACCCCAAAAACGCATCATTTAATTAGTGGTGAATATTGACACAAACATCACGCGAAGCATGATAAATGTTAGTCAGCTGTCACCGTTGTCACTGACGATTATTTACTGACCAACACTGACGTTACAAGATTTATACATGCCTAATCCAATTAGAACACTGTTAAATACCTTACTACATTTACTGCCGATAGTATTGACAGTAAAAAGACAGTTTTAGTAGTAAACACAGGAAATAATATAAGAAGTGTAAGTAGGTAGTGGTAACATAAAGGTGCCTTTCCATTCGGTGTAAATTCGCGGCGATTTTGCCGTGAAAAGTTACGGTTGGACAAAGAAGCACTATGGAAGAATATCTACGGGTATGGTTTAGTTACGACGATGGCGACATGTCTTCATATACTTTATTTACATTAGTACTGTTTTTATCTTTGAAATATTGTTATCGCGATTTATGAAGTCTAATTTTGTTCTGATTGATGGAAGATAATGAATCATGGTAGTAATATTGTCAATTACAACATATATATCATTATTATCATCAAGATTTTCGTAGCTATTTCTGGCACACGATTTGCCATATTATAGGAATTTAAACTTTCGTGATCATTTAAAACTATTTACGGTTCACGGATGTACTTCTACTACTATATCATGTAAGTACATGGCGCTTGCAACAGTGCCGAAAAAACTCAAAACAAAGGTACGTGGTATATATCCCGAAGGACAATTTCAAATAAATTGTTTTGTTTGTTGTTTTTGTTTTTCGTGTGAGTGTGTAGCCAACTCTAGTGTCGGAGTTTTCAGACCACCCGAAGGCCTCCGACATGGCCTAACGATTTTTATCCTGAGACAAGAACCGGGACCGACAGCTTTACGTGCCCTCCGAAGCACGGTAGCGCTCAGATGTAAATGCCACACTTGGTCACCCATCCAAGTGGCGGCCTGTGCCAGCGTTGCTTAACTTTGCCGATCTTATACGAACGGCAAGCCAAGTCTCGCTATGAGCGCTACAAAATAACAATTTGCCGTGTAAAACGTATCGTAAAAAAGTTCACTCATTTTAACTATTTACCATGGTTATGGTTTTACTGATTATTGCGGCAAGCTCGCCGTACCGAGGTAAAACAATTGTAACCCGTGCCGTGGACAAGAACCTTTAAGATTAAAAAAAGGCTTTGAACTCTTGATTGAAAGGTCATGTCTTCGTATCCTATTTATATCATATTGGCAATTTATAAATTATAAATTAGTAACACAAGCATTACAATTAGCTGAAGTACCCAATAGCATAAATAACTTTATTTTTAACCATCTATATATTCAAAATTTGATAGAATAAATTAAATAATTCCTTTACTTTAATTTTACTTTAATACTTTTTATTTTCAATAAAAACGTTGTACATAAAGGTTGTTGATTCCTCGGTTTTATCGCTAAATTATAAATACTAAGTTATGTTTCTAATGTACACCAACGCCTAAATAACATTCACAATAAGTACAATAACAAATAAAAATCAAATAAAAAGACAATAGAAACTTGACTTGAACTCAAACAATGTCAGAAGATTAACCAATATAGTCCCTAATTAAAAACAAACTCCTAAGTCTTAAACCCTTAGGTCATAAAGCGCGCGTTTAATGGCAATGTTCGACTTCATGGCGTAGTGGTGTAAGGGGTCGTCTTGCTGTTCACTACTGACACGCTGAGAGTCGTAGGTTCGATGTCCACAAGACACAGCCCTTTGTGTTATCGAGGAATTTTATTGTTCGTGTCAGGGAGATATTTTTATCAGTTGATTGAATATTTATAAAGATGATACAGAATTGATAACTAGCACGAAGGCAGTCTTAGAAAATATTACATTATCATAATGTTACATATCCTTATTTTTGCTCTATGGTAATCCAACTGTCTTTGTTAGAACTCTATAAATATGCCTTGTATATTAGTTTGCTGTAAGAATAACAAGATTACACTGCGTTCAAAAACATCCATCGAATTGTACGGTTCATCAGATATTTATCAGAAGTACATAATCATAAATCATAATACTGAGGGCGACTAACAAAATGTCCTGTTAAATAACATCTCAAAACATAGGATGGAGGCTATGGCGGGAGGCTTCGTCGCAGGGAGGTTGAGGAGGGAGGTAGGGGGTGAAAGCCTCGGACTGCCGCTGTTCTTTGTTTAATATCATACCAACTAATGCCGACGTTTCTATACTTTGCCTGCATTATTTCAAACTTTTATTGTGTTTAAAAAGTAAGTGTTTATCTCTTTTCAGATTTATGGTATTATTACAATTCGACTTAGTGCAAATAAATAAATACCTTCTATTAAGACAGCTCGTGTCTCCACATGATCAGTTCTGCTAATCAACTTATTAACGACCGGCTAAACATTCCTCAATCGTAAAGGCAATCCTGTTGTTTATATTGTCTTTTTAGGAAGTAATAAATAATACGCACCACCTAAAAGCCTTTACCAACATTCAATCAACTAAACAACGTACCTACATCGCACAAATTATTACCCTATTCAAAGATTACACGAATAGCAATGTAAACTTTTAAATCTTATGCGGTTTTGGAAAAGATTGGTAGCTCTTCAGTGGAAGGATATTCCTACAAATGCAGACTTTCTGTCTTTTAAAGGTGAACAGTTTCCAAATAGGCTCGTTGGTATTCCGTATGTCTCTGAGCGAGCGAAACGTTGAATGTGTTTTAAAGAGCCAGCCTGAATGTTTCCTCTGGTGGCGTAACTATAAGTAATTGGCGAATATTTTGGTCGAAAGAGGGTGAAGATGCTTAAAATATCTTGGAGGGTTAGAGGGCTTGCTGGCTTTCTGGCTACAGATGTTGTTAGTGTCTATTTTTACGGAGAATTTGGGTCTTTTATTAAGATGGATACCTCAATGATGGGGCTCGAAATAGGTCTGTTCTAGATGTTCTCATGTGGCGTAAGACATTTTGAATGATAGAGGATCTTTTTTCATTAAATATCAGCTCATGAAGATCCTAATTATATTTAGTTAAGTACATGTATTCGGTAAGCCGTTATTTGCTCATAGATACTTCTAACCTTTATGTAAGTAGGTAGTAAATGATCCAATAAGCTATTCATACAAGCATAAGTTGATCTTTTGTTAAGATCGCAATGTTTTAAAGTTGTTATAACTTCTATCCTCTGCCCTTGGTTTATTCTGACCTTGTGTCGACCTGAGCGTTAGTCATAACATCGATTGAATATAATTTGGCTATGCAGTTTATCCATACATAGCCAGCTTATTATTAAATATGTGTATCAATGTGAAAATAATTTAACAGTTTATGTGAACAATCTGACGGGATAGGATAACAGAAAGATTAATTTACAAATCCAAAGCCTTGGAATGCAATGAATTGATTAGGGGCATTATAAATGCTCTATCAGATAACATCAATGGGCCTTTTTAGTTTAGAAAATGTTCGTGCAGTTCAAGTTTTTGTCGGTGTAACTAGAAACATGGGATGGTTATAAAATTATATCCAGACAAAATTACTTCATATTTTTCAGTTCGCTGTGTATTCAAAACGGCGTAACCCATAAACTACTATGTTCGAAGAACAGCATGATGGAAACTCATCCTTATTGAAGTTTCGCCAAAACCATATTTCATGGTGCGCAATATTGTCTTAACAAAGCGTGTAGTGTATTTAGATAAGGTGGGTTTACGGAGCTTATAAAGTACATGCATGTGGCCGGTCGGACCCGGCCGTGCCCGGTGAAGCGTGACGCGAGTGGCCGTAAGAGATTGCGTATCGTCGCGACGCAGGCCCGGCCTTCCGCGGACCGAACCTTACGCGTTTAGCCGTAAATGAACTCTCAGACGCCATGCACTCTGCATTCATTCAACCCATAAATACGCAGCTTTTGACTAATAGTTTCCTATTTGTCGTTTTCAAGTACATGCAGTGATTGACACCTACCATAATGAGAAGCTGTGTTTGAGGTGTTCTCAAATGTAAATTATGCAAAATTTTCAATTACCTTATTGAAGGCTGCGTGGTGTCGCATTGTCGGCGGCGGCTGCTGCGCGGCGGAGCGGAAGACTCGGAGGAGCGCCTTATCGAGCCGCACACGCGCCCTCTCCCCCCGCCGCACTCCGCGCCCGACCCGCGCTACCTCCCGCCGGCATTTCCCCGCGCGAATTTACAATGTAGCGAGTCCTCTTCCCCCCACCCCGCGGTGCGCCCGCCTCCCCCCGCACACACGCGCACTCTGCCAGCGAACTCCCCGTCCTCAGTATTACGCCGTACGGTCGCAAGTCCCGTGCGTCGGCCCGCGCTGGCGGTGTGCGTGTGATTTTCTCGCCTGGAAATTCTAATGCGCCGCGCGACTGCGATAAAAAATGAGCGGCTCGGGAAACGTGAATACATTAGTGAGCGAGACGGAGCTCGGCCGCTCCGCCCGCTCCACTCCGCCGCGACGCCCCGCACCTTCTGCGCTATGTATTTTACACCGCTTTATATTTTGATTCCGTCTGAAAAAGGGACGGAGGCTCGCGTTATGTACGGTGCGCTTTAAGCTGTTAAATTATGTATCTAGGTGAGGCCGGGCCGCCCTCTCCCCGCGCGGCGTGCCCCTACGTCGCCCCCGCGTCGGCTCAATCGTTCCACTATAAATCCTCTTTAAGTCCAAAAGGGTTACTCTCGACGGATAGTTATAAAATTAGACGAGTCGTCGGGTGTTGTACAATAAAATAAAGGAGCGTGGGAATCTAACAAGTAATTAGTTCCGGCAGAAGGGTCGGCGTTAGATAGCGCCCGATAATTGCCGCGCGTGTAAAAAACGCGCAATAGACGCGCGGCGACAAAGGGTTGAGACGTTTTTTGTGTCGGCACGCGCGGCCTTGTCTTTTTCTAAGGGTTTTTGCGCGTGTTCTAACGCCGAGCGCGCACCTGTGAGGAAGGGTTGCGCGCGCGCACTGCCACGTGACACTAACACACACATGCTGTTTTGTCTGCTAGTGCACGTATAATCTGTGGCACGTTTGGCCCATGTTTGGCCCCATGACTTGATTTATAAGATCACTTCAACAATAAACAGTATGTTAGAAGAAGTCAACATGTCAACGTAGCGTAAGCTTGGGATTATTTTTTAGCGTATAAGGACTCAAGAGTTATTGACACTGTATTTCCTTTTTAATACTTTAGTTAATATTCGTACTAAGTTTATCAAACTTAGTATAACTTGGTAAGTTATATAGGTATAACTTAAATTAATCATAAAGAGAGTGCCTTTATGTATCTAGTCTGACATTGGTGTCTGTAGAGATATAATTATGAACCCGAAGAATGATACAGCAATACTACAACAGATGCATGGTGTTGTACATTGCAGTACCTATCAAACTGCAATGATAAAAAGTATTCAGATCATAAAGAGCAAAAAGAAATAAGTAAATTAGTTCTCCTCTCTCCATTCAGTTCACAGGAAGCAAGTAGCTAATTCGACACATGATTAATGTAGAAACTGGTACGGCAACGGCGTTATATTTAGTCAGAGATTTTCTTATGTCTTACCTCCTTCTTTCTTCTCTTCTTTCTTTCCACATAGGTAGGTAACAGCTTCCATAGCCTAACTTCTATACTGGCTTACTTTCACGCGTGTATCAATCAGTTTGAATGGCGTACTTTCGTGTGTTCACCACGCGAAACTATGTGTTTCGCGTTGTTCAAATCCGTTCGTAAGACTGCTCACACGGATTTGACGACCGATTTAGACAGATCTGAATGTGGATCACGAAACTCCTGTATTCAAAAACTAGTGTACTAAGATTATATTAGATCTAGTAGGAGATAATGTATTTGAGCCGTTTGGGGTCGAAACGTTGGAGCCATGGGATCCAAGTGCGAGATCCCTTTTTAGAGAACTCGCAAAGAAGAATCGACGCCTCGCGTGACCAGAGGGCTGGTATGTATTTGGCAGAAAAGTTAAGCATAGCAATACAACGTGGCAATGCTACCAGTCTTCTGTGCACGCTTCAATGCGTAGGAATTTCACGTGTACTAAGGGCCTATAATGAATGTTTTGATCAACAGAGGCGGCGCGAGCCGACATCGTGGCTGGTGTACCCGGCGTCGCGTCTGCAACGACTGCTGCAGTCCGCGTGCCCGCCGCGCACGCACCACGATGTACACCGCAGGCCTTCAGTCATCACTGGTAACGAAATTTATCTCTTTTTATCTATTATTATATTACCAGTTCTTATGTCTTACTTATAAACGTGAACAATCGTAAGAACCCTGTAATATAACATCGAAACGCTGTATACCCCGCTTTTCTCTCACAAACGTATCTTCAAAAACCGCACAACACGTGACTCTTTCAGACTTTCTTGATCTTATATCTTTTATTTAATCTTATTTAGGTCTTCATGCCGTGTACCAGTGTGCCTCACGAATTCAATGGCAATTGTCGAACCGAACTAATTAAACTGGCCTAAACATATTTCGTCCTTTTATGTAGTCTTTAGAATGTCGAGACACATTGCTATTACAATAAGCTTAATGTAATTTTACGACAGAATTCCCTCGATTGTTTGCTCTTTAGTTCGTGACACAACATACATATAGCGGCCATTAAATAAAGATGTAACAAATTATGATTTGTTATTCATTCATATATTTACCGTAAAGCATTATACCTAGTCAATAACACTGAAATTAAATGCATCGAATAATCATTGACATTATACAATTGCGACATTAACCGCTTCTATTAGACGGGCTTTTATCGTTTACAGTGAAACCGAATGTATTAAACGTTGAATTAGAAATGTTTCTAGAAGAAAAAGACACAATAAATGTTAATATGACCTATAAAATAAACATATTACAACGTTGTATGAGTGCATATTCACAAAAACTGAAGGAGTAACACGACAAATATCGATAAAGACAGGCTATTGAGTAAAACAGGGAGAGGTGACATAAGTTATGACCGTTCAGTAATAGCATAACATATTTATAAAGGAGTTTAACATACTAATGTTAGGTGTGGTGAATGGGAACAAGTACTACATGAGCAGTGTTACAGTAATACGTTTCGACATCGTTTGTATTGGTCGCTGTGCACATTAGACAGTCTTATAGCCACCAGTCACTTCATAGTAGGCAATTTATATACAATCTCTATTTTAATTATCAACTAGTCGACATGAGTACAAAGATCCTGCTTCAGACTGCTCGTGAAATTTAATGGTTGCAAAACCCTTGTAGTAACAAATTACAAAAGTACTTGTCGATTAGTTCTAAAACAGTTGTCGTATTAAGTTTCTTGCCAGTCTACCTCCTAGAACCTTCTGAAGTAGTGGGAAGTTAAAAAAATATGTTTCAGTTGTACTTGAAAAGGGTTACACAATATAAAAAAAAGGATTACACTTATGGCAAGAGCCTAGCCGAGTTGACAGCTTTAGCGAAATTAATAATCTTGCATCTTGCTTAAATATCTTATACGTTAAAATAACTCGATCTATTAACATGGCACTGCGGGTCTCAACAACATTTAAAAGCTGTCAATGGACAAACATAAATCCATGTTATATTATCATATTATATTCTGGTTGCACTTTCAAGACATTTCGTTTATATCTCTGAAAGGTTAAACAGTGGTACCACTCCTTCGTTTCACTTACGATGTTATAAGCTTTGACGCAGAGAAACGAGCATAATAATTGCCGTGTAAAACACCTCAGAACAGCTTAGACTGTAAAACTTAGTAGGTACTTTCGACATGAGCAACTAAAATAATTATTAAATTGCCATTCATTTTCATAAAATGTAGAGACACAGAACTCCGCAACGTTTCTCCGAGTCCATAAAATGTTGTGTAAAAAGCTAACAATTGCAAATTCTTTAAATTACTACGTCAAAATTCAGAGTCGAAATCACATTACTGAAGCATCTTTGGTACTTCTTGGTGTCTTAAAACATATGCCATACACTAGCTAGCGTGTCATATAAGAAGTCAAGTCCTCCAAAAAAACCTACAGGAAGGATCTACTTCTGAAAGGATTTGTATCGTAATGCCCTTGAGGTGGTACAAAGTGTCAGTACCCCATTTCATTTAGTGGTAAGAGGAGACTAAGGAAAATACCTGCAGCAAATGGTATGAGACGGATAACTCGACGTCAAGTCCCATGCCAACCCGACTGGCCAGCGTGGTATAGCAGGCCCATTCCTCTTATTGACTCAGAAGGCTATTGTGACGCTTGTGGAGGAAGAAAGGTGAGGTGTTCCTCCAACTACAGGGAGGATCCTCTAACCAGGGTAGGTGATCGTGCCTGGTGGACTGTCAGTCCGACGGACGTATTTAGGATGTAGTATAGGTATAATTATACAACTCGGCGTGCGAATTCTGCTTGCGCGATTCAGCACCTTGTTTTCCGTCGCATTGCGTCCAATAGATGTCGCCGTATTGTTGTTGTTGAGACTTCGTCGTCGCTCGCTAGATGGCCTCAGTTGTATGTAGCTACCACTACACGCAAATAAGGTGAAGCCTATGTGCAGAACTGAACTGTAAAACAATGTTAAGTTGGTAATAATAAAATCTACTGCATGTACGGCATAAATAACGATCGTAGAAAAAGGTTATTTGTAATAATTTTGTTAGATAAGATCATTTCTAATCTCAAAAATTTCATCGGCTTCTGATTCTGATATCACATCACATACTCACGTACTACAAGTTTGGTTACCCTTTTGGAGACATATTAGTGTCTTATTCTTCATCTACCTCTTAATCATAGACTTTGAAAACAGGAAATTACCGATCCAAGTCTCACGGCGACCTACTGATAATCCCTATTACGAATCACTTTCGTCATCGGAACTAAAAGTGGTCATTTTAAGGGACGTTATTAAATACTATTACGTTCTCTCCTCAGCATTTATTTAGCTGTCACTGTCACAGTAATAATTATTTACTTGCACAAATAATTGGTATTGGAAAAGTCCGTGGTAAGCGTATAATTATAGATGAGAGAAAAGTGCCGCACTTTGTTCTGTCTCTGTACTGTTTCAGTTGTGGCTTGACACGTGTAAATTGCATATCCTAAAAAGAATGAGTTATATTTTATTTATAAAACTTTATGCACAAATAGCTGTACCGAGACCGAAGCATTATTTACCAATAAACCTTTGAGTGATGCAGCAGCATCGAATAAATTCAGGGTGAATTTAACACGAATTCTTATTAGCAAATTGTTTAAACCTACTGTAATACCTATATGTTTGTACTTACGTACCATTAATATTATATATGAAATTATTCACAAAAATATGCAAATTTTACAAGGTTCGGGAACCACATAGGCTTGGGAAATTTCAGTTTTGTTCACATAAATAACTGGCTATATTCTGTACTTTCAGTAGTCGTCATATTACATCCGAAAATTATTTCTAAAAGTGCCGGCTTTGCTCATATTTTATTCAGACTCAAATAAACAAGTTAGTTTCTGTGAAAGTAGTCCCATATTTTTCTAAGCATTCCACCATTATGATTACAAATTAAATTACGTTCCCAATAGTTTTAGTCAAATATTTGCGAGTCGGTATCAGCATCCGGTCAATAACAGCCTGTTTGGGCGTACATTAATAATTCAACAACGTACAAATATGACGTTGTGTGTCGAAACATTTTGCGAACGATCGCCACTTGAATACAGGCAATACTTTGTTTCATTCAACGAAGGAAGCCGTCGAGTCTTGTAGCCACGGTTTTTATACTGAGAAGGCTAGTTAATTTGACATAAACAAAATGAATGAATCGTCTTCATGTTTTGAAATGCAATATACTTAAAAAGTATTAACTGCATAAATGATGGCTTATTAGGCAAGATTCTGCTAGAACGCATTGCCGTTAACCGTTCATAATTGAATCTGTAATAAGGCTTGACTTTGGAAGTAAAGAATTCAACAGCTCTTTACCGGATTTCTAAATTTTAAACTGCCTATTTCTTGTAGGCTAAAACTACAAGCAACTGGCAGATTAAAACGTTTACTTAGTTTTGAACTGAATAAGCGCAAGTATTTTTATTGCCACTTTTTATAAAATTTGATTTTGATAGAATAGCTTCACTTATAAATGACTTTCAAAGAAAAAAAATCACATTGTCAAATAAACTGTATACCGATTAATATTTAAATAAAAATTCAGGCTGCGTGTCTGGCCAGTTCATCACAGGAGTTATACCTAGCTACGTCCTCAATTGGTGAAGGTGTGGTGTGATGAAACATTTACAGTTCATTTTACCTTTCCCATTGTGAGAAGAGGCCCGTGATCAGCACTGGAACAGTATATGTATAAACAAGGCTGATAATTATCTTAATATATAAAATCCTTGCGTTACTGACTGACTGACAGACATGCTACAGCCGAAACTATTGGGCGCAGGAAGCTGAAATTTGGCATGTATGTTCCTTGGGGACCGTAGGGGTGCACTAAGAAGGGATTTCCCGAAATTCCCAAGGGATCGGCCAATATGGGTAAATTAAAAAAAAATGCAGGCGTAGCTGCTGGCGTCCTCTAGTAGGTATATAAAATCCTTGCGTTACTGACTGACTGACAGACACGCTACAGCCGAAACTATTGGGCGCAGGAAGCTCAAATTTGGCATGTATGTTCCTTGAGGACCGCAGGGGTGCACTAAGAAGGGATTTCTCGAAATTCCCACGGGATCGGCCAAAACGGGTAACTTTCAAAAAAATGCAGGCGTAGCTGCTGGCGTCCTCTAGTGTGCTTATAAAAGTTTAGACGAAATAAAGAGCCATTTTATTTCACAGGTCTGTCCCGTTGCATACTCAACTAGTATTGACACACCAATGTCACCGGTAACATCGTGTCTAATCGCACGGCGGCGTCAAGAGTGTGTCGGCTGGAACGCCGCCAACCGCACCCACTTAATACTTATTTTATATTTCATAGATAACGCTCTTAAGCTCTAACCCTCCGCTTAGCTACCGGTAATGTTCAGAGAATGGTAATACTATTTGACTGATACTGGTTGACACGCAACGGTGTTGCCGTAAATTAGAATAAATATTGTATGGTAGGAAACTCTTTATAAATAAACTCGAAACTTACGCACAAGAGAGAGTATACCTTCGCGAAAAGATAAACAGATATTTTTAACAAGCACTTTTCGAAATGTACGTAGATCTACGCACTTTTCCTAATCCCGCATAGTTACGGAGAATTTTAATTGGCATTGAAAAATACAGGACTATTCGAACTGGATATCACGGTCACAACCTACGATCGCAGGTACGAACAGGTCATCTGAAGTCCATTAGGTCTCTATTTCCCACAACACCTACGAGAGGTAAACCTAGTGAAAGAACTATCTACTAAAGCGAGACAGTAAATTCGCCACAGATTCTTCGCCGCGGTATGCCGACGTCCTCATTGTAAAATAGTTGAACGCATGTTGTGAGTGTGCGTGGTACCTGTTAGTGACGTAATTGAACAAATATTCCGCCGGAGGGGCGCACAATTGATCTCATTACCCCAACATGTCGCCCATAAAATTAGGGGATTGGACCTCCTCAAGTGTAAACACCACTTTACTAGCTGATTAGTTGAATTTCTTGAAAATTTCGTCAAGATGTTAAATAAAAATATATAGTATATTTGTTGAGTTTAGAGCATAATATTTGGAGATAGTGACCTGATTTTGAATTTAAGATAGAGTTTTTTTTTACATTGTTTATTTTATGAAGGCAGCGATAGCCTAGTGGAGATGCCAACGGACTGCCATGCATAGGGTATCGGGTTCGAATCCACGGCGCGCACCAATGACTTTTCGAAGTTATGTGCGTATTGAACTGTTAATTATCGCTTGTCCCGTGCCTCGGAGAGCACGTTAAGCCGTCGGTCCCGGTTGTCACGAAGATCTTTAACAATCGTTACAGGGTGTCAGTACCTCTAAAAATAAACTGACACTAGTCTAAGCCTTGTTATATCGCTATCCCTTCGGGTTGCGGAGGTCAGACAAGCAGTCGCTCCGTGGAAAAGCTAATATTCAGCCAAATCCGGTTAGACTAGAAAACGGACCCCAGGTTGAAACTGGGATAACGCTAGGAGGATGATTGATGACATTGTTTTATTTTTATATATGTTAAGGGTCAAATAATGCGCAAAAATACAATTCTAAACATTTATGAGCATGACACATTCATTAAACTCATTACTTGCCAAAGCTATTTTCAACATTCATGCTGTTTATCGATTCAAATACCTACCTAAAGAATTTGATAAATCAAATACATGTCATTACTTTCAATTAATGCTCTGGATTTGAGGTACCATATGTACTCCGTAAAGGTTGAATGGAGATCTACATAGATGTGATAATAGACAAGTACAGTGACAGTGCCCTCGGCGAATAATAAGATAAGATTTAGAGGGGATCTCGCTTATCAGAGCGCAGATCCGAAAGGATACGCATCGATATGAAGCCCGCACAGGCCGAATGGCGGGGTCACTACTGTAGAGTAGGGGACCTCCTGTAATCATCAAATTTTACTGCCTTTACTCATTATTGTTTATTGCTAAGACAACAGCGACGGTAGTTTTTGTTTAGTTTGCAAGAGTTATAGCTAGTTTCAGTGCTGTCTGATAATAATCTTAATATATAAAATCCTTGCGTTACTGACTGACTGACAGACACGCTACAGCCAAAACTATTGAGCGCAGGAAGCTGAAATTTGGCATGTATGTTTCTTGGGGATCGTAGGGGTGCACTAAGAAGGGATTTTCCGAAATTCCCACGAGATCGGCTAAAACGGGTAAATTTAAAAAAAAATGCAGCCGTAGCTGCCGGCGTCCTCTAGTATAATAATAATATTCTACCACATTCACACAACACCATCTAGCCCCAAACTAAGCAGAGCTTGTACTATGGGTACTAGATAATGGATAAGCATACATATATATTATTTTTTGTAAATACATGCATTTTGTACATAGACACACCCAGACCAAGACAAACATCTATGTTCATGCACACAAATGTTTGACTTGAGCGGGAATCAAACCCGCGACCTTCGACGTAGCAGTCGCTTACACTCCCGCTACGCCAACCGGCCGTCAACAAGGTCCTGTTAAATTATTTTGGCATATAACCTACATAAATGTTGTTCTTATTTTTTATTTATCTGCATGATATCTATATAAAGATTTATCCAGAGGAAGTGAAAGTGGGTCTTTGTGTATGTAGAAATAAAGTAACGCGATGGCAAGATGACCATACTATTTGAATTTCTTAGTTTATTTTAATGTCGGTGAGTATTTATACAGTAAATTACAGTAGTAATAGTATTCTAGTGCAATTTACTAGTGCAGATCGCCAAACTAAGCAGAGCTTATACTATGATGCAGATAACTGATAAATGTAATTTTATATAACATTCAGACACGTAACAAATAATTGTGCACGTTACACAAAGATTTATCCAGAGAATTGAACCCACGACCTTCAAACTCAAACTCAAATATGTTTATTTCCATAAAAATGTTTAAATATTTTGGACACATCAGAAAGTCATACAAATTAAAATAGAAAGTAACTTTAAACGCACATTTACATAATTGAGCATTGAAAAAAATGTCTGATCAGAAAGTAGAGCCTTGTGAGAAGAATCAGGCAAGAAACTCCGGGCCACTCTTTTCTCCGTCTTGATTCTATACAATTTAAAAACTTAGTAACTACATTGAATTTTTCATAGGTATATGAGCTGGTGTGTCTATAATGTTGTTGTCAATTAATATGGTTTTAATAATAATATAAAAGTACTAAATAGCATAATATAGAGTCAACTTACTAGTCGACATTAGACCAGCCAATTATGCCAAAAATAATAAAATGCATTTAATAAGAGCAACGTCTATATTATATAGGTATAGAAAAAGCAAGACTGCCAACGATGTATCAGAAGTCGAGGAACAGAACAGTAGAATATTAACTATATAACTCGTAAGACTTGAGTTTTATCAGACAGTTCCAATGCGGCGTTATTAGGTAGACTTAAGTACCAGAACTTCGTACCAACCCATTTAATATACTTAGTAGCTTGGAATGTTGATTCCCACATTCTCATCCGACTTGCGCATTCCTGATCCTCCAGATGTTTTGTTAAATTAGCTAAATGATTGTTATAAAATTATTTTTTCTTACGCATAGTAGTTTTTTAAACCCAGCCTTGGTACACGTCTCATTGAAGTACTTCTATTTTTAGCGTTATTCTTGCCAGCTCCCACAACATACTATTACTACAAATTGTTCTGAATCCAACACTATATTTAACGACTTCTAGGCTACCGAGGAAAGTGTTTTACGAAATAATATTACAATCATAATTATAGTCCTAACATTAGGTACAGGCCGTTCAAATTGACATTAAGGTTAGTGGTCATCTGTCCATAGTTTAAATTAATAGTACATACCTAGTGCCAAGTGAAAGTCGTAAAAGTACAGCTAGTTACCAATGTCAATTTGATTATTAAAGTTAATAGACATTATTTTTTTATTTATTGCACAGTACAAAAAATAATGCGGCGCGGATCCATTAGACATATTCTGCCAGTCAACCTAGTTTTATAAATTAGAATTATAATCAAACATTATCATCAAATCACTCTTACTTTACAAGTCGGAAAAAAGAGGCATTTTGTACTCACTCCCCATCGCAAAGCTAAGGTATACGAATACTTGCAACATACAACAAAGGCCAGTGCGTCGCAAGTGTACTAACAAATAATACACTTACTTTACACTGAGAGTAGCTGATCACGATGAATAATAATATAATATTCTACCACATTCACACAACACCATCTAGTCCCAAACTAAGCAGAGCTTGTACAATGGGTACTAGATAATGGATTAACATACTTACATATATACTTTTTTTGTTGTAAATACATACATATTATACATAGAAACACCCAGACCAAGACAAACATCCATGTTCACGCACACAAATGTTTGACATGAGCGGGAATCGAAACTGCGACCTTCAGCGTAGCAGTCGCTTACACTCCCGCTGCGCCAACCAGTGGTCATGCCTTTGTGAGATATTAAATACTGGTGATCCCATAGATAAATAACAAGATATTGCTACTTGATAAAACAAGAAAACATGATCACTCTGTCACAAAATTTATTTTTAGCGCTCTTAGCACGACCCGACTTTTCGTTCGTAGTAGATCATTAAATTTAAGCAATGTTTACAACAGTCACCACTAGTATAAGTGACCGCTGGTTGTGGCATTAATATGAGAGCGCTACCGTACTTCAGACGGCACGTAAATTATTTTGGTTCTTGTCTCAGAAAATGAATCGTTAGGCTATATCGGATACGTTCGAGCGGCCTATGAGACAGTCCAAAAGTTAACTATATCCCTATTATTATACCTACTGGGTGAACTGTAGAGACTTATCACACGGTGTACACGCCGTTAACAGCGCCTTATCAGCAAAATGCTGTATGACAACTTGCTTCAGGCATCTCTCGGTTCAAAAAAATATTCCAATTACTTAAGACATTTCAAAATTAAAAACATGCTTTTTTAGGGTTCCGTACCTAAAAGGTAAAAATCGGAACCCTATTACTAAGCCTCCGCTGTCTGTCCGTCTGTCTGTCTGTCACCAGGCTGTATCTCATAAACTGTGATAGCTAGAAAGCTGAAATTTTCACAAATTATGTATTTTGATTGCCGCTATAACAGCAAATACTAAAAATAAAAAAATAAATATTAAGGGGGGATCCCATACAAAAAACGTGTTTTTTTCGTATTTTTTGCTCAAAATTACTAACTGTAACAGGTAGATGCTTTTAATATTCACAGAATATGTAGTTGTATATTACCTTTCAAAATAAATGATTAAATTTTAAAAAAGTAAATAATAAAGGAGGGCTCCCATACAAAAAACGTAATTTTTAAGCAATTTGTTACTCGATCTTAATAAAGAGGTAGAAACTTAAAAAGTGTTTAAGTATACATAAAACAAACGTGATTTTCTTTTATAGATGATGGTACGGAACCCTTCGTGCTCGAGTCCGACTCGCACTTGCCCAATTTTATTTACTTACTATGAGATAAATAAATAAACAAAACATCATTACCGTTTCACGACTGCACCTGCATCGTGTGTAAGATACATAATCGAATACAAATTTGAATTAATGTACATACCTAAATGAATTTATGGCTTTTGGCCACTACTGAATATCGATGTTAAACTTAAAATTCACTAAACAAAATTTAAGTCTAGTTGTCAAGTTACCACTTACCTGTATGTAGGTAATTCAAAATTTATATTATTAGTATACGCTTGCTATCAGAAAGGATGAATTACCTATCTGCAGAGCTTCCAGTGTGCATACCTAGTTTTGTGATTAGATAGAACATTTAGTTGGGTATTCATGGGGCATTTATACTAGATAAGATAGATAATACGAGTCTGCAATTTTTTGAAAATGTATCCACATTTTCAAAATATTGCAGACTCGTATACTGAAATACTTTGGGCAGATATTATAACTTTTTGAATGACTGTGGTCATTTTCACTGTGATTATAATATAATTAAAATCGCGAAATCTGTTCGTGCATTTGATCATGGTGCAGACAACAGTGCAGAAATATCGGCTCTTCAACGATACGATACGTGTCCATATCGACACCGATAAAAAAATTGTTTATTTGCGTGTTTGTGTGGCCAACTCTGGTGTCGGAGTTTTCAGACCGTCCGAAGGCCTCCGACATGGCCTAACGATCATCATCCTTAGACAAGAACCGGGACCAACAGCTTTACGTGCCCTCGGAAGCACGGTAACGCTCTGATGTAAATGCCACACACGGTCACCCATCCAAGTGGTGACCTGTGCAAGTGTTGCTTAACTTTGTCCATCCGTTACCAACGGCAAGCTAATTCTCGCTATGAGTGCAATATTAATCTGGTCAGTAACCAATGTTTGTGTCATGACTTGAATGATATAAACCAGATTCCTGAATTCACGAAAAACTTGTTCCGTCAACCGGTTCCTTATATCACCAATATCGGGTTGGTTTTAACTTTACTAAATATATTTAATAAAGAAATTTATTGAGTAATCAATACGAGGTAACAATATTGGTAGGTTTTTAGCATAGAGAAGTATTGGGTTACAAGTACAGAGACGTGAAACGACGTGTTCTCTAGTACTCTACTAACAGTTTCGCCTATGAATTTCAAAAAGTATAATGACTTTTGCGGAGTCAAATTACAAATAAAGATGAAATACACATATACGACAAGATATCAGTCGTAAGTATTTCAAATACATATTTTAAATTTATTACTTACATAAATTTTATCCTTATTCAAATTAAAAATTGTTTTCCGCGTTAAAAAGATAAAGCAACAAGATAGAGAATAAACTACCTTCAATAGCATTGGCAAATTGTTCCTAGATAAATACAAAGTTGCACGGCATGATAGTATATTCTATAATATTATGAATATTATAAACATTTTACCACACCAAAATGACTGTCGATTAACCGAAAACTACGTTTTTGCATTCGATACCATCAGGGATGTTAATTCAAGTTCCAGTGAGACACAAATAAAAGGCCATTATTAGTTTGGCTATAATATCATCGTGACCCGTTTCACAGTCATCGAGTAACAGTAAAACAGGTGATGATTCCTCACATTAGCCGAGCTCCCGTTACTTGGACGCGTGCTAATTGTGCTAGGAGTAACGGCGACTGTAAAAACGTCACAGAGCTGACAATAAGCCCAATATGGCCGCGGCGTGGTGGCGCGTTTTTGTGACAGATAATTGAGCGCACCTTGAGCCGGGGATGAAGCCATCAGCGGTCAACACAGCCACGGGGTGCTACGGGTTACGTACACAACCGGCCACAAAACAAACCCACGTGCCCCGCCCGCACTACGTGTTACAATCTCGTATCAGATGCATCTAATATAATCAACCGTACAAATCACACAATCGATCCCTCTAGAAGGTGCTCTCACGATGAAATTCTAAAAATTATATTACTGTGCCACAAACTGACAGTGGTACAAATATCGACCCAGTCCGAAATACGTATTTCAATAGCTTTCTATTCGAAAGGAAAGAAACATTTTGATGTATTATAAACTTTTAAAAAACATTCGTTAAATAAAGTAAGTAATAAAAAACGGTTGCGTCTGTTTTGACAAAAAGGTTTTATAGCGGGCAATTATTTCTGTTACAAACTACTTAAGTCGGATGTACCGTAACGGAAGGCTTTTGTACTAACTCAATAAAAAACGGCACTTTTTGTTGCGTATTTTTTTTGTTGACAAATGTTTTGCAGTATTTCGGTACCTAAGTTTATTATATCTGTTGATAGGTACTTTCTCCGAGTTTTGAGGACGTTTGTAGAAACCCATGTACCGTTTCTAGTGATTTTACATCTGTGTTATTGCTGTTCGTTTGGGCCTAGTTTGGTCCATAAATCTGCATGTGCGTTGCACCCCTGCGGTCTGTGGGACCAGGTGCGGGGGTGGCAGATGTCGACTGACGTCACTCACTATTGACCCACATAGTGTTTTGACAAGAATCGTTCGGCACCCTACGTTAGGATTGTATGTCACTGCCATAGCGTTTAGCACGAGCCGGGGGTCAAACGGCACTCGACCAGACAATACTTCGAAATAGTAGAGCAAAATAATTGTCTTTAAATAATAATAGAGGTGAGGAGCTCCGTGTGCCATTGTTAAAATAAAACTGGCACACGTACCGATGAACGTTGAAAGGAAGAATTTCAAACAATAATGTTCACCCTCTCTGCTTAAAACGACACAATATGTTGTCCTTGGCACGGCGCCTTGTAAGATCCTAGCAAGTTACAAGGTGTGCAAGGGTTACGCACTTGTCACACATAAAAGACAGTGCATATCTGATGCATAAAAAGATTATTCTATTTATTTATTTTTATAGTTCATGCAGCTTACGACATAAAATATCCTTTGTACAATTTACTTTTGTAAGTTTATTCCACGTATGTAGAACTAATGTAGTATTTAAACTATGCCGCTTATTATCGTCAATGGATCGGAATTACAGTTTTATGTTGCGACATCCATTCTTCGGACGAAATTTTCAAATATGAGATTGGCGTTTTTCTTCTCGCATTAAGCTCGCGATGCATGATGAACAAGCCGAACTCGGCACATCAAATTGTGTATAATATAATAATCTTTATTTCGTATTAATCAGCGACTTCTGGACATATATTTATAAACCGTCCAACGCGCTTGGCGTTTGTTCAGGCTTCCATTGCTTAGTAAATTTAACAATAATAAGAAACATATTACATCGTTTTTTAAATCGCATTATCATGGGCAACAGAAAAGTAAACAACCAGTTCAATAGTTTATTCTGCCAAGTGAAACTATTAATTTAATTAATGTGTTTGTTACATTTTTTTACATTAAAATAATTGAATAGGAGCGCGTGAAGGTTCTCAAAGTAATCTGGGAACCTTCACGTTTTCTATTAATATTTTATATTTCTGCCTGTACAAAATTGTTATTGTTAGATATGTACCTAAATCTGCGTTGTAAACTTGTTTAACTTTTAATTATTGTGCATGCTGTGTTTACCTTTAAGTGATTGTTGCACTGTTATAATAATTTAGATATATGTGCTTTAAAATGTATTCAGTGGAAACAATTGTTGGTAAACCAAATAAAATAAAATAAATAATTAAATGTCGGATTTAAGGACCATCTTTTTTCTCTCATCATGAGTGTGTGGTTGTACAATAAATATTTTGTTTCTTTAACAACATTCATGACTAGGTATATTTTAATTGCTTTATTTTGATGATTCCTAGAATTTTCTGCAAATAGAATACACATCCAGTAAGTGTCTTTCGTAAAATTTCATAAATTGTATGATATGTATAAGTGAGTTTTAAACGCGTTTGTCATTCTTAAAACTGTAAAAGTTATTTTTACTCTCGGATTATTTATTACCCGACATTTCTACCATCTCATCGTCGCGGCATTGGTCTTTGTCAAGGAAAACCCGCGTCCTGATCTTCTAATAAATGTGATATCAGTTTAATTCATTTGTGAGAGCTTGCTTTATTTACGCATTGCAAAAGTATTTCATAAATTGCATAACATAAAAATAGTGTAGGTATTACTTATTAGTTATATTGATCAATCAAACGCTGTAGTCGGAAATTAAATGAAAAAAACGCTGTAGTTAGTTTATTGTGTTAGTTACCATTCAATCTACTGATTTATTTTTACTTAATGCAATCAGAAAGAAACAGTTAGTTAATTTTTAGAGTTTGAGTTCTATTCCCGGGTCGGGCAAAAGTGTTACTGGGTTTTTCCGAATTCTCAGTAGCAGCACGGAGTCTGGTGATGTGCCCGGTAACGGGAATAGGCTCGCCCCCTATTACGTGGGACCTAAAAATTCATGGCAAAATGTGGGTGTAATACCTATTACGCCTCTGCCTACCCCGTCGGGGATACAGGCGTGAGTCTGTTAGATGTTTTTTCTTTTGGAAAATTGCATGTTGCTGATTTTGGTCATTTGAGTAGGTAGTTATTAATCTGTGAAAAACAAACTTATAGGTAGACTTAGTAGGTAGGTAAGTAGACACAATAAATTTTTCCTTATATAAATTTTTAATAGTGTATCTCAACTAGCGCCATTGTTGCAAAAATTTATTACAGTGTAATAAATTTTCTTGCTTCGTCATAATTATGAACGATGGCGTTCAAAGTTCTTCCTGAGACGAATCTTATAAAAATATTTATATTTATTTTTACAACTACATGGACAGTATGAATGACATTTTTAAAGCCTCACTCAACCAATCCACGCCAAACGAACGCTTTCAGAAATAGTTGTAAATGAAATTAAGTACATAAATCTATTTTTTTAATTACATATCTCTATGTCTTACTGTTCTTTTCATACGCATAATTATGTAAAAAACAGTTTAAGAAGGAAAGATAGGCTCCAATAAAACTTTGTTGACTCAAGATTTATTTATAACACAGATTTGCGGATATCGCAAATAAAAACAATCTACGCTTAATAATGCGGTACATTTAATTAGGTTTCCTTTCGCGTTGACAAAATAAGTCATTGTCTATAACGTTTCATGACCATCACTGGTCTTGTTTTATAATCTGTCTCAGGAGTAGATCTCTTTTCATTTTCTGAAGGGTTAGGCCATAGCCTACCACGCTGGCCAAGTGCGGGTTGGCAGACTTCGCACGTCTTTCGAGAACATTATGGTGAACTCTCAGTCATGTCATCTGCGTAGCCGTCTGTTATTTTCTTCAATAAGCTATCGCTATCAGAAAGTTTACGGTGGTTAAATCGCATAATATGGCATATTACCTACATAAATGTTACTAACCCAGGACCTAGACTGCACTTATTAATAACATATGCTTATTATAGTAAATTAATAAGCAAAAGATTCATAAGACTGCCTATACCTACATATATTTTTAACCTATAGTAATCAATTAATCATAACCTAATTATTTAATATAGAAGGTAATTAATAAAAACATAAATCATATTACATTAATTATTATCCAAATTAGACACCAAAACCTGGCAAAATATATAAAAGATAAATACAACTGCACTTACCCTTTAAATAAAATACATTCATGCGTCACATTATGACCGAAATGAATATATTAATGTTGATTATGTAAATACACTTTTAATTTAGGTAGGGGTGCAAAATGAGTATTGCTATCAGATGAAATTCCTTCACACTTTCAAAACATGTGTTTTGCACTTGCTTTATTTAAGGGTTCACCTGTTTGTACTTGGTATACTGTTGTGTGAGGTGTTTTGAGGGTTACTAGTGCAGATCACCTGACGAAAAAAGCCTTTGCAACTCTACGGCCTTTTGATCTTGATAAAGATTGGTGGTTGAACCCAAAAATGTTCTCGTAAGATGTTATATGGTAGCTACTTATTTTTGCGAATAGGGTATTGGACTAAAAAAATCGAATTAGTCCGTCAGTTAGATTATCAAAAAATATTGGATACGTATGTTTTGTTTTTTCAAATCAGTAAAAAATTACGAAGATAAAACGCATCAACGATGGAGAAACGTCTAGGAGTGGGGGCTTGTAACGTCACTTGCCAGTAAAAAGTGTACTGGCAAGTGACGTCACACGAGTTTTCAGCGAAGTTTGTAGTCTTAATTTTTTGTTTACGTGACTAAAGAAAAAATACGTATCCAATGTTTTTCGATAATCTAACTAACGGACTAATTAGATTTTTTTAGTCAAATACCCTATTATAGGTAAGATGTCTTTTAATTTACGTATACAGCCAGTTCCGTTGCTCTTAACTATAAGGCTGATTGTGAGTACCCGCATTCGATTCCCGGTTGTTTTAGACATTTTCTACCCCAAATTTTCTGCTTAAGTACCTATTTTCAGTAGTATTACGGATATAGCTGTTTTATAGTTGTTACAGGTGTATTGTTTATATTTCTATCAATAACTCCAGTTTGATTTTAAAGTATAAGTATTTAAGGCTTTATGATTTGATCATGATAAATGCCATTTTGTTTCATTTTAAGTGTGAATCAGTATTGACGACATAGGTTTTATATTTTAGCTACTTACACATTTATTTCAAAACAAAAATCTATTAAAAACTGAACATAAACAATTGTCAATTATTTATTGTAAGTATACATAGTTCCTATGTATACTATGCGTAATCGGCGTAATGCGGCATCTTAAAGGCAGCGATAGCCTAGTGGAGATATCGGGTTCGAATCCACGGCGTGCACCACTGACTTTTCGGAGTTATGTGCGTATTGAAATTTTCGCTTATCTCGTCCTTCGGAGAGCACATTACGGTCCAAGCTGTCATGAAGATCTTTGACAGTCGTTATAGGGCGTCAGTACCTCTAAAATAAACTGACACTAGTCTAAACCATGGAATATCGCTATCCCTTCGGGTTGCGGAGGTCAGACAAGCAGTCGCTCCGTGGAAAAGCTAATATTCCGCCAAATCCGGTTAGATTAGAAAGCGGACCCCAGGTTGAGATTGGGATAACGCTAGGAGGATGATACATAGGTATATCCTATACTTGGTGCCAAAAGAACTTAAAGCGTTCTTGACAGGCTATGTTTCCTTGACATTGGAGAAAAAAAATCCCCACCCATGTCCAAAGTAGGAACTAAGGAAACATTGTGACTATACGCCCTGACAATCTGTGACATCTAAAGCACAAAAAGTCTAGATAACATGGGAAGTAGGCATTGATATATGTTTTCTGAGTTGTAGAGCCATGCTGATTTGTATCTCACACAATGTCATCGTAAGTAACTATAGCTAGAGCACCGGTAGCCCAATAGTCCTCCTGTTTTCAGTCCCCATTTACTACATTTTCTCCTCGAAACCTTCCTCCTGGAAGGCAGTGGTTTAAATGTGTTTCTTTGACAAACATTCTAGAATGGTTAAACATTGCAGGGATGTATTATATGACTCTACGGGGACGCTATATACTCTAAATGCCTACAATAACTTACTAATTGTATTTGACACATTTTTAAATCGAAGATACGACAAACTAAACAAGACCATTAGATAGCTAGCTACACAAAGCCTGTACTATGAAAATCAGTTAACTGGTACTTACTTAGCAAAATTTTCAAATCAGAAAAACCGGTAGGTAACAATGTGCCAGGTACCTAACCCAAGAATTCACAATAGGTCGTAAACATTATCGCCAAGTTACCGGCAGATTGAAGGCGTAACGAGGAATTTAACATTATTTTATAGATTTTAGCAATAGGTATAAACATAATCTTTAAGTGTTCAAGATTGAAGATATTATGTCTCCTGCAATGATAGCAGACAGACACATATACTTAGAAGATGAGTATACCTACATGTATATCTGTCTGCGCGAGTGAGGCTCTATCACCGAGGCTTTGTTCTCTAGTAACGTGTGACATGTTAATTTGTGCGAGCTCGTTACAGGTTCAAGTTCAGACGAGTCGTCTGCGGCCGCGGTCACTGACCCCGCGCCTAGCGCCTCTGACGTAACACCCCAACTACTCATTACTCCTGTACTCTCGTCACCCGGCTGAACACCTGACTGACCTCCGACTATCTCTTGTGGGAAACGACCAACTGTGACTCCTAATTTAAATCTTTAAACCTTGAGAAACTGCCCAAACTGAGAGCGAACGACAAAAACTTGGGATGCGAGGAAATGAATGGAGCCTCCGGCGAGTTTTTGTCGACGACGAAACTCTGCCGGCGACATTCCTGCCGCGAGCATCGCCGCACGCCGTCCGCCGCGCGTATGTAAAGTACCCGCGGTGGAAAATCCATAACGGCACGCGGAAAACCCTTTTAATATACGGCACGTAAATAAGAGTGGAGTCGTCGGGCGGGGGCGGAGAGCGCGGGCGCGCGGAGCCGGCGGCCGCCATTGGTCGCTCGCCGCGCCCCGCCCCCGCCCGCGTCTAAAAAAACCGTCGGAAAAAAGCAGCGCTCGCACGGCAGTGTCTCACGGACGCGCTCGGTGGGCGGACGCTCGCACTCGACACGGCGCGACCCACGACCGGCGGCCGCGGCCGCGCCATGCCCGCGCTGGCTCTGCGCGACCAGCCGCTCGACTGCTCCATGCGCCTGCGCGACCTGCCCGCCTGGCCGCCGCCGCCGCGCGACCAGCCCCGCCACCACGGTCAGTACCGACCATCGATCGCCGCTGCACCTGCCGCCACCGTAAACAAACAGTGCTGCGACACAAGTGTGTGCCCATACCGTCCCGCCGCCTCCACGCCACAGTGCACCTCTCACGGGTCACGTCGGACCCACGAGTCGAAACTCACGTCTCCAAACTCCGACTGCCTGTAAATTAATTGTACCACAATCATTTTACGCCTAACGAGCTCTAGGCGCATTTGGAATGCGCGTGCGCAAGTTGCGAGTGCGATATTCGTCGTTCGAATTGTTTGCCAAATAATTGATTAGTGTTGATTGCACGGATTCTGTGTTTGTCGACACCCGCGCACCAATACGTTACTTACTCTAAGTATTTTGTATTTTCTCGCGTCTCTCGGTACATGTGACCAGTGTTGTTCATCTAGCGCATAAGTAAGTTTTGAACGGACATTGTCGCCAAGTGCCAAATGATGGGTAAGCTGAATCACTCATATTCATATCTGTAAGATGCCACTACTGACCACCGACACCTTCCTAAAGTCTCTTTGGTCTCTGCTACCATCTCTACTCTGTTTACATTCTGAAATGACAGCTGTCAGTTGTCAATTAAAAGATAAGATTATCCGTAATGAAGCCTCTGAACTCTGTAAAGTATTATAAATTACATAGATAATTTTAATATCTAATCGAGGACAGTACAATTCTTCTTCATTACGTAAATAAGATTCTATTAAATCAAGTAATTAACTTGCCAGCTTTTTGCTATGCGTATTGCCAATAAAAATCGCTGATAGTTACACTGAATAAGGTATTTATATTCTAAGTCCTTATAAAATACCGAAGCAAATACTCTAAGTCTAGTTTGATTAAAAATATAAACGATGATAATGACGCCTACTTTAGTTGTTTTAATTATTGATAGTATCATTGACTGTTCATACTTTATGATTGCAATTTGCCATTTTAATGACCGCCAATAAAACTGTCAATTTTAATAAATTATTATCGTCACTGACCTCAACACTATTAATTGACGTAAATAAGGCGGATAAATTATTATAAGTTTACAATAATAAATAAAAGTAAGTGGGTGAATACAAGATGTTGGACCCTCGCTAGCGGGTGTAGGGTGACAAAGCGATGTGCGCGCAAGATGCACAGGGCGCATAAATAACAGTGGCGAAGTAATTCAACAATAATCCTTTATCGAGACTTAGGTAGGGTCAGGTGGCGTATTGTGATTTAGCGCGGGCCACGGGCTCGGGTCAGCGGGCAAGGGTTGAGCTCCCCTGAGCCCACACCCTCCGCAAATAATATTAACTCTCTTTATGCGCGCCTTTTGTCACCTCTCGAGCCGAACCGCACCGCGCGTGCCGGCCCGCTACCTGCACCGCACACAGATTTGTTCACTATCACACGACTCATGTCAACATCTTCGTGAAGGGACGGCTTAGTGGCGATGACTCTACATAATGCCTCCGATATGAACAAGGGATTCATTCTCGCAACGATGCGTCGACTTTTATATCAGTGGAGCATCTCATTATATTGACGATGTGATCACACATTGTTACACCAGCGGTGGTGACGGCTCACCGTCAACGCAATCACGTCGGAAGAGTTTCCCGCGATTAACTAGAGAGCGGTAATTCGCGCAATAGACGCAATCATCACGAATATCTTCATCTCGCGTCGAACCGCTAGAGTCCGCTAGACAATACACTAATGGCGTTTTTATTCCCCACGAAATTATATTAAAATTACGATCGGAACGGCATCAAATCACCGGCGGCATGTAATCGATGTAAAGTGCGCGCGGAGGTGTAATTCGGTTGTAATAATGTCATCTGGGTAAGTGAATTAGCGGTTGATGGAGTCACGCGTTGTTTACGAGCCTAATAATACGTGTCGGTGTCGTCGCAGGCTCGGTGCTTCGCCCAGCGCGTCTGGGAGCGCGCTGAACTTTGGCACGGCAGCGCGCACGCAAACCCGCACCTGTCCCGCGCCCAAATTACACGCCGTCCACGCCGAATCGACACGAGCCTCTAACACTGCCTCTTTGATTGGATTTTTTCCTTTCGGTTTCTCCGCGGCGCGGGCGCACGCCCCCACATTACTATAATTTTCGATGAATGCGCATGTGATTATCATAAGTTTTGTTTATATCGCTGATTTATTGTAATTGCCAAATTTTATTTCAGCTGCCGTTCGTTTTAGGATTAGATAAAATATTTTAAATAATTCGCTCTACAGATGTAATATTTTTAACTTATACTTACTTGTAGTATGTGTGTGCGCATTTCTTTTGGCCTAGAACCTTTTTCACTTAGCTCACACTAGCCGCGCTCATACAACCAGAGTAAACTTGTCCAATTAGACCCATTTCTGCGATAGCTTAAAACTACTAAAGATATTTTATATTTTTGAACAATTTTTAACCCTACAAAAGAGAAGCCCTTCCTGTTTATTTTAATATATTTAATTTGTAGACCATAAAGAATTCTATGCTAAATGTTGTTCTTTTGATAGTAATTGTGTAAAAAAATGTAAATAGTAAGATAATTTCATTTATTTTCAATGTCCTTTGAGAAAGTAACTACCTGCACTAGCAAACTATTTCCAATTGAGAGGTTTTAATCCAACAAATAAATATTTGGTTTTAAGTCCGTAGACCATTAGGTATTGTACGGTTTCTTAATTTAAATTTCTTACCATTCCAGTTAATGTAAAGAATGACATTAAAACTAAATTAAAATAACTTACTGAACATACACGTACAGAATAACTATATTGTATAATGTCTTACATAGTAAACTATGGAGAATCCTTTATAGACATGTTTGTTCAATCCAAGCCTAATCTGGCTAAAATTAATAAACGTGGAGTCGTAGACTAACGCAATCATCATTATCATAATATTTATAAAATCTGTTTTGTCTGTTTCATCCGTTCATTTTAAAATCAAACTCCCGAAACGAGAAACATGAAGTTTTGACTTTGGATTTCCTTTAATGGCGTAGGCACCCAACGAAGGATTTCTAATATTCCACCACTAAATAAGTTTAAATCGTTTTGAATCAAGATCAAGCTAGATAAAAATGTGGGAAACGCTTAGTAATTAAATTCCTAGTTTGCGAAAATATGTTGAAATTAACAAAATTATTACTTTTTGATACTAAGTCTTGAATTAAATGAATCTAGGACTTAGTTTCGTGTTATACTTAGTCTTTATTTTGGAACAAAAAATCTTTAGATAAAAAATTCAAAAAAATATTTTAATACTTATATACGGTGAGAAAAATTATATGCAGTAAATAATATTCCAACTAAAACAAAATTACTTCATTCCAATGAAAGCAAAATGTTGTAATCGGGCCTACATGGTCACATGGTGTTTAGACAATTACAAAATAATGCCGAATTATTTCCAAGAAATAATTACCCAATTAATTACCGTATTTGTATTTGAAATTTAATTGATTGGTTATTTATTGATGGATACAACTAATCAACCACATCCTACTGGCATTACTTTTTATGTGGCTAGGAAAAGGAACTAACCATATATTTTTAGGATTAATCGACTATTCATCGGTAACTATTGATTATTACAAACACAGAAAAAGCATGCACTATTAAATAGCATCAAACTGAGCTACTGTTTAATACGAATTGTATTCTAATGGACTAAATTGAGGATTTACCAAGCTCTGTAATGCTTTATACAATATCTTCTGCGAACAGATTTCTTAAATCTAACTTTTTAAAATGGTAGTTGTGCTAGAAAATTATCTCCCGCCCGTAGATTTCATTTAAGTTGGACTAGTGTGTTACTATATATATGTAGGTACCCTGCTTCACCTAACAGAACACTTTTCAAAAAGAATGTTTTTTTACATCATCAAATATTAGCTAGAAGTTTTACGAAGTAAAACTTTACTTTCTATGAACCTCGTTAAAGTTATGTCAAAATGTATATTTTCCCCCTTTGCCCAGTAACATCAGCAAATTAAATATCCTAAAATAACTTCATAAAACAATTGTTACACTACAAACAAAATGTCACTTACCCCATTTCTCCTCAAAATGTAATGTTACAAACGTTAGAACAACAGATGTGCCTACTACTATGTAGAGAAGAGAAGTAGTAGTACTAGTGTCAGTCTGTCAGTACAGTTAGCAGCGTAAAAAACTCCCCTAGTAGCTAGTCGAACGGTCGCCGTCAACAAACTATACATATTTTACGTTTTCCGTCGTTTCCTTTAGACAATGCATACTTTTAACTGGAACGCAATAGCGCAATGCCGTCGGCAACATAAAACGTAGTAAGCTCGTAAATCGTAATTATCTTCAGCCGTTAGCACATATCAAATATTTTGATGAACTGCGGATGTTTAGCTGCGTTTTTGTAAACTGAATTTGTTTGTTGAACCCTGTGGAAATGATTGAGCTAGATTCATGGTATAAATGGCACTGTTAGGTACCTCGCGTAGAGTCAGCACAGCAAAATACATTTTGACGGCAAATAATAATGTAACGTATTTTTTTTACAAAAATATTGAAACCTGAATATCTCAAGCATACCGAGGCATTTCTTCGGGAGGTCAAAATTCTACTTTACTGTCATACTATAAAATGCTATTTTATTTGTTGCAAAGTAATGCCTTGACGTCCCGTGCCATCACTATGCACCGACCCTTAAAAGTATCCCCTGCAAGGTTTTTTTACCGAGACTTACATCGTAAAACAATTATAAAAATAAATCAAGTTTCCTTAGAATACCCAAAATGTTATTCCCCTTGGGATTTTAATCTTCTATTTTAATCTTAAGATTTTTGGTTGCATCAAAATGATCTTATTAACCATTGGACCTTTGCAATCGCGTGTTTACCGTTGTCATAGACAATTATGTCGGAAACAATTTTATAATGAGGCTATAATGATTTGCTATTTGATCGAGTTGTCGCGTAAAGTTAGGGGTGCATAACTATGCGCATGTATGAATAAATTGCAAAGCTACCCTTTTAAGAAAAAAATTATAAGTTATAAGTGAATATTATATTGACTTTCCTGTGCCTGGAGTGATGTATTACACCAGTAATTAGGAGTATAATATATTAGCATTTTATTATGCATATAAAAGCGCATTATGGTACTAAAAGTTTACAATTTGCATAATTAATTATTTTTATATTCATTCCCGACTGAGCTAAGTGATTGTGACGGGAATAGGCTTCTATAGGTGTTACAGTGGATAAACCATATATATTTCTTGAAGATTATGGAACTAAAAGTACATATATCACCTTTATTTTAGATAGTTACGCTTTGAGACCCGTTTAATATTGTAAATTTGTGTCCGGCTCAGGTACCTTTGTCCGTATGTGCGCTTCTAGCAGGCAAAAATCAGTTTGATTGTATGTAATTAATACTGCACTTGTGGGTTCGATTCCCACACGGTACAACATTTTGTGCAAACCACAATTGTTGTTTCTAGTCTGGGTAAGTAAATTGTTGCTCCTCGTCGTTAAGAAAAATATTATTGTAGCTTGTAGGTAGGTACCTACCTCTGTTAGTAATATATTCAAAGTTGTTATCAAAATACCGAAAGGAAGAGAGGTATTCTGCACTACTTTTTGGCATACCTATTTCTCACTATTTGGCGACGATTTTAAAATAGGTAAGCAGTTAAAATAAGTAATTTTCTATATTCTTATTATATCTTATTGACTCCTGATTATTGACTGCCTCGTTGGTTTCGCGGCATATATGTGCGCGTGGGATTGGTAGATCTCGGGTTCGATTCCCGGGTCGGGCAAAGTGTTATTGTGTCGTTAGGAAATTCTCGGTAGCAGCACGGCGTGTGGTAATTTGCCCTGTACGTGGGACCTAAAAATTCATGGCGAAATGTGGGTGTAATATTTCATCTCTGCCTACCCCTTCGGGGATACAGGCGTGAGTATATAAAAAAATATAACTTACGTGGTCATTACGTTACTGATATGATTTGACTACTACTTCGAAATCTACAGACTGTCTTACCATTAGAGTTTTTGGTGCAAACGAGGTCACTTAAACAAACTATTAAATTATTGATTGAAAATGTTATAATTATCAAAAACATACATAAAATTGATCCACCATCTCATGGAGATGGGAGAAACAATATTTATTTTGACCAGATTATTTTTTCTTTTTTATTACGAATATATGATGACTTCGTATTTAAGTATGAGAACACGCACACCTCTTAAACACTCACTCATCGCTTTTTATGCAGCTTCTTGTTTGATTTAGGGGATTCCTCATTAACTAGATAGCTCGTTAAACAAATTATTAAGATTATAATGAACGAAGATATGTATAATTATTATAGAGCTTGAGAGGCGAGAGCAACCGTGTAATTCGCAGAAGTATACATGCACATTGGCGCACTTCACACCAACAGCGTTAATTAGGAGTTAACTAGCGCCATAACGCTTCAGAGGACATAAGTTCGATGCCCAGTTGCAGCTAATCTAAAGTTTAGGTTATATTATAGATATTTCTTTAATAACATACATACATAGACTCACGCCTGTTTCCCGGGGGGGTAGGCAGAGACTACGGAAAGCCATTTGCAACGATCCTGACATATCTCTCTTGCTTCATTCCCTCCCATCAGATTCCTCATGCATGCTCTTCTGTTCAGGGTGCTTCTAACCTGTCCTGTTTTTAGGATGTCTCCAATCTGGTCAGAGAACGTCCGCCTAGGTCTTCCCCTTCGTCCTGTCCCTTCCATACTTGCCTCATATATCTGCTTGGTCAGACTTTCGTCATCCATCCTCTCCACGTGCCCAAATCATCTTAGCATACCTTTCTAGATGTTTGTCACTGCATCTTCTTTTACCCCACAACACTTTTAATAACATGTTGGTATCAACAGCGATATATAAAGTCAAGTCGAGCCTTTTTCTTCCGAAGATCGCACGAGTTCAATTTTGTTCCTGCCTTTTTAGAAAGATAACGCTCGCATAGTTTTATATCCTTTACTGTCAGAACTTTACAAACATACAACCAACGTACACAAAGAACACCCGGAACAGATTTGGACATTCTTTGAGCCCATCATTTGAATATTTGTAATATCGCCCACGCCACGCGATATCTAATAGGTATAGCAAAAGATTACCTTTTATAAAGACAATAGCCTATATATTATCGATATATTCCTAGTTAAGCCTGCCTCGTTGATCTCGCGGCATAAATGTGCGCATAAAGGTCTCGGGTTCGATTCCCGGGTCGAGCGAAGTGTTATTGGGTTTATCCGTAAGAAAAATCTCAGTAGCAGCACGGAGTCTGTTAATGTGCCCGGTACGGCAATAGGCTCGCCCCCTATTACGTGGGACCTAAAAATTCATGGCGAAATGTAGGTGTAATATTACACCTCTGCCTACCCCTTCAGGGATACAGGCGTGAGTCTATAAAAAAATATTCCTAGTTAAACATTGTAGGTTTGAAAAACATACACAGCAGTCATTGTAAAGATGCCCTACTTAGAATATAAATAGTGCCATTTACATATTTGCAATTTTGTTTAAATGTTGATTAATTAGCAAAAGCATTTGTTGTGTTCAACTTGTGTTCAACTTAATTCTTACATTGTAAGTAATATGGAGGGCAGGCAAAAACTAAATGGAAGACACTTAGCTTTTTACCCAGCCATTTTATTTCATCATGTATAAACATTGGAAATCAACATATTTACCGACTTCAAATATGTACTTACACTGTAAATCGATGTCGCAAAAAGTGCTATTGGAATATTTTACCTTCCAAGTCGAAATCAATACAATAAATGAAACAAGAAACCCCTTTTAAAAAGCAACCGAGTTACTCATTTCTTTTAATACTTATGCAGTCGTTTTTGGCAAAGAACAACAAAGATTTCCATGACACTTCATACTTTTTGAGTCAAAATTTATTTATATAAACAGTTTAGTTGGATACTAAATAACATAAACACTAGACCTGAATATGAAACAGTAGTTTACTTAAACTTAATAATTATTTCTAAAGGGATAACAGGTGAGCCGAGGTTTCCAAATTTTGAAATAAAAGACACAAAATATTCAAACCTTACCACTCAAACCACTAGCAAATCCGTACATACCTACTTATATTTATACAACAATTATATAACTTTGTAATCCCATATAAATATAAAAGATTACAAAATTACATTTGCAGTTAGCAATTCGTTGTTGGTGTACAAGAAGTAGAAGGTACCGGCAGAAGGTACCGTACGTAAGTACTGTTTATTCTGTGGTACCGGTAAGGACAAAAGAAAGACTATCTACAAAAAGAAATGTGATCCCATAAAAACAATACTTGTCAAAAATACCAAGTCTCGCGACCGTAAAAATTGTGAGATCCAAATAATACCAAGTTGGTTAATTAAAAATCTTTAATGTTTTAAATAAATATATTGACTTGGCAATCGCATTAAACAATCTAATTTATATATGTATTACTTATGAGCCCAAATTATAATTTTCAATTTTATAATTTTCATAAAAACAATACTTGTCAAAAATACCAAGTCTCGTGACCGTAAAAGTTGTGTGATCCAAATAATACCAAGTCGGATAATTAAAAATCTTTAATGTTTTAAATAAATATTTTGACTTGGCAATCGCATTAAACAATCTAATTTATACATGTATTACTTATGAGATATATTGTGTGTTTTACTGACACGTATATTTATTAAGGTCTCAATAAAGTCCTTCTTTGAAATATGCACCCTTTGAAACCCAGTTCTTTGGCAACCCTTTCAATATAGTCTTAACTTGCCCGATCGAATTCACCCCTAATGTTGGGGAATACAACAATCAATACAGTTCAATTAGAAAATATCGTGCTGTACATTTTGGACAAACTAACAAGTATTGCCTAAGGGTATTCCCAAAGGAATAGATATTGTACTGCAGTGTATGAGCTGGTCGTCGGTTAACAGATTATTAATTAGCTATGTATGGGGTAAGGTTGGCTTTAAAGTATCAATATAAATCTGTAGTATTTATAATATGTGGTTTGTTGAGAATTATTGCCCTTGCACGGGGTAAGAAATGTATCAGATAGATGTTTTTTAAGCCGGGGTATTGTTGAGAAAGCTTTTTGTTTAACGATTTTCTTTAACTATCCAAAAGCGCTACAGTGTGTTGGTAACAAATCCAATGATTTAGTGTGGTGAAGTGGTACTATAGAACATCATACCGCCGTCAATATGCCATAAATTCGATTCTTATATAGAACAAAAGTACATCTTCTGTCTAAAAATATTAATAATTAGCTATGATTTTCAAATGCAATGGGATTTTTAAACGATATTGTTTACAAGGCTGATGGCGATGATTATGTCCATTTTGTTTTTAAAAGAAGCCTTCCATTAGGTACATGGTTATCTTTTTAATCCACTTCTGAATGGAAGTAATCTTATACTTATAAGTATATAAAGCTGAAGAGTTTGTTTGTTTGTTTGGTTGAACGCGCTAATCTCATGAACTACTGGTCCGATTTGAAAAATTATTTCAGTGTTAGATTGCCCATTTATCGAGGAAGGCTATAGGCTATATAACATCACGCTATGAGCGACGGGAGCAGAACAGTAGCCTTAAATAACGCGAGTGTAACCGCGGGCATCGTCTAGTATGTACTTATAAAATAAATAAAATGCTCGCATGACAGTTTGAAAAATTATTGTGAGACTCTTGAATGAGTTGTTCTTAGAATATTATGATTAGTATTAAGATTAATTTATTAATATATATTAAAACAGTCTAAGTATACAATAAATCAGTGTTAATGCATGCAGATGGCCAATTATGTGTTTTCACAAACAGAGAAGTTAATGGTGGGCTACTAGTTTTTATTTTAAATAACTAATTAAAAATATTTATATGGTAATTATGTTTAATATAGCTCTGTCATCATTCAGTTCCAAGACAGAATGAGAAGTCAGAAAATAAATGCACGCAAATGCCAGACAGTTCCATCATTATTAAGTATTTTCATACGCGCGTAATTCACAGTCCTCAACATTTATTACATAGAACTAGAAATTAACTCGTATCTGAGTCTTTGTGAATTATTACACTTGCAAACCGCACACGATATAAAAAGTCAGTTTATATTTTTATTATAATTAAGTAAGTGGAGATTCATTAGGTAGGTATTCATGCAACCATAGGATGGTTGACTGATAGACAATGCTTTTGGCACCAAGTTCACTATTGTACCTACTTCGACTTAAACTGCGTAAAGACACCTATTGAATAGTTAAAAAATAATAAAATGTACCTATTACCTCTACAGTATCATAAACTCATAGGTAGCGAAACCTCTTCTTTTCTAGAAAACACGATTTTGAAAACAACGAAGCACTATTTTCATATACCATGTATTAGCAGAATCTTCCACAATTCTTTGTAAAATTTCGCAAAATCATTGAAAAGACTTTCTAAACTTTTTCAATAATATCGAACATAATTCATAAATTAGGTAGAGCGCAATATTTCTAATAGCACTAGATTTAGAAATTGGACACCGACTAACTAGTGTTTCTACATATTTTTTGCTGCATGTTTTTCCAATATTCTCGCAACTTTACCTATTCTTACTAAACATAAATTATAAAAGAATAAATAATATAAAGACTTAAAGAAATCCAACCAGAAATTTTAATGCACTGCAATTTAAACTAGATCAGTCTTATTTAAGTTAATCACAATAAATTAGATTTTAACTGGATGATGATTACAACAGATTGACAAAACAATCAATGTAATAGCACTAAAATTTCACAAAGAATATCTGAAATGACTTATGAAAAATAAGTCATTAAAGCAATTTAAACTAAGTGGACTGCACGAATGGAGAAGTGGTCTAGGCGTGTCACTCGCTGGTTTACACTGCGCCGAGTGTTGTGGGTTCGACTGTCACAATTTGTAATATATTTTAAAAATAAAATAAATATGACCCAATAAAATAAATAATTTCCGATATCAGCCTTAAAATAAAGTCCACTACCATCACGAAACGTTCCTAAGTTTGAAATGGAAACAGTGTGCACTTAAACCATGCCTCCATCCGTGCAGCCTTAATTTGTCAAATAAGATACGTGGTTTGTTAGTATAGTTAACAGCTAGACGTGTGTAAGTGCCGGATACGTTTCAATCGCGATATTACAATTTTACCCTCCGGTGAGAGGAGTCAGGCGCCGTGACATGTACGTGTTTGCACTCGGTGACACCTACGCATGTCGTAATATACAACTGCAATGTAAAATCACGGTAAAACAAACGTACACGACTTAAAAATATGTTTTATTTTTTTTGTTAAATAAGACAGAACAAAATATTTCTTTATGAAAATTAATACATTAGGGTTTATTCCTGTTGCAATTGAGTTTACATGTAATCATTCATGACAGAAAATGAAGACCTATTCAGTATCTAAATTAAACGTCATGGAACTCCGTGTTAATAGGTAGGTACGTAGTATATCAAAGTCCGATAAACGTGACAAGAAACCGCTGAATAAACCATTAATCTTCATTAATATATATTAAATAAATTAATAATTAAATAATCAATACATACATTAATAAAATAAAATAATCTTCAATTATAGGATTTTGATAACAAATTTTATGTAAAATTTGCTAAACATAATCCCATAGGTAGTTCTAGATTTAGTTTATTTTAGATCATCTATAAAAGAAGATGTTATTGAAGTATTTTAATCAAATTTTAACCAAAATAATTACTGAATTTCCTTTGAACAGTATTAGCTTCCCAAAACATTTTGCCTCGCTAAATTAGTACACGTTCAACTTCAACTATATAATGTTGTATACCTAGTCCATGTTTAAATGAGCACTTTAGCTTAAAACACTCCACGCGAAAAGCCCAACTAGCAACAACATACTACATAAGCCCCCGTGTCTGCTCGCAACACCGTAACCTTTGCGTCTGCTCGCCGTTAGCAGTGTCGTACAAAAAATAATTAAATGCGAGGAGAAAGTTCAATGTCTGCATTATTATTACGTACTTCACTCGCTCACGTAAATAATTCCACTTGTTTTTTATCTCTGTCTACGTACAGGATGCTCAAGAAAAGTACTGTCATGTAAAGGGCTACTCGTTTTATCGATAAGTAAAAAACAAAGAGAAAATAATTAAGTCGATTGTATGCTGGAATAATTAACTGCTTGAATGGCACAGTAGACTGAGTAATACAATATGGGTGAGCTTAACTGACCAGACAAACTGCTGTTAAAGAACCAAAGTTGCATTTCTATATTTGGTAACAAATGTCATACTTAAGGAATTACACATTACAACTTTATGGTGGTTCTTTTGAGTTTAGTATTTTTAGGCGCCGCGTGTATTGCGCTGAATAACATTAATAAGTTCTGCAATTTATAAGATTTTGTCATACTAAATTACAGCAACTTACAGCAACTGATTTCATACAGATAAAAATATTCAAGTGCCTAAAATCGATAACAGGCATGTAGAGACTTATAATTCTTGTTATTACTTATATTGATGCAAAAGTTTGTTTAGTGGCTGCCTTCATCATACTGGTTAATGCAGAAATAAATTAACGTAATAAGAAGAATTGCAAAAAAAACCGTAGATTATCGCCTAAATATTTTCTTATAATAATATAATTCAATCATTAAAAATAACAAGCGCTTCCATGATCACGAAACGTCATTTAAATAATAACGCCTTTCTTCAACACCCTGTGTATTAAAACAGGTGATAAATCCAGAAATAGTGTTGTACTGTTCTATCTTATAACACTCGTATTTACACGCATAAAGGCGCGTCCATATTAGAACAATTCTCAGTGTCCCAACTCTATAACCGTTGCATATTTGCTCGCCATGATCGGTAGCATAGACAGTATTTATTGTTACGCGGAGAATTTGTTACGGATCCATCCATCTCGGGCTCCCAAAATAACGATAGAACAAATTTAATTACACGCTTGGAAGTTGGTCCATTTAATGTCGGTATTTTAAAAGAAATTTTCGTTATTATACAACAACCAGGAGACATCCACAGTATAGTATTTATCTTACACAAACCAACGAGCCTGTTCTGTCTATTCCATCGAGCTTTGACAGCTTTTGTCTATACCTAAAACTGCCATTCTAATTTCTAACTCTAATCATAAACAGCGTGCTCCAGTATTTTCACAGACGCTCTGTCAGCAACCATATACATATTGTGGTTAGCAAGTCTATGATAATGTTACGCAGTTCGCTTCAACGTACTGCTACCAATGTGGACGCAGCTTAACGCTCGCCCGACTCACCCACCGGCTAATAATTAATTATAATATATTCTACACAATAATCTCGCAATTATTATAAACATGAAACACACGAATTTATCTTTATGATAAATCGTAACAAGCGATCATTATGTAAACACGCGCCGATTCACGGACGCCCAATTATGAACTTTATCGATGCATAATATTTGTATCACTGAGTTACTCGTGCCTTTGGAATGAAAGGTGCATACAAATTTGCATAATTTGTGCACACGTTGCAAATGCCACCGCATTTCCTCCAACCCCTGCTTGTATCATATGTGTTACATAAGTAATGTGAATTGATAAGTGCGTATCGTCAGTGATACACGCTACTGCAGTAAGTTGTTATAATTATAACACTCGGTTAACAAGTCATCGAGTGCGTGTATGTATTTATTGTGATACAAACGCACTGTTGGCGCGGGCGTACTCGTCGCAATAATTTTATGGTAGCTGGGCTTCGCGGTTCTACACGCTTTGAAATATGATCGTGTTTGATGGTTGGATTGCTAAGATTTCATATAGGTCATTACTTAGTTAGTGGGCTATTAAACAAATAGAGAATAATTAATTGCCTGAGTAACTAGAGAAATTAAGTATGCGCCAACAAAAACAGTTTTAATCTTAAAGTCTTTATATAATTTTATAGCTACTACTTTAATTAATGAGTAGGCACTTGTATGTTTTAAGTTGTTTTACTATTTTGCTAATATTAATTTAAATGAAATAAGTCAAATTAAATTGAGAATAAGTTTAAAACTCTATAAAATACAGGATATTGTCTTGCAATATTCGTTTTTAAAACACTTTTTCCGTATAGACTATGGTGGTTAAAAATGATTTTGTTAATATTACGTTTGGAAAAATAACACTGCCTATAAACAATCTCAAATTAAATAATTTCAATATATTAACATTTTAATTCATTTAAACAAATCTCGTTGATGTCTTTAACTTACAAGTAGCCCTTGTTCATAATTTACCATTTGAATAATTTAAAGTTACTGCGAAAGTTAATTTACATAAATAAAATCTTGTGTATTGTATATATTAAAATACCTACGTATCCCCTAGGATACAGACGTAGGTACATTGCAGGGATGTTCCACTAGTTTTAATTTAGGTCTCAAGGAATAGGCTGCGAGCTTATTGCTTGGCTGTATCTTCGTGTTTGGTAATAATAGACTATTTCAAAATTAATGCTCAATCGCGATAACTTTATAAACAAATCTATGTATCACATTCGTAATCACGATTTTCGCACAGCAAATGTGAACTTTACTCAACCTGTAGCTGGCCACTGCTGGGCATAGGGTTCTCAGCATTTTCGCCGATAAACTTGGCTGTGATTATTTTAAACGACTGCATATTCTAGTATGTGCTTGTTAAGTTATTTATGTTAGTTATCTATTAACTTTATTTATGTACATAATGTGATTAAACGAGAACTTAATTCATTTGACTCCATTAGAGGGGTTCAGAGACTCAAAGTAGATGTATTCTAGAGTAAGTTTTTACTGACAAGGGTGATCATGATCGTAGGTTAAGGTTTTAAGAATATTTTATATGTATCATCACTATCATCTTACTTACTACTTTTAACTTAACATCAAAGACAGGCACTGCCAGTTTAAAAAAAATTGGGCAAGTGCGAGTCGGACTCGCGCACGAAGGGTTCCGTACCATCATCTATAAAAGAAAATCACGTTCGTTGTATGTATACTTAAATACTTTATAAGTTTCTATCTGTTTATTAAGATCGAGTAACAAATTGCTTAAAAATTACGTTTGTTGTATGGGAGCCCCCGTTTATTATTTACTTTTTTTAAATATAATTATTTATTTTGAAAGGTAATATACAACTACATATTCTGTGAAAATTTAAAGCGTCTACCTGTTACAGTTAGTAATTTTGAGCAAAAAATACGAAAAAAAACACGTTTTTTGTATGGGACTCCCCTTAATATTTTCATTTTTTTTATTTTTAGTATTTGTTGTTATAGCGGCAAACGAAATACATAATTTGTGAAAATTTCAGCTTTCTAGCTATCGTGGTTTATGAGATACAGCCTGGTGACAGACAGACGGACAGACAGACAGACAGACAGCGGAGGCTTAGTAATAGGGTTCCGTTTTTTACCTTTTAGGTACGGAACCCTAAAAAGAGCTTTAATTTCGGGATAGACAAACCTTACATCTAAAGATATTCTTTATTTGCCAAAAACACGGTTATAAAGGTCTTACAGGAAAACTAGAGAAGTCTCACCATATGAACGGCATGCAAAAATTATGAATAGTTGAATACCTACTCAATGAATCTTAAAATAATCTTAATATATAAAATCCTTGCGTTACTTACTGATGACAGACGCGCTACAGCCGAAACTATTGGGCGCAGGAAGCTGAAATTTGGCATGTCTGTTCCTTGGGGACCGTAACGGTGCACTAAGAAGGGATTTCCCAAAATTCCCACGGGATCGGCCAAAACGGGTAAATTTAAATAAAATGCAGGCGTAGCTGCTGGTGTCCTCTAGTTTTATATAAAAGATGCAGGTATCGGGGATGCTTAAGCACTACTTAGTACTCGTAGCAAGTGTAAATTCATATAATGAGTGTTATTGTCGTTCGTTAAGTTTGCGCGGCGGAGCGACGCGCGCGCCTGTGTCGTCACGCACCCCCGCGCATGCGCACTACACACACCATACACTAACTAGCTGCGGCCAAATGTCGCCGACTAATCCATGTTTTATTACCTTTATACATACTTTGAGGGGTAAGTAGGGTATATTTTGGTACAATTCATATCTGCCTCGTTGGTCTCGCGGTATAAATGTGCGCATGGGATTGGGAGGTCTCGGGTTCGATTCCCGGGTCGGGCAAAGTATTATTAGGTTTTTCCGTTAGGAAATTCTCAGTAGCAGCACGGAGTCTGGTAATGTGCCCGGTACGGCAATAGGCTCGCCCCCTATTACGTGGGACTTAAAAATTCATAGCGAAATTTGAGTGTAATATTACACCTCTGCCTACCCCTTCGGGGATACAGGCGTGAGTCAATAAAAAAAATACAATTCATACGGTGAGCTGCTCCTAGACTAAGTACAGCTTTTACTTTAACCTATTAGTTATCTGATCTTTCTAAACACGTTTAAGTGTAGATAAAATTACACCGTGTTACTTCGGCGCTACTCATCGATATGGGTCATAAATTGGATCCATCATCAGTTGATCTATAAACACAGTTTTGTTGTATGAAATTATAAATTAAGCGCTAAAGAACTATTTCATTCGACGATGTTTCTAAAATACACTCTTACTTTTTATATAATTTTACCTGATAACATATCTTCTTATCTACATACATACGTACATAGAAACACGCCTGTTTCCTAAAAGGGGCAGGCGGTGACTACAGAGCTTTTATCTCTATTTTCTCAATAAAATTATAATATCCAATAATCAATTAAGTCCTTGTACGGCCGTAAAATCAACAGATAGCTACCCATCTTTCTTAACACCTGCACAAACCTGCACCAAACTAACGTTCGTTATACTACAAACACAGATGACAGCGTCTTACATCAAGGCGTAGTCCCTTACTTCCGACTGTCGTAACTCTTGAGCTGCAGGGTAAGGTCGGTTTGGAGGCAAAGTCACGCGTCCTACGAGTTATGTTCAGTTTCCGTCAACACACTCGCACTTTACATATTAATGGTCCTTCGGCGCCTTAGAGCTACCTCAACTTTCTACTTAAATTTAATAAGATTAACATATACGATTATGTTTCAATGAATAGCTTGTTAGCTTGGCTTAGTTTATTTAAATGCGGTTGGCTTTTGTTATAGATATGAAATATTACAAACTGTATAGTGTCACTGTGGTTGAAATGAGGTTCATGTAATGGTGCTCAAAACGCTAGCTTTCATATAACACTTATGTATAAAGATCCCTTAAGATACGTATTTTTAAACATGTCTTCAGCACAAGATATTGGTGCTGTGTCGCGGGCCTCAAATCCCATTCCGTCGATTGCCAAAAATAAAGGAATGATCTTAAGGCTTACATGGTACTGAAACTGCATCGAAGTAGGTAACAATAGCATTGTACGTAAACGACTAACCTGAACATTTGTACATAGCAAATACATGTGTTTATCTTTGGTGTATTCCTCGTGTTATTTTTAGTCGTTTTTGCTTGAGCTTTCCGGAACACAAAGTCTTGGTATTACGTTATATTTCTGTCGTGTTGTTACACAACAACAGTATCACAGCTGAGTGTAGCAAGTGTGAGCGTAGGTGCGGGCCCACCACGTGCGTGAACTTGTGCCTCGGCTCGCCCGATCGATCGCCAAATGTAGGCCGAATGTTGGCGCCCAATCTGGGCCAAATGTTGGTTGTGCGACGTCACCCTGAGGGGGGCGCGCCGCCGCCCGGGGGGGGGGGACGCTACGCAATTAACCACGGCCGGTCATCGACCTCAGTACTCGCCTCCTGTGCGTACCGATACAGATGCGTGTTATTGTTGACAGATCGATGCGTGACGTCACACACAGCCTCCATTCATGAACTAGCACTCTGATTCTGACCACAGACTCATATGTTCATTGTCATTGTTAACTCATATGTAATAGGCCTTCTATGTTACACATTCGTACTACCGTCCCTTGTAGAAGTCATGTTCTATTAGAACTCATAAACTTAAGAAACAACTACAGTGGTGTCTATTCCTACTATATGTAGGCATATAATACTTATGCATTTCTTATCTGTCTCAATAAGACCAGAGTATCTATTTAATACACAAGATGACTGGTAAATTTGTTTACAAAACTGGTCGGACGCATTTGACTCCCCGCGGAAACTTAAAATTTCCTCACAGTCCGATCCGGTTGTTTACTTTCCAAAACGCCTCTCTTTTATATACTCGCAGTTAGTGAAGATTCTAAGTAGATCTGTGCTCAGCACAGTGACTGGTAAAAATAGTCCCAAAGATCAACCCCATCTAAGATCATGTCTCGACGAAATTAAATTTATTCCCAAAGACGGTCGTTCATTGCGTGTGAATATGACTATGCGGCAGTATGTAGTAAACCTTCTTCTACAATATTGGGGTCTTAAATGCCCCCATCGCTTGGCTCGGGCAACAGGGTGTGATAGTGTGGTCAAACGGAAAATTGCCTCCATGCAACCCTCTACAATGTAGGTACTGCACTCAAGGAATTTAAACTCTTTTAAAATGCCCGGAGCGCCAATCTAACGAAAATTTACACTGTGTAAACCACTTTGATGGTTTGTTTGCATTTACCTTTTTAATTCAATTTTTAAGACAGGCTTAGAACAGATCTTATTTAGTAAGAGTTCTGGTTTGTTTGTTCAATCTCATAAAAGTAAAGATTCTCCAAATGTTCATTGCGTGGTTATAAGATAAACTTATAATCCAAGTCAACGCCATAATAGTCGCGCTTGTTTTTCGGGACATATACATATGTGCGTATTACTATGCACGGCAACCTGCACGAATTGTCAATAAAACTATTGTAATTATAATGCTAAAAACTTATCGTGTGAATATTCAGTCTTTTTGTTTTGATTTCTATTCCATGTTATCTGGTGATACAAATTTGGTGTGCGTCGCGTGAGGTGCGAAATAATACGAATATTGATACGACCAGCTTTATAAGTCATGCTACAGATTTTAAGTGTGTGTAGGAAATTGAATTTAGCACATGTATAGATTGCTACGTATAAATTAGTAAAGTTCTAAATAACCTTAAATAATTAAAAAATTAAAAAACACGACTGCCCTGCAAAAAAGCGAACTAAAATATATCCAGTGTTACTCGGGGTGATGTAAGGATTCTAATGATACCCCATACATCCTAATCAGTACAGGCATTTAGAAGTTATAGTGGAATAAGGAAACTTACATACTACATACATGAATCCTGAAAACATTACACTCCTTTTTTGGGGCAGTCGTGTAAAAATAGCGTAATTTTTTATATTAATGCCCCAAAGTAAAGTTATTTCGCAGTTTTAATAAACTTGCTACAGGATATTGCTATACTTTAAAGTATTTGTTTAGTTGATTGAATTTCCTGTAATAACAAAATGTGATAATAGCAGTTTATGATTTAAGGGAAGCAGATAACGTCGAGACACATACACGAAATGTACCTAAATAAATTCTGAAGAAGAGCATTCTGTCGGTAATGATGTTACAAATACATATCTGCTCGAGATTAGAAGTCGCTGGTTACACGCGGGCACCTCAACATAAATATATATCTCGTAGTGTAGTTGCCACTTCGCATATCACTCAACAGACTCTTATGGGTTCGATCCTCACACGAGACAACTCTTTAAATACACTTTGTTTCGAGTATGCATATTTTTTTTATGTATCAAGTGTGAATAGGACAGGACGAAGGGGAAGACCTAGGCGGACGTTCTCTGACCAGATTGGGGACCTCCTAAAAAAAGGACAGGTCAGAAGTACCCTAAACAGAAGAGCATGAGAAACTTGATGGGAGTGAATGAAGCAAGAGAGGTATGTCAGGATCCTTCCAAATGGCGTTCCGTAGTCTCTGCCTACCCCTCCGGGAAACAGGCGTGAGTCTATGTATGTATGTGTATGTATATTTTTTTTATAGACTTAAGTCTGTAATCCCCGAAGGGGCAGGCAGACGTAGGAATATTACACCCACATTTCGCCATGAATGTTTAGGTCCCACGTAATAGGGGGCGAGCCTATGGCCGTAACCGGGCACATCACCAGACTCCGTGCTGCTACTGAGAATTCGGAAAAACCGAGAACACTTTTGCCCGACCCGGGAATAGAACCCGGGACCTCCGATCAGCAGTCCCATACGCTACCAACTGGACCACGGAGGCAGTCTCTGCATATTCTATGTATCAATTAGTCGAATATCTTAAAGTTCTGTATTTGTCTTACTGTTTGAGAGATATGCAAGCGTAAAATTAAATATACTACTGTACTAAAAAGTCAAACACTAAAAAACTGAGCTTCTAGTAAATTCTACACATGTCACGAATTACTGGTACTTTATGCTCTGTGGTATACTATAGACACATCACTTCTACGCTAAGCATGCTTCGTGGTTTGTTCCCAGCACTGCTATAATGGGCAACAAACCGCGCGATCGATCACAAGTGAAACTCAACACGTCCATTAACTAATTCTTGCATGTTAATACTTACATTATTCACTATAGCCGCTTCTCATTAACACCATTTACATTTATAATGGTGCGCATTATTCTGGGAACACATTTTTGACAGCGACAATTACATATCTGTGGCGATTTTATTGTATTTTCGTAATGATATTGCCTATTGTGTAGGCTGGGTTGTGGAGTTCTCTCTCGACAGGCAGTTTGTGTTTGCTACGGCACTCATCTCATGCTAGCCTGTTGATACAGAAGAATTTATTTTCTTATGCAACATTTTCCTTTTTTTCGTAAAAACAACTGCGAAGGAAAACCTAGTGAATGACACGTTGCAAACACCGAAACAATGGGGTAAATAATTGACATGTAAAATCGGATCAAATATTTGTGGTTTATATCATTATTATTATTAATTGTTGTAGGGCTTGAGTCTAGAACTTGAAATAATAGCAGAATTGAAGTGGCATATTTTGTAGAACACTATGTCTGCAGGTTTGGCAACCAAAATTTTTCTGCGACTTTCAAAACAGATAGTTGATAGTACTTAGTTTGTTGATGATAATGTTTAAACAATATTTTAATATGTTTTTATTGTGAGAAAACATCTTTACACTATTTCATTTTAGAAATTGTAATTGAACACGACTTCAATCACTTACAAAATAAATAGAGCTTCAGATCACCAATAAATTATACATAATCGACTCTATTACTAGTATAATTCTAAGAAAATCTAGAATATATGACGTATAATCTGACAGAATTAGATCGACACATGTGAGTACCGAGAATCAGCAAGCCAAGATATACGAGTATATTCATCTTCATAATAAAACATAACACATTACTCTGAACTAATTTGTTGTAACGTAAAGTATTTTACCGCTATTGTGCAGAACGTACAAAAAATATATTGTTTTAACGTTATTGAGTGATAGATGAAGTGCTTCAGAACCCCAACACTTTGGCGAAGTTATTTCTTTGAATATCTCGCTCGCGGTATATTAACAGGCCGTTAGATTACAATAATACTGGAAGGCCGGGGGTCGGGGTTGGGCTGCCCTCGCTCCTTTCAAATTGGATTTAAACATTGTGAATTACCTTTCTTTGATTCGCGGGTTAGCCAAATGGGGACGATTTATGGAGAAGCGGGGCACAGTCCCGGGGGAGATCGGGCATCGACGCGGCGCGGCACAGGCGGCACGCGGTAATTCACGCGCGCGATTTACTACGCGTCCCGTGAGTGAAACTGACCCCACTTTAAATAGGAGCCGTTCGTTTATAGCCTGCGCCGGATTCGCCCCGGTCCGGCGCCGCATTAATGCGATCCTATCTTTTAAATCTCCAGGAGAAACGGCGTGTTTCGTGTCGACGCACAAAACCCACGAATTTCTGCCGTCGGACTATATCGATTGTACTTAAGTAATGGCCGTTCGGTACTTTCCAATCGAAACAATTTGAGGTTGGTGTAGTTTAGATGAACGGTTCATTTGATTAAGTTTACAGTTACATAGCTCTGAACTTGTGGTACAACAGTAGTCCTTTGAGCACGCAGTTTTGTTCCTCTTAAGTTTCTCTGGTACAAGATACGCGTTCTCTCGCACGACTGCTCCATCTGCTCACCCCTCAACTTGCTATATGTTGTAACATTCGTTCTGCTAATATTTGGTACAAATAATGGTAGGGGGAGTTAGTATGTCGTCCGCGTAGTTCTTCACTTCATTTCACTTTTTATGTCCGTGTTGACATCCCTCATAGCTGGGGTCAAGAGCTTTAGGAGCTACTTTTTAAACCTAAAATGATGTATTGGCTCCGTCAACGTACAGTAGCACTCTCAAAAATACCTATTTACAATTATAGGAAAAATAATATTTCAAATAAAAATAATGTTAAATAAAAAATACAGTTAATCTATAACGAGATCGTTTTGTAAGACCTTTAAAAAGTTAAACAGCCAGGTACCTACACAGTGTTGCGGCGGGTATCATTGCCGATGCGCGCGCGCACCGATCGCTATCGTATCTCCCTCCGCTCCCCCCGACTACCGCGGTGGCGCACACGCGACGCAATTACCACGTAATTATGTCCCCAAGATGAACCTACTGTACACACACACATGTACATAAATATAGTGTTATCAATTACATCGTATGCAAAACACACATATACGATCTGAAGTCCCCTTGTTTGAACAATTAGATATTATAAACATTTGTCAAATTCACCCCCTTTATGTAAATTGTATGGGGGAATGCAAGACAACATTATTAACATTCCTGTCCCGTGTATGTGTGTAGGCACGCGCTTCAATAGATACACATTTAAAAAATATAAAAACATTAATCTATAGGTACTCTAACTGCGTATTGAGAATTGAAACATAAAGTAGAGTTTGTTTGTTTATACGCGCTAATATTGGGAATTACTTAATCGAAAAGTAGGTATTTTTGTGATAGCCTTGAGCATGATAGCATTGAGTAAAATTATAATGATCGGTTGTCAAAAAATATCTTAATTGTGATAGATAGGTGTAGAGCAAACACAATCATAAGTAAATGTCATAAATAAATACTAACCTAACAAGAAGTTTTTGTACTAATCACAAACACCTCGAGCACATAAATAAATACCTACTGGGTAAAGAACAAAACCTAGCTAAAGTTACTTTATTAACTACATTATAAGTAATGGCTTTTACAGTTTTCAGTCTTAGTACTTAAGTGTTTAAAAATAAACAACTTGTATGTAAAAAGTGTTTAATAACATAAGACACGACTGTATAAGCAGGAGCTTGTCTGCACATAGATCATGAAGATGCGACGTCACACCAATCATCTTCATAATTTTCAATAAAGAATTGTTCGCGATTTTAACCGATCACTCCATATGATTTTATTGGCATTCAATTTTAGCACTTTCAAAAGCTTAGTTTGTAATGATAGATTGCTTAACCCGGTTTTCGGTGGCCAAACGGTCACCATAGCTAGTATTTTGTAAAATCTAGTTAGACACAGGGCGCCAAGACGAAATTGTAACTATACAACCAGTATAAAATATGGATATGATTGCTTAATGCAACAATAAAAGGGTGTTTGAACTGGCACTTTGACTGATTCGGTAGCAGACTATAAACTCAACCGTACAGTTGTCTTAATAATAGCCAGCCTCTTTTAATATAAACTGTGGTGTCTTCTAGACAAGGGTGGAAGAGACTCATTTTTCAAACAAACGCAGTGTAGACAACCTATGTCTATTAATCTTGAGCGATATCCATAGCTATGTAATTGTAGAGCTTTTAAGAAAGTTCGCGACGAACAGGGGCGATCGCTTCAGTCTCCCTCGTGGGTAACATCTACATCTATCTACGACATATTTATGTCTGTCCACTTTAACAGATCGATAAACAGACACGCATATACTTAGGATACTTACACCGTGACCTTTATAAGGCATGGAAGATATAATTGTATAAATCTTTGAGTTCGCAGAATAAACGTCAAAAACAATGTGTAATTAGAAGTTTTCGATTGTCGCCGAAGCTGAAGATTCAGATAGATGAAATGCACATTTTTAGAATAAACTTATACAAATACTTCGGATACTTACTGCATCTGTAAACGTCAAAAACAATGTGTAATTGGAATTTTTCGATTAAGTCGCCGAAGCTGAAGATTCAAATAGATGCAATGCACATTTTTAGAATTAACTTATACAAATACTTCGGATACTTACTGCATCTGTAAACGTCAAAAACAATGTGTAATTGGAATTTTTCGATTAAGTCGCCGAAGCTGAAGATTCAAATAGATGCAATGCACATTTTTAGAATTAACTTATACAAATACTTCGGATACTTACTGCATCTGTAACTATTTGGTTATTCAACAAAGTGTAATGATTTAATTATCACATCAATTTCGTTACCGTTTCATTGATATGTAGTTTTACATCTAAACGAAATGATCATCAACAGATACAAAAATTCTAGAGCTCTTACATCACAAAAATGTAGTAGGTAGATACCAACCAAGCTACTTACTACGCTCAACTGGTAACTTATTAACACTTCACTCGCGAACTAAATGAAATATTTCACAACAATACGAGGCTCGGTGCGGCTTTTGTTTCTGAATACAAAATAACTATAGGGGTCAGCAATCGATTATTTCGGTAATAGTTCGCCGGTAGTCCAAGTGTTGACCCCTCAATTTAGAATTCGTATTACGAGAATAATTTGGCGGTCAATCCGGGTCTATTATCTATGAGTATTAGGTACGTGTTCCAAGCTCAGCTACCGAGTGGTACCGCCCACGCATTCGGCCAACAATCATTGGTAATGGCGATGATTTCGCAACGGTCAGTGCACAATGCTCCCGGACATAATAGGGCAGCTGCACACTGGCCTATTGTCCCACCGGTGGACACGGCGACCGTTGGCGTAGGTGTCGCTCCGACGTGCGGCACGCGACCTTGTCATTCAATGGTGACAACGCTGGGTTAACGCACGTGAACGTGAATTATATGTAACGTGACACTCGGCTACGCAGTGCTTCATTTACCGTCCGCACGACTTTCTACCAGTGACATGGACTTCATTCAGACTCAATTATAGTGGCAATACATTCAACATCAACGGACAGTATGGGCTTACACTATTACGGTACGCAGTGTACTGAGACTCGCTCAGGTCTACGTGTTTATGGTGCTTTATGTGATGTGATAACAATAATTTACATGGACTGATTTGGCTTTTCAGTGTCTAATGAGGATGGAAACTAACAAACTGTTGTTGTTTCAGTGTCGGGGCGCGGTGACGTCAGCAGCTTTTTCAATACACAGATGGTGCTCGACCTGAACGGTATGTACCTTGCCTTATCCTTACCACACCACCGGGCTGCTATCTCATTGGAATATGACCACTACGGGGTTAGAATACACCCGATATGTAATTATGTTTTTGTGTGGCGGTAACTCTTGAACGAGAGACGTGATTTACGGCTTCCTCCACCGCACGCCACGGACTCCTCGCCGTAGAGGTGCACGCGTGGTTGAAAGCGGTTCGTCTCACCGCGAGCGCCGATGTCGCGCTGTGACGCGAGACAAAACGACTACATAATTAAATTATTATAAATTCACAGCTGAATCAGTTTTTGTGCGATGGCCACCGCGCCTCAGCACCGAAACATTTCTAATTTTCGACTAGACTCATTTTTTATTCGCGTTAATTACGGGATGAATGGTCGGCGCGGGTGCAAGAGGGGTGCGGGGAGGGAGCGGCGAGCTTTTTGTGTCGCGCGTGCGTCACGGAACTCACCGCGCGCATTGTTGCTTCCACCCGCCCCCGCATCCCGCACTATTATTCAAATCGGGCGCGACAAAAAAGGCGATAACATCGAGATTTTCCATCTGTCACACTCCACGCTTGACGCGGTCCGTTTTTGTGCCACCCGCGACCGATCGCCTCTGATCGCACTTAGTTCTGAGACGCGCTCGATTACCACCGGAAGGATCGCCCACAAGTAGGTAAACTGTACCGCGTAGGTTTACTGACAAATCTATACTTACCTATTATGTACGTAGGTGTGACAATGAAAATATATTGTGCTATAAAATCCGTAGCGGTTACGCGTAGACTAGAAATTCTTCCAACCACATTACCTTAAGACAGTCTTTACTTTAACACAACCACTTAATCTACCTGTTATCTGCTCAAAATTTTAGGAAAGGTGCTATCTATATACTATAGTACCTTTCGCAAAATTTTCGACTCAGGACTCGTCGCAATCATATATGTTAACACAATAGGGTCTACCACTCAAAGAAGAGTTGAAAATGAGGTCCGATTTAGCGACGAGTAGCAATAAACGACAGTGATTTATCGGTACGTTTAGGTTTAACTAAGTACATAACGGCACAACATAAAACTACAATTAAACGGTTAATCGACGTCTCACGAAAATATTTACATGGTTTAGGCGTCGTAAAATGCCTCCGCATCATTGTCATCGGGGAACGTGACCAGAAGGCTGGTTTATTCTTTGCTCAAAGAATCAGCATTGCCATCCGACGTGGCAATGCTGCCAGCCTCCTGGGCACGTTCCCCGATGACCATGATGCGGGGGCATTTTACGACGCCTAAACCATGTAAATATTTTCACTTCCTAAATTTGTTTTTATGGTTTTTGTATTAGATTAGATTAAGCTTCACTTATAAAATTATATTTTAAATTATATTTTACAAACCTTACGTTTGTGGTTAAATAAAAACGAGTGTCCTAAAATTAGAGGAAACTCACATTTTGCTTAGCGTTCAAATGCTGTACCTCGACCTACACTAGACACCAACCATCAAGTTTAAATATTGGTCGGTAGCCTACGGTCGGCGACAAGTGTATATATCCCACGAGGTCGGTGGCGACGCTGGACGATGAGTCAGCAGCTTCCACGCCTCACTAGTGGAGAACACCGATGGACCACTGTTACCAAATTATCTCCAAATTACACCCGCGTTTGTGCCTCCAAACTAGCCGCCGCTACTGAGTTACGTACCGCACACATGTGTATATGTTACTGTAAAAGCCCGAAGTGCAGTAAATCTTAAGATTTCCCAGTAAACCAAGAGTCATTATTTTCATCAGTTGCTACTAAGGCTAGGTGAGTAGGTTCTTATGTGACCCTTAACCCAAAAATAGGAGCCCTGCGAAGCTGGGCTCCGTCTACTTAGTTTCTTTTTTATTTTAAAATTCGGACATTTACCAACTCATTCTGGCAAATCTTAGGATTTAATGGGAATTCTTAAGATTTACCGTACTTTGCTTTTACAGTAACATATACATACACACTAGTTGCTCTGTGTGTGTAGCCAGTTAAACACACATGCAAGTGCGATGGGTATCGTTGATTAATGTATTCGTCTGCATAAACAATTTATAGTTAAATTGTCGTTTTATAAGGCCAGGGTAAAACTTAGCACCTCGTAATCATAATAGACTTTATGAATGCATTGACATACTCTCTTGATTGAAGCAGGTATCCTCATAAAGTTTATTTTATATCTTGGCTATGATTAAATACAAAATATCAAAAGGATCAAGGTTGTACCTAAGACTTTTCTTCAAACAGAATAAAATAGTTCAACAAATGTCATGCTCAGATTTCTGAATTAAAAGGCATACACATCGCTTTGCTATCACTTCCATACAAATGCCACAAAAGCTTAAAGATATATATAGAATTGAACTTATAATACGAATATTATAATATATAATTCCACTAGCTTTCGCCCGCGGCTTCGCCCGCATGAAGTTTTAATAAAGAGTAAGCCTTTGTACTCCAGGTTTCAGACTATCCATATCAAATTTCATCACAAACGGAGCTGCACATTAACCGTGTAGCATAAATAGAAACAGATAATAGGTACTTAAAATTACTTTGGTTTTCATAGTCGTCAAACTTCAGGCAAGAATGAGTATGTAGGTAGGTACATTATTAAACTTATTGAAGAGCTTATGTATCTTCTGAATAGAATAGCAGCAAAAATAAAAACTAAAAGCATTATCACAAAGTACATAATCAGACCGCCCCTCCACCCCGCTGCGCTTAAACGCGCCGACTCATAGTAAGCGCTTTTAATGATGCTGCGCTTAGGTCAATTATATCGTGATAACTTTTAAACTATTCGTCCAAACTACTTACTGTAAAGATAAAATGCATCTACATTAAATACTGAAGGCATAATAAATCTATCAATTTGAAATCAATTTGATAACTACTCTAGAATGAGCATTGTAAAAAACATTATTTATGTTAAGTACCTATACTGTTTTATTACAATAAAAATGATGTAGTTAGGTTAGGTATGTACTTAAAGCAAAAAAGTAATTCGGTAAGTTCTAGCTGCCAGTAACACCAAACATCTCATCAATCTGGGGTATTGATCAGACAAATATGTATATAATCGTTAGGCAAGTGAAATTTCTATCATAATGTTTAGTTTACATATTTTATTTTCAAGTTTTTAGTTTTGTTAGTAAGTTGATACTTCTCATTATATTTTCATAGTGAGCCCTTTTCTACCAATCAAACCCTGTCATTCGATACCCATATTGAGGTATTTGCGGAAAATAGATAATCCACCATTTTGTGGCGGCAGCTATCTTGGATTTTTCGTAGTGAGCATTATTCTACCATTCAAGCCCTTTCATTTGATGCCCATATTGAGGTATTTGTGGCAAATATGTAAGCAGCCCTTTTGCTGCGACAGCCATCTTGGATTTTACGTAGTGAGCTTTATTCTACGAATCAAGCCCTTTCATTTGATACCCATATTGAGGTATTTCTGAAAAATAAGTAATCCGCCATTTTGCTGCCACAGCCATCTTAGATTTTTCATTGTGAGCTCTATTCTATGAATCAAGCCCTTTCATTTGATACCCATATTGGGGTATTTGCGGAAAATAATTTATCCACCATTTTGTGGCGGCGGCCATCTTGGATTTTTCATAGTGAGGTCTATTCTGCCAATCAAGACCTTTCATTTGATACCCATATTGAGGGTATTTGTGGAAAATATGTAATCAGCCATTTTGTGGCGGCAGCCATCTTGGATTTTTCATAGTGAGCCCTATTCTACCAATTAAGTCCTTTCATTCGATACCTATATTGAGGGTTTTGCGGCAAATATGTAATCCGCCATTTCAGATTTTTCATAGTGAGCTCTATTCTATGAATCAAGCCCTTTCATTTGATACCCATATTGAGGTATTTGCGGAAAATAATTTATCTGCCATTTTGTGGCGGCGGCCATCTTGGATTTTTCATAGTGAGGTCTATTCTACCACTCAAGCCCTTTCATTTGATACCCTTTGAGCGTATTTGTGGAAAATATGTAATCAGCCATTTTGTGGCGGCGGCCATCTTGAATTTTTATAGTGAGCTTTTTATGATAAACAATTTCACCGGACATTATCTTCAAGTAACTTTAATGGTTTAGGCAAAGCACGCGAAGACAGCTTTCAGAGCTCAAGATTTTTCCGACTTAGTTGACACTTTCCCTTATATTATGGCAACATTATACAAAATCTTTATAAATTGTAGCCTATGTGTTATTCTGATGTACAAACTATAATACTGTAAAGTTTCATCCAAATCCGTTCAGTAGTTTTTGCGTGAAAGAGTAACAAACATCCATACATACATCTTCACAAACTTTCACATTTATAATATTAGTAGGATAAGATCAACTCGAAAGTTGATCTTATGGAATGACTAGAGGACGCCAGCAGCTACGCCTGCATTCTTTTTTAAATTTACCCGTTTTGGCCGATCCCGTGGGAATTTCGGGAAATCCCTTCTTAGTGCACCCCTACGGTCCCCAAGGAACATACATGCCAAATTTCAGTTTCCTGCGCTTAATAGTTTCGGCTGTAGCATGTCTGTCAGTCAGTCAGTAACGCAAGGATTTTATATATTAAGATAACAAGGACGCATTATCAGTAGGTAAGAAGTTCTCAATATGTAGAATATCTATAACTGGTAGCACTGTCATTCAGGCATCTGTCTAATTAAACATCTCGTAAATATTATAAATATTGACACGAAAACATCGTGCACACGGCGACACATCAAGCCATACATCACCAGGATAAGCTAACCCGTTACTTATAAAGACTTTCCTTGCTAGAGATAGGTCAGATCATATTAGACGTTCGGGGATTTCTTGTAGGATAGTTTATTGCCTCCGGGCCGTAACCTTCGCTCGGCAGTCTGACAACGCGAGTTGTAACACTCGATAATGTCAAGTGTCCGTGTCCTGGTTGCGTGTTACAGTGTTGAGCTGTGACGTGTGAAGTGACGTCACGTGACATCAGGACATGTGACCATGTGCGATACAATAATTATAGGTCTATACTGGATAACTGTATGCTGGATGGCGTGTTATTAAGATTTCATACATCTGTAGATAATAGCTTTTCTTCTTTTTTGGCGACGATTGACTGACCTGTAATTGCTGATTTGGTTTCATGACGTAAATTCACAAATAAAATAAAGGTAGATCATGAATTCTTCAGGTCCAGGCAGGATCAGTTAGGTATGTCAAGTTGAGCACAGTTTTCTTATTCTCATTGTTTTATGTCTATTCGTCTGTTATGCAAATAAACGGTTTTTCTTTCTTTCACTGTTAGATACTGATGCATAAGAATCTGAAGCTCTTTAGCAGAACATCCTCATATTTATAGTTGAACTAGCTGACCCGGCAAACGTTGTTTTGCATTTTTTTTTTTTTGAAAAATAGATTTTGGCCGATTCTCATAGATACCGGATAAGCACAAAAAATGTCATCAAAATCGGTCAAGCCGTTTCGGAGGAGTATGGGAACGAAAACTGTGACACGAGAATTTTATATATTAGAGATAGCCTAGCTGACCCGGCAAACGTTGTTTTGCAATTTTTTTTTTTTTTGAAAAATAGATGTTGGCCGATTCTCATAGATACCGGATAAGCACAAAAAATTTCATCAAAATCGGTCAAGCCGTTTCGGAGGAGTATGGGAACGAAAACTGTGACACGAGAATTTTATATATTAGATGTGAGGCCTACTCTAATGGGAGACGGGCGTGATGAAAGATAGATGATGTAATATACTTCTGTTGTCTTCTGTAATACGCTTATTGTGTAGGTTTACATGCAGGTCTGTATCTATGCTACACGGTAATAGTTTCTGTATTGGTTACAAAAACTTAAAAACAGATTTCTCTGATTTGTTTTGTACGTGAATGTCCAATAAATTATTTATATCGTACAAATGTAAACTGAGTAATTCGTGGTGGATTCCTGTGCTGGTATCACGTACTAGAGTGGCCGACATAGCCGAGTGTAATTTCCTATGTAAATGTAATCACTCGAAAGCGAGCAACATCTCCATACTGTGACTGCGAGTGTCCGAGTATTGGACAAGCAGAAAACAGCTACCGGCCTGTCATACCCGCACATTGCTACTTGTTTTATTGTGAACTTCTACCTCTAAAGAATAATATGTTGTACTAAAAGAAGATGAAAGTAACGATGTATAATTAATTTCATGGTCCGAGTTATAATAAAGAAAGTAATTATTGTATGGAGCGTCCCGCCACCCGACGCACGGCGAGCCGAGTGAGGCGTGACTGACTTGTAGTCACAGGTCAACAAACACATAGTTTTTGTGTGACCACTAGCGAAAATAACTTTTTCTATAAACGTTTAATTCCGAGAAATTACTAAGAAATATGATTGGTGTAAGTTGGGTGGTTATTGGGCGATAGTGGCGCAACAATCGCTTTGTGTGCGCGTATTACACGGCTTATTAAAGCGGGTCGTTTCGTTGACGGTGGCCGCCCGGCGACGCGGCGTCACGCACGAGTGCTGCCGCGACATCACCGTTGTCATCTTGTAGATGCAACAGTGTGACATCCGCGCACTACTGTGTATATGCGTTTACAGCGTTTTATAGCGCCTATTATAGTTAAAGATTGTTTGTTATATCGAAATTGATACATAGGCATGTTGTTACTGTAGGTACTTACCCAAATTACGGTTCATGTTAATTTATTAGAAAATCGGCCATCTTAATATTCCAACGCTAGGATGCAATTAATTTTGACAAAATTATTCTGGATTTACCTCTACATAAACTAGGGTAGATTTCGCATTATCTGTTCTACGTATAGACGAACAGATTGTTTTAAATATAACGTGCTAAGAACCAAGCCTTGCAACACAGCGCATGAGTTCTGAAAATACAAGCCCACAACAATTACATAAGGTATCTATATCTCACGTTCACCTATAGTTAGTATTCAGTAGCGCAGTTTGCACTACGCCTTATACGCTAGAACATCGTCCGACGTTGCATCACCTCAACATTTGCAATACTTAATTAATGAAATAATTAAGAAATACTGTTTCAGCAACGTGACTGTCGAGTGTCACATTAACTTTGCTCATCGCAATTATATGACAACACTTAATTATAAGCGCGGTTTATAAAATTCGTGATGCACTGAAAAAAGTTAGATTCGATTTTGCAGGCATGCATTTCAAAAGAACCGAACTTGTTGGTCACAAGGCATATCATTAGTCGGTATGTGAATGGAGAACACTAAGAGTGTCATTGTCTTTTGTAATAGGTAGTTTATTTTACAACCACTTCAAGATTTTGCGCACATAAGTTCAAAAAGCTAAACTGGCAAAATAGCCAGTCTGTTCTTTTCTCAAGAACGTATTATGGTATTAGTAACTAGGTGCCAAACTATTTGACTAAGCGCGGACGGTTCGAAACAAGCACAACCAACCTTTGTTATAAATAATTATCTAATATGCACGTGTCTTAAACAATTGCAATGCATGCATCTGTGACGGACTACAATATCTTGAACACAAAACAAGTTAATAGTTATGAAACACCCGGAGCAGTCTATAAAGATTCAACACCGAAGCGGATACAAAGTTTAAAAGCATTTTTTGTAATAAAAATTTAAATTTTTAATTATTTCAAAAAAGTTTTACATATCTACATATCAAAATTAATTACGTTTTGCATATTATACTTACTTACTACGCTTATACATCATAATTTTAATTATGAATACCATTCGGGGAGCAATTATATTTTGACATAAGATTACTTACACTTTATGAACGTTTGGCGTTTATTCGTTCATAATAATAAGTTCTTCCTTACATCACGATTAACTAATATTATAATTAGTTAGTTTGCATACAGACACGATCGTTATCTATGGGTGGAGAGTGTTATAAGCTAGCGTGCACTTCATTATTAAGGGGCGCCTATGAAAAATGAAAATGAGTTGCAAGTTTTTGTTTCACTCATGTGCTGAGAGGATTTGAAGTCAATTGGATATCAAGTGGTTACTGTAATGTGGAAATTTAGGTGTTTTGGAAACTGACTGTATCAGTCATGCGTCATGCGTTGCCTTACAGAAAACCTAGGTTGCTGCTGTCAGCAGTAGCAGTAGTAGCTGTCATTGTTGATGTTAAAGAAGACTAGGTACTACTTAAGCGGAGCTCCTTGTTGCGCTTGCCTTAGCTTAATGCCAATGAGGCTGGTTACTATGAAGTTCCTTTCCAGTAGTAGGTCAGAATTCACTGCCGCTCGAAAATGGGACGAGTCAAAATAGTCCATAAAAAGATGTTCAATTAAAAGGATATAAAAGGATCTCTTTAAAGTAGTTTATTACTTCATTTATTAGCTAGTATACTCATAAGATGCAATTAACGACCTATGCATAATATATTATGTCATTCATGGCATATAAACTTAAATAATGCATTAATTGTAAATTTAATTCGAATAAAGAACATTAAGAGACATTTCACGTGCTATTTAATGGCATAATAGAGGCATCCATATAAGTAGGTATTAAAAATTAAGACTCAGATCCCTCAAAATTATGTGGCAGCTCAACGGTGCCATATAGGAATGTTCAGCACCAGTATCATATTACTTGCCTGTCCCGCTCAGTTTAAAGATGATACTATCATATTACTGGCCTATTCCGCTCAGTTTAAGTAATGCTAACTTCATACTATTTTACCAAAATCACAATGTAAGATCTACGAAATTCGATTTAACGAAAATCTATGCGCATAACTTGACTGAACTACATCAGACAAGCTTTGAGCTACTTATAGGTACACACGCGATTTTTCGTTATGAACTATAGGAAAGGCTTAGTTTGCTGTCTGTCATAGATCGGTATGTGTACAAAGAGCCTTACGGCATGCCACCCGCTGATAGCGCATCTAGTCGGCATCAATGGAGCCCAGACTTACGAGGTTAACGCGCTACTTAATTGCTCATATTATTAATGGTGATTAGCATATTACAGCCGCTGCTTAGACGCGCCGCTGCGCCTAATACCCCCGGCTTCGACACTCTGAACCTGTAGCAAGGCAGTGTATAGCACAGAGCCACTCATCTTACGAATAAGATAAGATACTCGTTCAGATAGGCTTACAAATCTGTGACGTCAGAAATCTGTCGTGTGCATGTCACACTAGCGACAATTGTGATGTCAGGTTTTGCAACTGCCTTTTGCGATGACTTCGCGCTGTACTTCTACCATACAGCTTGTATTGTTTGTAAACATAGTGCTTTGGTATTACTAGTACCCTTCAGTTCCATCTGGTGCTTTACCCCGCTTGTAGAGATACCTCCTAAATAGGTATTAAACTTTTTCTCTATGATGGGTGCCACTTTTTATTCTATATGCTACAATGAATTAGCAGTTCTACCACGGAACAACTGCTTTGTTGTGGTCGCTGAAACAGAAAGGGATAGCAATATTCCAAATGTAAATATTTTATGAGTTTTCTCGTCATACATATTTTACGCACGTCATTCGATAATACGTCAGCGAAGAGTTACACATGTATAAAGTGCGTAAAACTTTCTTACGCTACTTATAAGTGTTTAATGGGTGCTCGCATATATTTTGGACTTAATTACTCTCAGATAGTCCACGGTTCATGAACATAGACCTCCTGCGAAGACGTTACTGCACATAATAAAACACAGACCATTCAACACTTGAAAAGGATTAATGGATCATTTTCATTCATAATTATTTTTAATATTATCAAACACATACGCTCATCACCATACAGACCCAAACGAAAAACGATATTTAAAACCCTAGGCGATAATCTACGGGAATTCAGAAGAGTCCTTTGCGAGATTCTTCACGAGAAAGACATTGTCCGCCATGCGTGAGCGGCTTTATGCCTAAAATGTCCGACATACGTTTTATTAGCTTATTTATTATTCATCGGCGTAAATCAGAGAGCATTATCTCATGTTCTAACATTGTAATACCCTCAAGTGACCTATACCGTTAGTGTCCAAACACACTATGCTGAAGGTACGCGACCGAAGTTCCGCAGCTGATTTTACGTTCAGATGTATTCGGCTTACCTATATGACACACAATAAGTGCCGAACTTACTCTCGTGCTATGAACTATGCTTGTGCTCAACTACTAGAAAAGTTGCCGCGGAAGTTACGCCCGACCGAAGTAAGCTGTACGCTATAACGCAACGTAATTTCTGTTTAATGTGTCGTCATTAATTCAAATAGCGTTGCAGGCGTAATCCTGCCGAAGTTCGGTCGCGTATCTTCGGCATAGTGTATTTAAACACTTACATTCTCAAATGCTTGTACTAACTCATCAACATATTCTATTATAAGTCTCATTCAAATCTCGCTAATTATAATTACCTTCTGTTATGAATTAGCATTGTTGCCCGTTATTCATTTAAATTGTTAAAATATTCTGAGAACATGCTTTGTTCATTGACTTCATTATACTGAGTTTCAATAGGAATAGGTTTTACCAAATAAAACCGAACTGAGTTAGATATGTCTGTCTCTCTTGAATACTCATCATCATCAGCCTTTAACAGTCCACTGCTGGACTAGGCCTCTCCTTTGAAAGGAGGAATTGGCCTACTATACCACGCTGGCCAAACGGGTTGGTATAGGGTTTGTATCAAGTTTTCCTTCTCTTACAGTGCTGTTCTCTGCAAAATGTGCTCTCTCTGTCGGCTCTTACGACACCCATGAGATGATATGGGGTGGTGACAATACTTGAATACTAAATATGTCTCTTGAATACTAAATAGTAATAAAACCTCTGGGATAAAGCATTCAAGTAAATTTTATGTAAGAATAAGAAGCAGATAAAACGTTTTTTATCTGATTATTTTATATCCAAATTAGGCCAACTGTGGCACTGTAAAATTCAGCTACTACGTAATTTTCAATTGATTAACGCTACGTGTATCAGTATGGCAAAAAATATGAAGCCATTCAAATTTGTTTTGACAGACATGCAACCGATCTCGATGTAAAGGGATCTCATTACACGTAAAACGTTTAATGAGCTATTTTTGCATGGAATTTGTCGATTATGGTCATCCATTCAGGAATGTGGCACGCTTAACAGCTGCACCATGTATTTTATTTTATTTATATAGACTCACGCCTGTATCCCCGAAGGGGTAGGCAGAGGTGTAATATTACACCAACATTTCGCCACGAATTTTTAGCCGTTACCGGGCACATCACCAGACTCCATGCTGCTACTGAGAAAGTAACACTCTTGTCCGACCCGGAAATCGAACCCGGGACCTCCGAGCTGCAGTCGCATACGCTATCCGCTGCACCACAGAGACAGCCATGTATTTTGAGGAAGCAAAATAGTTTTTTAAATAGTGTATTAGTAAAGCTTTTAATAATAAGCATATAAGTACTCGTCGTATACAAAATCACTTGTTGTGATTGACACTACTCAACCTTTAAAATTAAGACAGCGAGTTTTTTTATGACACAGGCACATAGTGGGTGCCTCTGCAATAGGAGGGATTTATTGATATTCCATTCAGGGCTAAGTAGGACTTAAAAGATTAAAATTTGAAGATTCGCTGATTTTAAACTAGCTATGTTAAAGCGGACAGCAGCTAGTTAGTAGTAAAATTGTTATGAAATTATATTTGCACTGTGACTTGGCAAAAACGAGAGTTTTGGTTTTCATGACTCTGCAAACTACGAAATTTCTATACTCTTCAATGAGATACATAGTTGTGTTTCTATGTCATGACAAACAAAGGATTAATGTCTCTCAATTTTTAACGTGGCCAAAAAATTAGTAATACAAAGACATTTCTGCTACAGTTTTTCATAGCTTCACTAAAAACTTTTTGTCGTCAATATCAAGAAAAATAATGTTTTAAGTTTGTATTATCTTTGATAAAATACTTTAAAAAGATGCAGTTTAAGCTTTTTTGTGAATAAAACGGGATGCGGTGAGGTGTTTTACTTCACAATATAATTTCCTGGTAGAAACGATATGATTCCAAAGCATTGTGTTTAATACAAAACGTTGGTTTGCATTCAGAGGCGAAATTCAAACCGTAACCGAGATAGCAAGCAAAATTTATTATCGATATTATTTTTTTCTAGAAAGGTCTCTCTCATGGTCTCTCTCCAAAACTGCTTATGAATTTTGCATCTATTAACGAGATAAAATTCTTTGAATTTTGTTGTGAGGTATAAATTAGTGCACTAGGCGATTAAAGTTTAATTATTGTATTAATCTCTCATCATAACTTATTACAACAAAGTTTACACTAAAAGAGAGACTGGTGAGGTAGGGAAAACCAAACTGATTAATAATTGTTAAACGCGTTGGATACCGAAAGCAAAGGGTTCTAAAAATCATTAATTTATTTTACTAATATTAAAATAATTGAATATACAAAAATTTTAGACTCTCCTGCTTGGTGACTAAAATATAAGCAGTAGGAAGGCAAATTTTTTGCCCATCGTCCAACTAAGGCTGTCAAACTGGATACGTCAAGGCGTTTTACATAATGATATAATTGTGATGGGGTACACATCGCGCGGCTGCATATCAACATCGCTCAACATCACATTTTGGCGACGTTTCAAATGCGCATAGTAATCGCACACGTGACGTCATTTGCATTACCAACGCCGAGGTTCTTTTGGACACTGTACAGGTTGCTCATTAAATGATGCAAAGTAGGCAAAGCCTCACTCAAGTATTTGAATAAAGTTTGAAGATGATATAGGAATGATTGATTTTAATCGAGTAGTATAAAACTAAAGGCATAAACCTAAGCTCTGCATTGGCTTACACCGGTCGATACCCTGGACGAAACGGAGGCATTAATACCTTAATAATTTGATCAATTCGATTAAAAAACGTCCTGTTAAAAGAGCTTGGATTATATTTAGTGTATTGCATTCTGTTAAAAAGTCGCATATGTTTAAAATTATTATTTAAAAAGCTTTAACTTGCATACCTTAACACGTTACATAAACCTATTTATTATTAGCTTCATGTACACATTTAAAGACATTGATGAACGATTTGCAATATTAGCGTGCATGTTTCCATATTGATGTGATGTGAAAATGTCATCGAGGTAAACAAAATGTAAGTAGATATTATAGCGATAACTAGCCGTGTGAACTAAACATTGTTCACTGCACAATGTTCCAGAGTCACGGGATATTATGGTATGTTAACATACTTGCTCACATATGTAACCCATCTCTGCTTAGACACTTCATTATCAATGTTTTAAATCGCGTGTAAGCTCAATAGAATACCTTATTTCTTCTCGATGCTCTGTCTCTGTCTAGTTTACTAACAATTTTGAAACAGAAATTTCAAAAGACTCAGGATCTCACAATCTTGTATAAAGAAAGCTTAATGCCAACGAAACAGTACCTATAAGATTGCACATATGTAATCGCGTGTCAGACTCCAACTCATCTACATAGCTTCGTAGACTTAGTTTATTCAATCTAGACAAAAACGCGCATTCAAGAAATGATTTCTCAGAAAGCATGCTTGTAGTTGCAAAGCGGAGATGTAAATGAGTAGCTCTTAGCTAACGCTGTGCGCCGCGGGTCGTCGGTGCGCGGAGCACGTCTCATTATACCGACGCGCGCATCTCATTAACAGCCCGCTGTCACCTGCACACCCAAAAAACTCGAGCGCAGCCCTAGTTATGGACGCGTCGGGTATTTACCGACCGTGAGAGACATACTCCTTCTGACAGTGTTTAATTAACATGCACTTTTGGGCCAATAACCGTCTCCGCACGGCACACAAGCCCGCATCTCTCCGCGTATGCATTTGCATGCGTTCGCCTACCTGCGCACACGCATCTGCCTGCATTTTTTCTACAAGCTCGGCAACAATCGCTCTTGCATATTTCTTTCTATTTCTAATAGTTTTTGTCGCCGGTGAGACGTGAATAAGATTTTTTTCCCGAGATTTATTGCAAAACGTGCATTAGGCCGTCCTCGTCGGAGAGATTACAATAGCGCCATGCTAATGGTGCGCGGACTGCGCGGGCGGTATTAACGATGCTCGAAACTTGACGGGCCGACACACCGCTCTGACGTATGGCGTCACCGTAAATTTTATTTTAATCAATATTAATTCTTGTAAAGTAAACGTTTTGAAATATCTATTATTTGTACCTCAAGGATTCAATAGTTCGAAATTACTGCTTTACTATTTCGCCTAATCAACAGGGCTACATAACAATAAAAAAATGGGCTTTATTGCTTCAGAGAATATGAAATATATTACAAATATATTTGCTTTACAACTATGCTTGTCACTCCGTCGATTTACAACCGTGTGGATGTGTACATTTATTTCATAAAACGACTCAACATAAGTTATTCATCAACGCATACCGTTGGTCTTGCATCTACTAGGGAGCACTTAAACTTTAATATTATGAACGTATCATTGTTGAGGGTGCATCTTCTCTGTGGAAGCGATCTCTGATCTAAAGATAACGGCTGGGCTGACTGTGCGCATTTCATTACGCAATATTAATAACCACTTGGCGTCTATTATTATTATCCACTAGAGGACGCCAGCAGCTACGCCTGCATTTTTTTTTAATTTACCCGTTTTGGCGGATCCCGTGGGAATTTTGGGAAATCACTTCTTAGTGCACCCCTATGGTCCCCAAGGAACATACATGCCAAATTTCAGCTTCCTGCGCCCAATAGTTTCGGCTGTAGCGTGTATGTCAGTCAGTCAGTAACGCAAGGATTTTATATATTAAGATATTATAATAATTGCGAAAGTACACTGCTCTTTTATTTTTGATAGTTATTTAACTGGTCTACATGGCGTAATTATTCGAAAATATCGACCATCCTGTGGTCACTGCTGGTATAGCCCATGCCGCCTTGCCGATACTTCGAGGCAAAAATACATACAACCGATTTAAGCAATGATTCGAAAGAGATTTCCTTGAATCGTTTGGACCTTACCGACTTAATAAGTTTCAGGTTGTAATCTTTTGTATTCTATTGTTACTTATAGTATGTTATAATATGTCTGAAGGTACCTACCAAAAACGATCGTAAAATGCGAATTTAGGTACACGGCTATATGAACTACACTAATACACGAAATATGCATCAATATCTTCAAAGTTTTAATTAAACTTTTTAAGACCTTTAAGAAAATGTGCAATATCTTGTCTTCATTTAAAAATTATGTGCGGCCGTAATGCTAAGATATTAGAATAGGTGTACATAATGATAGTTTACTGTAGTAATAGCGGAGTGTAAGTGACATTTGTGTTAATTGTAGCGGACAACTGTACTTTATGTAAATGTTCAGCTGCTGTCGCTAGCTTACGCCCCAAGCTATCGTTTTACCAACGATGCGCGATGTAGTATGATATTTAATTTACGAAAGCCCGAGACGAATTGAGATAACATGCCAATGAAGTGTATTGTAATGAGTTGACACTTCGCTATCGTAAAAATGTATTATAACGTGTAGATGTTTCTTAGTAGACAATTTTTTGCAGCTATGGTTGACACTAGTCTATAATTTTGCGTTTTCAACACTGTCTTTTGAAATTTTTCATACGTAATAACCATTGAAAAAAATCAAGCTATTCTATGAAGATTACAATATCTTATAGAAATGGATGAATAGTTGAACAAAATAAATTTTGTTTCATCTATAAAGTAGCTATAGGTATTCGTTCGTTAAGGTACCAAGACTACCGAAAAGCTAACATTGATTAAAGATAGTGCAATGGATGACTATTACAGGAATCTACCAACAATTAGCTCAGTCAAAGAGATGCAAAGCAAATTTTTGAGACAATCCAGTTTGACTATTTCACTGAGATGTTATTAATTTCAACCATGTCCCAGACAAATAAAAGAAAGTAGCAATTACGTGCTGCTATTAAATAATGAAAGAGAACGAAGTTGATCTTTTTGACATTCGCTCGAAACGTTTTGGGCCAATCATTTCTTTATAGTTTTGATAGTGTCAAGTAAATCGTGCAAGTGCTAATTATCTTTTTTCTATCGTTATTTTTTTTATTTATTTACGCGCGAACTACGCTATTTGCTTCAGTGCAAATTTTTACTTCAAAGACATTTGATTTATTTAAATGTAAAAGCTGCATCATGGGAGACATATTTCAACCACGTAACTCACGCAAAGAATGTTACCTCAAATTCCAAAACATTTTTTATCTCTTGAGAGGTAGCCTCAAACATTCAGCGTAAACATGCACCCAAATAAATTCGTACCTACATAAAGTAATTGGACCATCAAGGTTGAACAAAAACGCCAATATTTGACATAACCGGTACCTATACTTAATTAATGATATCGGCCGACCTGTTTGCGTGTGAACCGTCTTCGTTCGGGACCGGACCGGCGGAGACCGAAATCTTGAGATTGTGGTCTGTAACTCTGTACATAACAATGACTCATCTCTACGTAAACATTCACTATACCTCTGCCGGAACTACCGACTATAACAGTAATTGCTATAACAAATTACTAACCAATAACGTTTATTTTTTGCACCTCATTATTGAATTTGTTATTTTACATCTCTTGATTGACACCTAATTTTGCGCAGACGCGTGTAGCGACGACCAACTATTTCGGTTTCGCAAAAATATCAACAAAAACCAATTCTGTTTACTTGTCACCGCGAATTATTCACGCAGATAACCAGCTTTAATCGAAAAATCGCGTACGTGTTTCAATGGATTTTGGTAATTTTATTTTCGAGGTAATTTTAGTTTGCTTATAAAATTTCCAATTTTACTGTAAAAGCTGCCACTTTAAAGGATTCCAGATTAAAGTCTGTCGCTATTTGCGTTTTTATAGTATACCTAAATTGCTTTTTTCTCTCTTTTTGACATCTAAGTAAAAGAACTGTTGTATCAAACTTACCTAAAAACGTTCCTTGCCAATTTATAGCTCTGAGCTGTCTTTAATTTTACAACGGTATCCCAATTAATAAAATTACCATAAAATAAAATAAACAGCTTATTAACTAAACATTTAAAGTTATCTAGATAATAGCATACATTTATAAACCTAATAAACCCACTGTCGGTAGTATTTACATCTCAATCGGTTCCTCATAAAACGGCGCAAGTATTCGCGATGGTTGCGCTCAAACTGCACTTTCCTTAAATGTTAAATAAACGGCTTTAGCTATAAATATACGTAACGGCGCTACGAAGCGCACGCGTACATACACACACGCCCACATATGAACATGTCCATGTGTTCCTACTCATTGATGTGTCAATTGACAGCTTGACGACGCAACATTAAGATATTAGCTCGTATATACCGAGCAGTGATGCCATATCTCAGGTGATCGTCTTGAATATAATACCCACAGATATGATCGCTAATACATTAGCATCTTATTGTCTACTTTTCAAGGGATCGTCTATCCCCTATTCCCAACAGGTAGTCGAAGATTCGCTTTGTGAGAGTGCCCCTGCAAAGTGATTGATACTCCGCATTTTGACATGGGACAAAAAGCTTCCTGGCAAAAAATATAAGCGAACTGTTTAAACGTATGCAAATCTCTATACAGTATATAATGGACTATCAACTCTATTCACACGTACATATGATTCATTTAGGCTTGATGTTACAGATGTGTGCCTTGCACCAATTTTTTCACGTGCGGTCGGTTGTAAGACGCGCCGTCACCTATGAAATGCACGCGCTCGTAAATTTCAACATTACTATATTTACGATATTACCGCACTGTGAATTCTCGGAAACTATTCGAATAGTTTACAAAGGGTCCTCATGATCTATGGATAGGTAAAAACAACCTGAGCGTTACGATCCACACGGATAATACAACATAATAATATATTTGCATGACTTCGTTAATTTATTGTTTAATTTCCATCAGGTACACATTAAAACATTCTTGTTAGTCTCGTTATCAATTCTTTTATAAAATACGGACGGTTTTTTGTAAAGGCTAGTCCACAAATAATGAGGCATCTAGTTGGTCATCAAATATGTTGGCATTTGACGTTACAGTACTTACATGAAAGCTTTGTTCTCGACCTGATGTTCCTCGTTAAATATAACTCGGCGTCTAGTTTGCTCTTGGCATTGTACGTATTTTTTATGAAGTCAACTATTAGAGTCAAAAAGAATGATAGGGCTGCATGTTTCAATTACTTATTCTTTATTTAACGTCACTCAATGTATAAATACATGTGTCAAGCCCAATAATTAGGTTATAAATGTCATATGTCATCAAAGAATGTTTCCAATTATAATGTTCCATATTGCAGTGCAATTAGGTGTACAAATACTGGAATATTTTAGGTATGACAGACTTTCATGACACGTCTATATTCCGGTTTATCATGTTTTGTGAAGCAATGGTGTTTGATCTAGGTCTGAAACTCGAAGACGATGCATATTCAATCAGAACGGACTCTGCCTAGCTTACATAAGAGGTACAGTGGTACAGTCTTGTTTGATAAAACGAACGTTCACAAATGCAACTGTTATCATGCTGCTTTACTGTATAGCTTTATTAGTGCCGCTGTTTCGCCCGTTTGCCATTTTTTTGACACTTAACTTAATATATAATAAGGGATTAATTCCTCAAATACTTACAAAGTAGTGATGTGATTACAAAGTAGTGATGTATGTAACATAACATAACATAACTTCACGCCTTTTATCCCCGAAGAGGTAGGCAGAGGTGTATTACACACCCACTTTTCGCCAGTTATGTTTCGGTCCCAATGTAATAGGGGGCGAGCCTATTGCCATCTTCCGGGCACATTATTAAGCGAGCGATAATTATTAACATTTCTAATACACACATAACTTCGAAAAGTCAGAGGTGTGTGCCCGGGGTACCTGGGGATCGAACCCGAGACCATCGTCTCGCCAGTCCGTTACGTACACCACTGGGCTATCGCTTACTGGTGTGATGTATGTGTGAAACATAAAGATGTTTACTTAGTTTTATATCGAATAATCCGTGGGTCGTATGTTTTAAAGTCCCACGATAGAGTTTATAACTAGAGCAAGTTTATAAAACAAAAACCTTACGCGCGTTATTTTTGCAACAAAATCATGTCAGAAACGCGAAATGTTTTTCCGATGTCACATATTTTAGTCTAGCACCATGACATAACTCTTCACGTTAGGTATAATACCAAATGTCATCAGAATGATAATATTTGGTATTATATCTTACTAGTCTAACCGGATTTGGCTGAATATTAGCTTTTCCACAGAGTGACTGTCTGTCTAACCTCCGCAACCCGAAGGGATAGCCATATTCCATGGTTAAAACTAGTGTTAGTTTATTTAGAAGGTACTGACACCCTGTAACGATTGTCAAAGATCTTCATGACAACCGGGACCGACGGCTTAACGTGTTCTCCGAGGTACGGGGCAAGCGATAATTTATAATTCAATACGCACATAACTCCGAAAAGTCATTGGTGCGCGCCGTGGATTCGAACCCGATACCCTCTGCATGGCAGTCTATTGGTATCTCCACTAGGCTATCGCTGCATTAGTATAATATCAAATGTATTTATATAATTATTATCTATCATAATAACTTTTGTAGAAGCTAGCTCGACATGACATTGAACATGACATTGTGCCAATACATTAAGTGGAGTTGGCCACTCCACTAATTATGTAGAGTATGTTAATGACTCTTACATACGCCAACTAATTATCTTATTAGCATATTATTATCTCTGAATATAATTCAGTGTTCGGGAGTTTTATGAGCGGAGCGGAGCTGAGTGGCGGCAGTGACGTCACCGATTGAACAAGATAACGTTTCGTTCGACGCGTCGTAAAAACTTATCTGATCTTACATCTACCGTCTATTTCTGTTACTTTACTTATTTAAAGTCATGAGCATCTTTAAATCTTTAATATACTTTAGTAGCGCGTACGCCATTGTAAATTAAGGTACATCGTTGGCCAGTCTAAAGGCACACTGCCTTTTAACCCAAACATGTCTATTCTATAAAAATAAAAGTCCATACAAAGCTATTTATGTAGGACACCGCGAATGTTCCGCGGCAGGAGCACCGTGAGAGCCGTAATATGGTGCACGCACACATGCGCACATGCTTACTGTAGGTAAAGGTCGCGCTACCCTCACGCTCGCCACAAGTACCGTTACCTTCGACCCTCTCACCCCTCGCGCGGGGAGGGGGGAAATCACCTGACATTTGAGTTTTTGCGATAATCGCGGGGTGAATAATGTATGAAGCCTAGACTGGTCTAGCCCAGGGGGTGGGGGTGGGTGCGCGCGTGGCTGCGCAGGCGCACCATTCATCGAGCGCCGCCACCACGCACGCCATGGACATTGGTGAGTCCATCAATCATTACTTGTCTTATTGTAACTTACAATTGCGCCGTCATCGCACCGGCCCAACTGTACCCTAAAGTCTCTTTGCCTTCTATCGTAGGCTCTGGTCAGAAGGCCAATTCTCGTATTTTATCTGACATCGAAACTATATTTTGAACGAAATGAGATTATATTTTGAATTGACTCACAATTATTGGTATTCTGCTAACATCATTACATTATCGTCTAATTTGACTTAAATAGTTCGTGGTTGACATATATTTTGACACATTTTTCAATTTACGATCTAGTCGCGATATCATTCAGCTATCAGTTAATTTAGGAGAATACCATTTGTGACATAAGTATGACACTGACATTAGATCGAAACTGAATTTTGAACAATTTTATTTAGGAGAATCTGTTTATCAAACAGGTAAAAGGTCCGAGACTACTCATTTCTACTTGCTTTATTTTTGCCTTTTTGTTTTTCTTCATTCCCTCGCTTACAAATTAGTAATAGTTATTATAAAACATTAACAGTCGACATCGTCTCGGAGAAAGCGATCGTTGTAAAAAATAATTCGGTTTGTGACAAAAAGACGTCGCCGCGGCTTTCTAATTTATTGCTCGAGCGAAGGAAGCGTTAAAAAGCAGAAAACAATCGAAAAGTAAAAATCGCACAATCGTGAGTGTGCGCGCTCTGCTAGCCGGACTCGTCTCGTCAGACAATGCCGGCCGGTGAATGCCAACACATTTAATAATCCCTCATTATACTATCTGCGACAAAAAACGAGGGACCGTTGTTAAAGCGCAATAAACGCGGAGAACTTTCACGCGACTCCTTTTAAAAATGCATGCGGCCAAGTGCGAGCCGGGCGGCACGGCGTGGCGCGGGACATGATTCTCGCGGCGACCTTTTAGTGTTCAGTATCGTGCACCCGGGGTCGCTCCACATACAATTATGTGCGGGGTGCGGGCGCGGCAGCCTGACCTTTGCAGGTCCCGTTACAGGCACCTGCAGGACGTTAGGGTCCCGCTACTCCTCGCACTCATTAACTGTCGCGCCTAGCGGACACCCACCACACATTCAATACCACACACGTAAACACTTCAACAGTTTTCTTAACATTTCGTTCTCTCTCAATTACTTATTCATACCTTTTTTACCATTCACAAAACTTAATGACGTTTGTCATCGTCGTGTTTTTATGACATATCATGCACCGTCCATCTGTCGCGTTCGGCTACTATGCAAGTAAATTGAAAAGCTCCGTGCGTGAGTTCGATCCGGATCAGTCGTCAGATTATATCTACCGTTAACTCAGTGATAAATGACCGAGCACAGTCGTCCAATAAAAAAACATTATAATGGGCTCTGTTGCTTATAGCAATGATCAAAATTTGATGATCGTTTTGTGCATGCCGCGTGCCGGCGCGATACGACGTTGTACGGTAACGCAACTGTATCACAATGTGATTATGAGCGAGATGGTCGGTAAGTGTCGGTTGCGAACCAATCAGTTTCGTGCGAGAATCAATCGGTCGGTAATGCGCTCCATCAGAATAACTCCGCACATTCAAATGACGTTCACACCCCTCACTCTTGCCGCGGTATCCACACTCGATCATCTGTTCGCGGCATCCAGTGTCATTTCACGGACATTTTTCTCCGTACAAAACGATGCAGATATTACTGCTAAAGATTGTTCGAATTTTATCTTGATGCATACTCTAGATTGTTTATTACACACGGATATTGGATACCATCAACTTATTACTGTAAGCTGCTGATATTGTGCGATCTGATGTGGCAACAAAGTAGGGCCGGTGACTGTATTCATTAAGTCAAATGCTGTAATCAATATTTTCGAAACTTAGGTACCTATATGTTAATGTTAAAAATCAACGTAGAATTTAATCTATAAAATATAGTCCCAAACAGGATTAACTACATATTAGATATCTGTTGCATCTGCTTAGCTGTGCTTAGTTAGTGAAATTAGTGCAAATCTCTGCTGTCAAAATGTACCTCCTTACAGCTTACAATTTTAATTTCTGTGCAAAGTGTCATATCGCGATGACTTCAGAATGTGGTGGCCGGTGTACTCGCAAGTGACATAATAATTAAGTGTAGCGAGTAACGGCACACTGGATATCTCGGGGGTGAGTGACATATGTTGATATTTGAGCTGCGCGCGTGCGCAATGCGCACCTGCCGCGCGCCCGCGCACCGTGTCAAGGTCGAGTATACGCACCCGTACTAACCCCCTCCCCCCACTGCCTCACGACATTCAGATTAACGAGAGGCAAGACGTGATACGATCAGAACTCTATGTTTTTATACGCAGCCTATGTTTCGTGTCAAAAGCACGTACTCGTGTGGCAATAAGCATACACCGGGTCACTTCAAAATTGTTTAGTGTTATACTAGTTTAAATTTAGGTCCCACGTAATAGGGGGCGAGCCTATTGCCGTACCGGGCACATTACCAGACTCCGTGCTGCTACTGACAATTTCCTAACGGAAAAACCCAATAACACTTTGCCCGACCCGGGAATCGAACCCGAGACCTCCCAATCCCACGCGGACATTTGTGACGCGAGACCAACGAGGCAGAATTTTTAGACATTATTCGAATTAAATTTGACGAATATAAAATAACGAACGGAAAAAGCGGTTTAGTTGGTAGAGTAAGTCGTTACGTATGGGTAAATGGCGCATAGTCCTGTAGCGCTATAGCGATCAACCCCAATACTCTCAGCACTATATACAATTTTAGAAACCTCTAAACTATGCACTTTGTTCATTTTAGTGCTCACGTCAAACTCATCGAGACAAAGTTCAACGAACAAACTTAAATTACGAGATAACCACTGTTATGCCTTGCGTGTTGTCTACTTCCCGACTGGCGCGCAGCACAAGTCGGGAAGCGTTGCTCATAATTCACTTATAGACGTGGAGTCAAGGACAACGGGAGGATATCCTTGATTTGTTGCATCAGCTCATCGTGTCGGTATGCGCGTGGGGTGGTTCGGACCTCGGCCCAACTCGACGCAACTCGACGCTTCCATCGAGTGGGCGCGAGGGCCCGTCAGCTCTCTCCGTAGGCCGTGGGCACGCGAACATTCACTTACCGCATTAGCTTATTTTATAAACTGCTGAGGGCTTATTGTCATCTATTGTTCAGATCTGAATGACGGACAACACACAGCCGAAATTACTAAGCTTAAGAAGCTTAAATCATTTACTTACTGCATTAGCTCATTTTATAAGCTGCCGGGGACTTGTTGATCTGTATAAACAAAATTTTTGCGCTACTGACTGACAGACATTTTTTTAATTGGGACTAGAGTACTAGACCCACCCACCCTCATTCCCACTGCTGTGTCACCTGTATAGCCAGGTTCAGCAGCAGTGATCATTGATGACAACGAGTTTTGACACTCGTGAAGTCCCGGTAAGTTAAACTGTCTTTTTGACTGACAGACAGCCGAAGCTACTAGGCTCAAGAAGCTGATATTTGACTTGTATCTGAAATATCTTGAGGACTATGGGGGTGCACTGAGAAAGGATTTCCCAAAATCCTACGGTTTGGGCAGAAACGGTTAAACTAAATACGCTATTGTGGATGCAGGCATCCTCTATCATAATAATATTTCCGCCTTTGTCGCCTTCTGATATCAATTTCTCAGACAGGCTTCATTTTTCTAAACGTCTCGTCATGAACGTTTTGTATTGTCCACAATCGGACACGCTCTATATATTTAGGTACAACAATTTTCTCGGTCTAGCAAACAAGACTGAGGACTCGCAAGCCTTAGTAATACGAAACAAACCAAACAGTATTTACAAAAAATCTAAATCCTTGAAAGTTGAGTTTGCACAGTGCTTCCTAACAAACTACTTAGCTTGTGTATTTGTGGATATTGTCATAGCAAATTTATCGTTCCAATTATATGTAATGGCTAAGCCCATGGTTACACCTCGGCCTGGTCACGAGATCGGTCTAAGCGGTGAGCGGCGCGGTAGGGGCGATGTAAGTACATGGTGCGTTTACTCTGAGGCGACATCGGTCGCCGCGGCGGCGTAGAAAAGCACGCCATGTACTACATCGAAATCGCTCGCCCCTGCCGCGCCGCTCGCCGCTTAGACCGATCTCGTGACCAGGCCCTTATTTAGGGCTAGTGCTCAGCGCCTGTGGCTCATAGCGTGGTAACCTTCATCGGTAAACATGCTATACAAAACAAACAGAATTATTCGAATCATTCTTGAGATAAGCGCGTTCAACCAAACTAACAAACTGTTTAGCTTTATAATATTACCTACTAGAGTATGCCCGCGGTTGCACGCGCGTTATTTAAGGCTTACTGCTCCGCTCCCGTCGCTCATAGCGTGATGTTATATAGCCTATAGCCTTCCTCGATAAATGGGCTATCTAACGCTGAAATAATTTTTCAAATCAGACCAGTAGTTCCTGAAATTAGCGCGTTCAACCAAAGAAACAAACAAACTCTTCAGCTTTATATATTAGTACTAGCTGACCCGGCAAACATTGTTTTGCAATTTTTTTTTTTTTGAAAAATAGATGTTGGCCTATTCTCATAGATACCGAATAAGCACAAAAAATTTCATCAAAATCGGTCAAGCCGTTTCGGAGGAGTATGGGAACGAAAACTGTGACACGAGAATTTTATATATTAGATTAGATAAGATTATAGTACAGTCAGTGACTTATAGTTATTTCACAAAATCCCATAGGTAAAATTTTATGCATAAGCCACATATAATTATAGAGCGCATATGCTCTGAATTTTAATACTTGATAGACCTGAAAGGGTTCAAGTCTCTAGGTCACAAGTTGATAAACGGCGATGTCCCGTGTAGTTTCCAACTCGTAAATATCTTCACTCTTAACGCCACCCGAGGGAGTGACTGAGTCGCTATCGTCCCGCTCTCGTCCCGCGCGTCACACGGTCGACACTTGTCCGTAATTCACGACGGCCGATGCGCCCACTGAATAGTTTAATCGATACTTAAACAGAGATAAACGTATTACACCGTTTAGCTTACAGTCTCATATGCATTAGTGTCCAGTATAAACTGGTCCATCTTTGTACAATTCGACTTTGCAACTGCAGGCCATCTTGTACTGGTATATCAATTTGATATTGACTGCGTTTAGATGTGTACCAAAATGAAACAATCAATATTTCATAGCAAACTGCACGTTAACTTCTATCTACTTGGATCAACCGACTTTTTATTTTCCTAAGTATTTTAATTTGTGAATTTTATGATTTACTGTATACAGTCTCATATGCAATAGGGTCCTGTATAAACTGGTCCATCTTTGTTCAATTCGCCTATGCAACTACGGGTCATCTTGTACTGGTATATTAATTTGATATTGACTGCGTTTAGATGTGTACCAAAATGAAACAATCAATGTTTCATACCAAACTGCACGTTAACTTCTATCTACTTAGATCAACAGATTTTTTATTTGCCTAAGTATTTTAATTTGTGAATTTTATGATTTACTTTTAAGTGTATTTTCAGTATAAATCTTGCCCTTTTCTATTTCACTCGTGCTGTGAATATAATGCAGAGTTTTCAGAATAAATTATTTTCTTTCTGTCTATACATCGCTCTCGACACAGCACAGCGCTTAATTATTGAAAATAAATCTTTGTATAGATAAGTGTAATATAAAATGTATTACGATAAGCAGCTAATTAGCACGGCTGTCAGTCACAGCTCCACTCAGCTCCGTACCGCTCAGCTCATTATTGGGGCAATGTTTACGACGCCTATACATATGTTAATGAACATGTTTTCCAAACTAAGTGCTCGGTACACTAACTATTTAGCCCTGTGGCAGGGCTCCGAAATGTAAAACTGTCAATAGTTACCAGTTCCCTTCAACGCTTGCAAGCGCGAAATTATTTAACTGGTCACGCGATTCTACTCAATTGCGATAGGTATGTACGGGCTCAGTTCTCACACAGGGCAAACGTTTGTATGATTACTAAATAGATGTTGCAAATAAGAGAATTTCATAAGATATTCTGAGGTTTTGGTACTTACATAAAATAATTTTAATGCATAAATTGTTTTAAATAGCAGCAAGATGTAAAAGCGGAATAAAACATACTATACATATATCCAGTATAAAATCTATCCAATAATTTTGCGTTGAAAACGGAACAGTATAGTCGTAATCGTAATAAATATAGATTCAGATTTATAGTTGCAGTATAAATAGGTATATTCTGTTTGAGACCGACAATTTCATCAGCTAACTAATCTGTGACTAAAGCATGCAGAATATGATTCATTCGGCAATTTATGGTCGTATTACACTCACTCCACGTAGTATAGGATGCTAGGAAGCCGCACCATAGATATTTACATAATGAGATGCTAAACCATTGATGGTTTAATATGTAAATGTGCTAAACTGTTCGCGTTATATGCTAATATGATAACAACCCTTCCTTGAGTGTATCGGTGACGTCAGCCAGTGGATACATCGATGCATGTGTAAGTGCTAAGATTTGCATAGACGATATGCGTTTTAGATAACCTTTATACTATATCTGCATCTGAATTGCACGCTGTGTAGACTATTCAATATTATGTTACTTTTAGAAAACCTTGAGCATTCAGCCCTCTTGCAATCGACAAATATTACAGCAACTACGTTTCATATGCGTTTAGATTATATAGTGTTACTAGAGGACGCCAGCAGCTACGCCTGCATTTTTTCTAAATTTACCCGTTTTGGCCGATCCCGTGGGCATTTCGGGAAATCCCTTCTTAGTGCACCCCTACGGTCCCCAAGGAACATACATGCCAAATTTCAGCTTCCTGCGTCCAATAGTTTCGGCTGTAGCGTCACGTGTCACTCAGTCAGTCAGTAACGCAAGGATTTTATATATTAAGATATTGAAAAATGGTCCCGTATTGGGATTGTATACACACTACGTGATATAGACGACAAATTGGAAGTGCTAAATTGCACCATCCCTACAAACACATCTATGCGTGCACAAGTTGACACACAAGACACATATGTCTGTGTGCGTATAAGTTGTTCGTCCGAACATAGCTGAACTGTAATTATAATTAGGCCGGCGGTAATTAGCCCGCATGTTACTTGTAGTACAGTGGGAATTAATAATAAGTATGAATAATTGTCTAAATATTATAATGAGCTCGCCATTTTCAATTATCCGGTGGTCGGTAATGAGCTCTCGGTATGAACGGCGGCTGTGGTTCCGCTCCGAATGTCACGGTGAGCACATGGCTACACAACACCCTATACATTTCTAGTATATTCTGACCTGTCTTAGTTCGGAAGACAGTATGATAACGATGTCAGGATATGTTGGCGGTGTATAGCTTGAAGTACGGTCATTCTATGTTCTCTAGGCAGTATATTGCTGCGGTGGAGATGGGCCAGACTTGGTGTTAAAGCTTGACAAATACTTATTGCATGCTGCTTCATTTTGATCAGCTCCTGCCGGTTTTGATCTTATACTTCTTTGATGTCATAGTAAAATGGATATGCAGATTCTGGTGTAAAAGACCACCATTTGCATATTTATTTCATATCTAGCCTTCTTTGTTTTGTCAATGATAAACAAAACCACGGATACTCACTATATTGCACTGTGTCATAGGCTGTTAGCGTATAACTGCGTGGATAACTGATTGTGGAATTCATATTAAATTACCAATGGTCTTAAAAGGTACCAGGTATGATGTATGAGGTATTTAGGCTTTCCAACAATGCATAATACATGGTGCAGAGTTAAAAACCCAGCCTGAACCTTATTAGCATAGCTTTCATGGTGAAAATATAACACAACTAGAGGATGCCCGCGGTTACACTCGCGTTAATTAAGGCTAGTGCTCTGCTCCCGTCGCTCATAGCGTGATGTTATATACCCTATAGCATTCCTCGATAAATCTAACACTGAAAGAATTTTTCAAAACGGGCCAGTAGTTCCTGACATAAGCGCGGTCAACCAAACAAACAAACTCTTCAGCTTTATATATTAGTATAAGATATATCTCAACAGGTCTACGACCGTAGGAACACGTGTCTCAAAACGACCGCATGTGTACACATACACATAATATATGCGCTATTATATTTTGACGCATATCTAGATGCAGGTAATTAAACGACGAATTTCTAATTGGAACACTTAATGTGGCTTTTAAATTATTATCTTAATTTTTTACGAGCGTATAATTGTTTGTTGTAGCGCACTAATAATGTGCGTTTGTTTAGATTGACGGCCCGATGTGCCTTGAATAAGTAGACAGTAGGAGTGTTCTCCTACTGTCTATTTATTCAAGACACAGTTTTCCGAGAAGATACAGAGTTATACCGAGACAGAGTTTTTAGACCGCAAAGTTTTCCTGTTGGAAAACTGTGCGCGTGATGCCTCTTCGATAGTGGTAGAACAATTAAACAGTGTGCGTGATGTATCTTGTACAGTTGTAGAACATAAAATTGGTGCGCTAATGATTTTCGGGTAATGGTAGAACACGGTGCGCGTCATGTATCTTGGACAGCGGTAGAACAGAAAAACGGTGCGCATGATATAGCTTAGACAGTTGTAGAACAATCGGTGATAGTTTCTTTTTTTGTTTACAATCATTATTTTCGTTAATAGACGAGAGGAATGCATAGTCGCACCCTTATGCTGTGTTGATTAACCTTTACTTATACTGAAAATCGTCATATAAGATTACACCAGAGATGAACTTTGTAAGCGCAATTAAAACATGAGATTAAATAACTGCTTATGCCATATCAATCAGCATTTACTACATAAATGGTATTTAACGCCGTTACCTATAATAAGTCGGACATAAAATTTTAATACAATCCTTGAGGGATTATAATTCCTTCCTGTTCCCGCAATGAACTTTATAAACATTGTAATAACAGACATAAAGAACACCTGAACCCTTAACAGTTATTATTTCATCCTCAGAACTATTAATAGTTTATTTTCAATCTATGCAACGGCTATAACGTTATAACAACTACCACTAGCGCCCTCTGTCGATAAAATCAATTAGTCATATACAAATTTCTTGGAACAGAACTACGCTGATTTAATAATTCCCCTATAATGTAATCATTATTGTAAAAGTTCCTGCGTATCATAAACTAGCCCTTGCATCTAAGAAAGTTCAATTATTAAACGTCAATTCAACTTACCTATGCCGTATTAAGCTTTTAACGTTATAACGTTTAATAAGAATAATAAGCAGTTATTAAGCACAATCAAATCTTTAGATAGCGTTGCTTAAGTTTCTTTTTTATATCATGATAACCATCTGATGAACAAAAACATTGAGTTAGAACAACTTTTGTTTGTTTTTGAAATTAAAGTCGCGGTATTATATTGCCTTATTATAAAATCTAGCATTTTGGCAATACTATTAATAATAAGATTGCTAGTTAACTTCATGTCTTAATTAACGTTACCTAATAATAATATCACATCTTTTCTTACAAACGCTATACAATGTCGATCATGCCTGCATGTATAAACTTAAACATGAATATTTTCTTATTATATATTATAGTAAGAAAATATTCTATTATGATATAAATAATTATATTATAATATAATTCTTATAAGAAACACACTATTTCATAATTTAATGTAATACCTACTGAATTACATAAAACAAACCTTATTAAAAACTCAGGATGGCAAATAAGAATAAAATATTGTTAGATAGTACAGTTTTTTTATGTCAGTTAAGTTAAATGGAACAGCAGCACTAGAAATAAGCTTTGTTTCGCGGGTTACTTTACAAAAATTCAATCAACGGCCAGTCTGACACAAATTACACACAGACTCGAAACAACAATTCATGAATCACAAGGGGTAGGTATATCGTTCGCATATTTCCACTCTTACTTGTCTAAGAACTAAACGGGGCAGCGACTTAAACGACTGTGCCATCTGAGCTTTTATATAGTAAATATACAGGGTGTCACAAGACCCATCACCAAGCCGAAGTCTACTCGTTGTGGACATCATGCCCAGTCATACTAACCAAAAATAATACCTGGGATACGATTTTTTTTCGAGTTTTCACATTTTTTAAACCGCAATTAAAAGCGCGCGCGTGCAATGCTCGAAATACCTACTTATCCATGGGGTGAGAGGGCATCTAAAGAACATATTGGCGGGGTAAATGCATCGTTTGTTTACCTACCTAATTAGAAAAATTCCATACTAACTTTGAGCCTCAATGTCTCCTGAACCAGTAATTTCTCAGGTATGGTGCTGAAGTAACAAATGGTCGTAGTGATTGGTACAACATGGGATTTCAGTTTTCGTTAAGGGTCTTTTTACACCCTGTATATTTTCGAAGTTACCAATTCAAACTACTACTATTCTTGGTTTACGTATAGTACTTATATTAACAATTCTAGATGTAGATGTAGGCACAAAAGGCAAAGCTGTAAAATATTTTGAATAAGAATGCGATGTGCACTCATCTTTTTATAGGATCCTTGCACTAACCCTTTTAATAGAAAGACGCTTCAACCTTTCTATCAGGAATGCACAGTATTGTCGTCTGCAGGAGTACACTCAATATTCACATTACGTTCAGTGGTTTCACGTGGTCCGGCCCGGCGGACCGGCAGCGCGGCGTCCCGGACCGCTACACATTCCGGGAGCGAGTGTTTATTCCGCTTATCTGAATTTTAAATTCGCCGTCCCTCTATCGGCTGGATTCCTAGCGGTCTCGTCGGCCGTCCGTAAAAACCCAATCAGCCGGCTATTTTGTGATGCGCCGCCGTTTGACACACGATTTCACTTTCGACCCGCGCCTCGACGCACGCGCAAAAACTCACAAATCGTTTTTATTTAGGGACCACTAGCGACCGCATCTACCTGCATAAATCGTGGCGTATTAACTTTTTGTTGGCGAGTCCTTTTCGCGCTGGTAAACAATTATCTCTATTAATTGGGCGGTCGAACGCACATGCGTTTGTTTTCGCTGTGCTCAATGGCCGCAGGCTTAACCGCAAACTAAACCATTTTGAATTCGCCTATAACATGTTTTTAAAGGCTGCAGAACGGAGGGCACATCTACGTAATTGTGAACAACATACGTTTTAAATTAAATTCAATTGGTCCTCTGGCCAGATGTATCAAACGTACAACTCAAACTTGTAATAGCCGTTAACATTATCCCTTAGGAAACTTACTCGTGACGCGAAGAGTCTTCGTACTCCGAGATCCAAGTGTAACCACATGACGTCACAAGTTTCTTCCCAGAACGGGACCAATTTGTTAGTCATTTGATTTAATGTCGACCGCCGTCGACGCCGCCGTGTCGTGGGAACTTGCCCGGGAACCATACCGGCTACTGGTCACTCATTATCCTCGTTTAAGCGCCGCAGCTAGCAAAGATGTGCTGAGCTGTGTGCGAGGACACATACCCCTATAATGTCACTTGAAAAAATGAAGTGGTTACTATCATTGAGGCGTTTACCCACACACCGCTCATCTTTCTCGTTCATCTTTGGTAGCTATACAGCCTTACACTTTACGACGTATCTCTTTGAAGCCACCTCCGTTTATCTATACGCCTAGTTTTATCTTAAACTGTAACGCAATTAACTTAGTGAACAACTTGTTGAAATTAATTAGGAAGCTCGCATTAGCATTCTAAGGTAATTATTGTACTAACAGACAATTTGAGATAAGTTAATATGTTTAACTAAATATACTTATGATTGATAAGATTAACAGTGACATAAGCTTAAGTTTATAGTTACTTCGGATAGACCCGGGCTCAGTTTTCGACTTAAGCAAAATCTTATTAGCATTTTCTTATAGAGTATTCTTAATAGAGAGGTGTGCTTCTGGATTTGTCTATAGTCTTATTAGATTCTTTTAATAGAATATTATGATTAGATTTTATGAACTCTATGATTTTTCTGCCCTAACAGTTTTAACACTTATGTAGTTGTTGCCGCTATAAAGTTGTAGATTTCATGCACGAGTATAAGTAAAATTTTATTTAGTTCTTCATACGGTATTGGACAATGTGCCCGGTAAAGTAAACGTCACAAAAAACAGAGCTTCCAAGTTGTATTTTATATTTCAATACACCTCTGCTTGCCCTTTCTAAGCTACACAGGTATGAACATATGCAGTTATTAAAGTTGTTGACGGCCGAGGGTGAGTAATGAGTTTCTCTTTCCGTTTTTCAACAATAGTTGTTCGACAGAAATTACCGCCACTTAACACGTAATCCAATTAATTCTATAACTAATCGTTTACTTAGAACACACTTTAGAAAAAGAAGATGAACATGATTAAGTCTGCGTCACCTTCTTGTAGTACAAACTCAACACAAATAGTGTTGGGTTTTATCAAAATCGTTTCAGCGGTTCCTGAGGTTATGCGCACTACATTTACAATAGTTGAAGTCATCTATTTTGTCAAATAATTTTGCTATATACTACCTAAGTTGTTTATAGTTGAAACAAGATTGCTTGTTTGAGACAAACATAAGTAATATTAAAACGTCATAATCTTTCATTTAGCTAATACAGTACATTGAATACCTAACAGAATTGTGCAAAACGTTATCTTCCGGTCAGTCTCATGATATCCAAACGTGAACTTAGAACAGTAAAATACGTTTAAATATCAGTACGCTTGCGTGGGAGCTGTTACGCCACATATTAAATTATGTAAAATTACAGCATGACGTAATTTGTCGTAATTTAAATATAAGTTGTGTAGCGTGTAAGGTGAGAGGTCAGCCTTGCCGGCCAACACACCATGTGTGCGGATGTCGAACTGCCGTGTGAACGATATGTGGACTACTGACCAATTTGACTGCCAACTTGAATAAATAAAAGTATATTTTTTTATAGTAATAAACGAGCAGACGGATCGCCTGATGGTAAGCAATTACCGCCGCCCATGGACACAAGCAACACCACAGAAGTCACAAGTGCGTTGCCGCTCCTTGGGGTGGGGAAAAGGGATAGGATCAGGAGTGGGATGAGGGAGAAGGAATAGGTGATAGGGCCACCGGCACTCTCACTCACCAAACGAAACGCAACAGTTTAAGTACTGTTATTTTCTGTGAGAGGATAGTACTTCCCCGGTCGAGCCGGCCCATTCATGCTGAAGTCAGCGAGGCTCTACTACCTGCAAAAAGTGTGTACCTACCTGTATTTGGTCGAAGGAGTGCCCGTACGGCGTAGGCTCCAATTCAAGCGAACGTGTGGCCGTTTAACATTGCGTTGAGTGGTGTGAGTTCTAGCCCCATCTGACAAGAACTTTGTTGCCCCGTGAGGTTGTGTGGTCACCAAGTAATTGTTTCGAGTACAAGTTTTTTATAGAGTGCCCTGGGAGCAGGATCAATTTCTTGTAGAGCTGATGCTGCACTGCTCTAATGTTCTTCTTAGCTCCCTCTGATACCTTGAATATCACCATATTTATATATAGGTATCTCCAAAAAATTTGCCTTGGTGTGCCTGTGTTCGGTTTCTAGTCTAGCCGGCAGGCCGATTCAGAATGTCACGACAAGTTATCGTACGATATGTCAAATTATTGTCCTCGTCTTTTAGCCGCCTATCAGAGATATTTTGAACAAATATTCATTGAATTCGGTTTATTTATTAATTTACTTCATACTGAATGCATAAAATTGATAGGAAATGCGATAGTTTTGACAAAAAATGAGCTAGCCCATTTGACAATTAACGGAATCGAATGTCAAATGAGATATCGAACGATTCTGAATCGCCCCCCTGGTTTGACAGAATACTAGTAGGTATAGTTTTGTGTGATAAGAGAGTGTTGTGGGGTAAAAGAAGATATAGTGACAAGCATCGAGAAAGGTATACTACGATGGTTTGGGCACGTGGAGAGGATGGATGACGAAAGACTGACCAAGCAGATATATAAGGCAAGTGTGGAAGGGACAGGACGAAGGGGAAGACCTAGGCGGACGTTCTCTGAACAGATTGGAGACATCCTAAAAACAGGACAGGTTAGAAGCACCCTGAACAGAAGAGCATGCATGAGGAATCTGATGGGAGTGAATGAAGCAAGAGAGATATGCCAGGATCGTTGCAAATGGCGTTCCGTAGTCTCTGCCTACCCTTCCGGGAAACAGGCGTGAGTCTATGTATGTACATATGTATAGTTTTGTCCACTTTACAATAATTTTGTTTAAATATCATATTCGCGAGATGGTCTTCAATTCTACCAACTACCAGATCAAATATTAGTTAGCGATACCGCAGAACGCACGGCACGCAACGCGCAACGGTCTCAACAAGCTAAGATTTATGTGAGTGCCGCGTCTGCGCCCGCGCTGTGTGCACACACAATACCCGACGACAGCAAGTGTCACGAACATGTACCATCTTAAACCACGTTAGGGTCTCTGTGTGTTACGTCGGTATATCACTGTATTAAATTGTGAACTATCACTTGCCAAGTATAGAAGGCAAACATCATGAGGAAATCTGCATATCTAATGTTCTACAATCTCTGGATAGGCATTGTGTTCTATATAAATTCATAATAAGAACGGAATATGAATAAAATATCTGCCAAGGAACTTAACTGGAAATTACCGAACAGTGGTGAAACTGGTCCTAATGTTCTCGAAAGATATGTAGTCTGCCAAGTCGCACTAGACCAGCGTAATGGACTATGGCTTTATCCTTCCCTTGGTAAGAAAAGACCCGACCCAGCACCTGAGCAGTTTATAAACAGACGGAATTAAATACAAAGATCGTATTATAAACGTACGGAGCAAAAATGTTTATTAATATGATTTGTATAACACGTAATGTAATTACGTGTTATATGTACAAATCATAGGTGTGTAAGGATGAAAGCAAGTGGCGATCTGTTGTCTCTGCCTACCCCAACGGGAAAAAGGCGTGAGCCTATATATCTACATATGTATGTAATGTAATTACTGTGAGGTAGTAAATTGACAACACTTTGTAAAAGTTTCTTTGACAAAAAACACATAAATTAAAATGTGTATCTTTACTGGACTACTCGTAATACCGTGGCTGATCCGTTAATTCGAGACCATGCTGGTCATGATACAAACGGAGTAATGAGTAGACACCTTTATCTAGTCGCCTTGCCAATAGCTCATCACTTACTTCTTGACATTGATTAGATCTCTCAGATTTCACATTCAGCTTAAATGGCAACTAATCGTCTTGGAACATTGTATGATCTCTCTGATTAAATTATCGCCATGTTTAGCAACGAATCAATCATTGCTGTAATTATGGCAGTAAGTGTAGTATTTTCATATCGTAGAAATGGACCTCGCACGTAGGCGTGTTCAGAGAATCACTATTATTGCATAGCAACAGTATAGCTGTTTTGCTAGCAACTAGCCAACAATTCCGGCAAATAGTTGTCTCTTGGCTACCTCCGTGGTCCAGTGGATAGCGTATGCGACTGCGCTGATCGGAGGTCCCGGGTTCGATTCCCGGGTCGGGCAAAAGTGTTTTTGTTGCCAACTTACCCACGCAGCTTTATGTTCTGGAGAACTTATATCATATACTTATATGTACTACTCGTGGCTCCGCCCGCTTTAATATTCGGATGACAAATAAACTATGACAGCCTGTTTTATCCCCTTTTGGGGGGAAATTCTAATAATCCTCTCTTCGTACTCTCCTACACTTCCGAGGGACATATGTACCTGTTAAAATTCGGCTTCTCAAAACTATATCTGATAGAGGGCAGTGTAAAGATCTGTAAGGCTCAGTTTACAACAGCATTGAGGCTAAATAAAACATTCAAAGAGCAGCAGAACGATCATATCGTTACATATGTAGCGACACAGATTCCGTGCGCAATATGAGCTGTAAGTAATTACACTGTAATGATTTATAACATTTAAATAAAGTCGTTTAAGGAGCAGATTCGCCTGCGGTTCGCTGGCGCCACGAGACGCCGACAGCATGAAGTATGTGTGTGATTTGCATGGGGTACCCCGTGGTGTATTTAGCCGTGCGATGGGCAGTAAGCCGCAGTGCCATTACGCTCTTGTTAGTACTGAGACGCACACGATGCGCCCCCCGCGGATCACGCTCTGTCGCCAGATGTTCAGCGCTCTTTAACGTAATATACGCAGTCTTTAAGTACACTCGTCACAGAACTTCTTGCTCAAATTACCTGTCCATTAACTCTATGCAGATAAATAACGGACTCCTGAAGAGCCGACCGACCGTTGATTTCTGTTTGTTTATTGATCGATGACATTTGGACGTCATTAGCTACAAATGAACAGCGGTCAGTCTCGCTAACGATATTCGGTTCACAAAGGTCACGATACGGCTGGCAGGCGGCGCCGCGTCGTGGCCTAGTGCTGATATTTTGACACGTGTCAATTAGAACGATGCGAGCTAATTACTCGCTCGCATTCGCATTCAAATCGCTCTGAGAGCTGTAATCCGCGCCATTGTTTCACGTAAACAATCGCTTCCCATCGCGCCGCGGGATGTACGAGCAAAAATAGACCAAAGGAAAGTGATACAAGTTTGAATTTCGTCTGACAATGGTGTGCGGACACACGAACTCTTGTTGTTTTTTATAGTTGCGCCGTGTGCGCGGGTGTGTAGCGCGATGATTAGAGCGGAGAGGAGCAGACCGCTAATTAAACGTAATGACGATGTGATAAACAAACAAACAACGGCTTTGTGTCCCTCCACCCGCCACTGCGGACGCCGGCCGCCCAATAATCTCAATACCTCCAATGCATTCATTACCGAGTTACGCGTTCCTGACTCTGATTTGAATAGCCGGTGCTACACGTGTCAGTGTAACTAATTAAGCCCTTACATACGGAGGAATCTTGGCATTGTACTGAATACAAGCAAGTCGAACTCACACGACACCGCTCGTCTATCTATCTACGCTTATGACATGCTCATCCTACGATAGCATTTCTAAAACACTTTTACTGCTGTCTGACTAAATAGATGCATGGTTGGTGGTGCATGGCTGTGCGAATGGACGTAAGGGCTTGCGATTTTTTCAACACCGTAGATGATATTCACATTCTCGTGAATTAACTTGTGTTCTACCTGTACTGTGAGTATTTAAATAATGGACAGTTTCATACGTGTTTCGTATACTGTCGCGTATAACTTTATGTCCGATATGACGGTTATTTGACGGCTTGCTCCATATGTTTCGTATTTTAGTTTTTTGAATTACCTGCAATTTGGATAACAATTGACAAGTATTTCTTACTCCAACTAAGCTAATTGGATTTCAGAAGCTAATTTACGACAGTAAGTAGATTGTTGACCTTAGAATCGCACTGGGCCTGTGACGTAGTAGTTTAAATAACCGCATTGCCGCGTGGTACTGCGCCGAATGTTGTCGGTTCTATACCCACTCTAGACAATTTTTCGTGATCCACCAATTATTGTCTCAAGTTTAGGAATTCTTTGTATTCGTTGGTTGTCCCTCGCGATACTGTAACTAATCCTAATGCTGATAAAGAGTTTTATTTCAAGAAAAGAAAGAGAGAGTACGAACCTACAACTTCTCAATTATAAAACCAATGCTTAGGGAATGCGTCAAGAACGGAGCCACGCCATTGGTGCACGAATGACAATATGCGCGACGGCTGTCATTTGTGGTCAACTTTCGTGAACCGATCTCTACCTTGCTTATTGGACTATCGCTTCAGAAGTTATATGCAAGCTGTCAATATATTTCCTATTATGCTATCCTCACCTATAAGTTTTGCACTTATATGCAAGCCATATTTGTACAGTACAACACAAGGGAAGGCAGTGTTTATCGTGTGTACAGTCTGTCGCGCGCGTTAATGTGCGCACGCATGGTGACACCGACACCGGTACTGTTCCGGTAATTCATACTACACTGTATCACTGCTATTGTAAATACATAGTTATTTTATATGCAACTTTTTATTTAAATTGTTCATCGTTATATAGTCGTATATCTACACTTATCTACACTTATAATATTATAAAGAGGATTTTTTTTATTTTTGTTTGTTTGTAATGGATAAACTCAAAAACTACTGAACCGATTTTAAAAATTCTTTCACCATTAGAAAGCTACATTATCTGCGAGTAACATAGACTATATTTTATTTTAGAAAAAATAGGACCCCTATTTTTTCGTAAGATATTTGGGTTTTTCGGGTACGCGAAGTAGTTCCTTCAGGACGCGGGTGAAACCGCGGGAAACGGCTAGTAGTTCATAATTTGCATCGTTTTACATTTATGACAATAAAGTGTTTATTTTTGTCAACTGACTCTGGTCTAAACAATGGACTATTTATACTTCTGTGGGACGTCAGACAGCAGGCAGTCGCTCTGTGAAAAAGCTAAAGTTCCGTCAAATCTGTCTAGACAAGTAGGCGGACCTGGCTCTAAGGCGTTAATGCTTGGATGCAATTGTGTTAACTCTAAGACGATGATAGAATGAATATTCATTTTTAGGGTTCCGTACCTCACAAGGTAAAAACGGAACACTTATAAGATCACTTTCTTGTCCGTCTGTCTGTCTGTCTGTCTGTCTGTCCGTGTGTCACCACCGATTTTCTCAGGAACGGGTGGACCTAGCAAATTGAAATTTATACCAGATACTGAGGTCTATGGTTCCTATTAGGTGTGTAAAAATCAGGGTCGACCCTATAAAAAGATATGGTCAAAATTACGTTTTTGCGAAAACTTGTAAGCACCAAACTTAACCTTAATTTTCAACTTTTTTTAATTTTCGGAATTTTTCCTTTACTTGTGCTGTAAGACCTTGGTTTTGACCAAAATTGACAATTCTAGGTCAACCGTAAGTACCCTATAGGTTTTGGGTGGAAAACCTATATGGTAGTTCCCGTTGAACTAGAATCACGAAATTTGGCCCAAAGCAGGGTCCTAAAGCACAAATAAAGGAAACATTCTGAAAATTTTAAAAAGTTGAAAATTAAGGTTAATTTTCGTACTTGTTAAAGCGCCCCTAATGGAGAGAAGCGATCGATAGAGACCGCTAGGGGGCGCATTTAGAAAATGTATGGAAATTGTTCCTGTCGTCTAGGCTATCGTCCACCGTGACGATTGAGTGCAAACTGGTACTAGACCCTCAGATTTAGAAGACTAGCGTAATTAGCACCAACCTCAAATAAGGTAAAATGCGTACGGAACCCTCGGTGCGCGAGTCAGACTCGCACTTGCTCGATTTTTTTATTAAGAAGGAAACAAGTCATAAATACATAAAATGAGAACTTAACTTCACACTTCGCAGCGAAACTATTTAATTTTTCATACAGCTAAAGGATAATTTCTTACAATAAGTAGCAAATGGGTTGATTTTGTTTAGAGCCGATAGCGTAACATGCCTTATAGGCATACGTGAGCGACTTTTATCACATACAATCAAACGTTTATCACAACAGACTACAAAAAAAAGTTTACCACTTGTTAAAGTCTTCTTTTGAATCTCACTTACATGTGTGTACTTTGTTAAGTGCTGTTACTAAGCGCAATTACGTACATTGTTACATATCGCACACGGCGCAGGCTCGCACCGGATGCATTTATTACAATTGCCTTTAATTCTGCCATGAACACACACTGATTTCTACATAAAACAATGTTACTAAATGTCGCGTATTTTCAACGTTTTATTATAATTATCTTGCTTATACATACTGTAAACATCGTCCATATGCTTCTTTTAGTTTTTCATAGAACATTCTATAAGTCGATCTCCGTCAGTTCAGGCACGATATTATATAGATCTTGCAAAGTAAATGTATCATATTATTATTATTAAGTATATACCTCCACTAGGAATAAGGAACTCCATCTTTATACTGTGCTAATACTAACATATCAACGGGAAATGCTTAACTAAGTATTTACATTTATTAACGTACTGTTTTACAATGTTTATAATCCTTTTTCATTTGTGTACCTATACCATTATCAGAAAATAGTAGATTAAGCAATAAGTCTGGAATATTTCTTTAAGATGGCTGGCGCTCTAGATATATATCCCGCATTGCTGGAGACTTTTCAATCATTCAGATAATCACAAAAACACAGCAGTAAAACAACAATAGTTATAGTTATACCTAATAGTTATAATATTCTACCACATTTACACAACACCGTCTAGTCCCAAACTAAGCAGAGCTTGTACTGTGGGTACTAGACAATGGATATACATACATATTATATACTTTTTTTTGTAAATACATACATATAATACATAGAAACACCCAGACCAAGACAAACATCCATGTTCACGCACACAAATGTTTGACTTGAGCGGGAATCGAACCCGCAACCTTCGGCATGGCAGTCGTTTACACTACCGCGACGCCAACCGGTCGTCATCAATTTCTGAATCACACAGTGTATTTTGTCTCGTGTGGGAACCGAACTCACTTCTCCAAGTGTAGTATTGAATAGCCAGTCCGCCGCTTAAACCACTACGCCATTCATGCAGAACATGCAGACATGTTTTTATCTATCTACTTCGTCAAATAAAACAACAAATTTCTCTATATAATACCAATAAGTATTATGTGAGCGAAAAGCAGGAACATTTCAATTTGACGGCACGTGCCGCCGATACTCATCTGAATAATAAAAAGAGCCCATTTCACGGTGCATCCACTTACAGACAATCGTCTGCTAGGGTATGCATACAGTACTCTTTACGTCGTTCAAATTCATTGGTTACACCAATAAAAATTATATAAGGTTGCTTATTAGAACTAACAATGTCTTGCGCTTGGTGGAAGCACGGTCTTGTCAGTGAAAATATTTTTAATATGCTTATGAACTAACATTATTGTGCTTGGTGGATGTCAAACGCAATATATTCCGTTTGATTTCTAGTTTTTATAATGGTAGCATGATATAAAACCAACCTGATTGCCAGAGTTTGCTTCCTATGTCCAATTTCTTCCATTCTTGCGCAAACCAACAAGACTACTTTTTCGCACTATTCTGTAGTTTATTTTCTGTACTCTAATATCACTTGGTAAACTTATTAGAATGAACGATAGCCATATAGGTAAAGGAAATTCATATACGAATATAATTGAGGTGCAGTTTAGTGGGCGGGATGGGTGCGCGTGCGCAACTCAATGCAAACGACATCAACGCGCGCGAACAACTCTACGAAGTTGGTACATTAAACTAGCTACGCCTACTAAGAAAAAAGACATGTAAAAATAAACTTTTACTTGCCTTATCTCATTCCAAAAGTTTTGAATTTGATACATGTGCTTGTACGTGGCTTGTACTACTTGATGGGAGTGAATGAAGCAAGAGAGGTATGTTAGGATCGTTGCAAATGGCGTTCCGTAGTCTCTGCCTACCCCTCCGGGAAACAGGCGTGAGTCTATGTATGTATGTATGTATGTAACTATGTACTACTAACAGAAACTTACTACACTACCAATACTTATAACTTGTTTTTGAAGTTAATTAGTTGTAGCGTTTTGCAACAGAAGCTATGTATTTATTACAATTGACTATGCAAAGTTTAATAGCGCAATTTGCTTCGACGTCGTGATGACATCGTAGTTCTGCTATCGTCCGCTAGATGTCACTTACTGTATCTTTACTGTGTTTTGGCTACAAAGATTTATTTTATCCGCTATAATACTCATTGAACTCATTCCTTTAACTTTATACATAGCAAATTTATCCAGTTCTTATGTACATACGGATTGTGACATTTCACATTCAAATAAGAGCGTTGTTTGAATACTGCATTGTGGAACCGTGGGAGCCGAATTATTCCCAACCAGAAACCATAGTAGAGCAAATCTTATAAACATTCTTTATTAGAACACTAGCTAGTCTAATACTTTCGTTTCTTATTAGAATTTTATCTCGTTGCATTGTTGGTATAAGCGGAATACAATGAGTGTTTGTGCCCGGTATGATTTATAACGAGATACTGTTGACATCACTGTAACCCGGCACAAGCCAATAGTAATCATAGTAGATAATTGAGATATCGATGGCGTTGTGAAACGCATACTCATCCTGAGCGGCCAGTATTTGAGCAATTTCATTATTGAAGAAAACAAGGTAATATCAAGCCTACTGGAGTAGGTACAACAAGTCATACTAGAGAGATATTTAGTTAGTATCACCAACTATTACGAGTACGCAAATACACACTAGGTATCGTCACCGTGGATCCCAGTAACAGATATAATATGTATTCATAATATTCTACTAATTCTACCACTTACACACATCACCATCTAGTCCCAAACTAAACAGAGCTTGTACTATGGGTACTAGATAATGGATAAACATACATGTATACTTCTTTTTGTAAAAACATACATATTATACATAGAAACACCCAGACTAAGACAAATATCCATGTTCATGCTCACAAATGTTTGACTTGAGTGGGAATCGAACCCGCGACCTTCGGTAAGCAGTCGCTTACACTCCCGCTGCGCCAACCGGTGGTCAAAATAATGTACAAAACAAGTATTTATGTAGCACCACGCGATGCGTGCGCACAGCTTTTTGTAAGCGGACCATTGTGCGCCGTATGACGTCACCACAACAGTATCGGTGCGTGGGGGGGAGAAGAGGGAAGAGGGGGATCGACGACCCCGCGCCGATTAATAAATTAAGATAACAAATTAAAGTGAGCCGCGAACAATACGGCCTCTTTGTTCAACGCCATCAGATCAGACTCACCGCGTCGGTTATGTAACCCTATGATACCGTTAGCTTTATCTTGAAGATTTTTTGTTTAGCGACTAACCAAACAGCTCATAACTAGCTACCAACTATCAGTAGATTTGCTGACTAAGACACGTATACGTACTACAATTTACTCGCACTGCAGCTAGCGTTTCAGTTCGTTTCATAAAAATATTACTACCTAAAACTACAGTAGGTAACCTGATGCTGTTTTTTTTTACTATGGTCGAGACTACGGCTTACAGATGTACGAGGCACAGAGACACCTCTGTTTTGTAATTCGACGAGCGGTGCGCGCCGAGTCAGCGGCAGATCAATATCTTTACATTAGCTTTTGAATAAAAACTCCTTCGTCACGAGATAGGCAAGTCATTTACAAGTGTTCCTTGCTAATGATATTGTAATTCGTCACAATGTAGCTACGTGTGGACATTGCGAAGGCGCGTCGCGATAACATTTGGTGGTCTGTTACGAGTTTGCACCCGATTGTCACCTAGTGACTTGTCGACGGGAACAATTTCCATACATTTTCTAAATGTTCCCTCAATATAATAATTCCCTCTAACGGTCTCTACCGATCGCTACTATCCGCTAGTGGCGCTTTTGGTAAATGTATGGACATTGCTCGCGTCGACTAGTCTATCGTCACCGTGACGATCGAGTGCGAAACTCATACTAGGCCCTCTGGTGTGAGGAGGCGGTGCGACAGCGTCGTCGGCGACACGCGACAATGTCGCCACTGACGTCGCCGGCGCGTGGTAGCGGGCGGTGGGCCGCACTCCGCCGACAGTAATTGATTGACACGGCATCCGGGCGCGCGGCCGGCCCGCGGCGCGCACAAAGCGGATAATATCTTCATAAATCGATATTTCCACCGCTAATAAAGCGATATTAATTATCTAGTATTCAAATCTCGGATGTTGGGCATTCGTGCGCCGCTCGTGACTGAGCGTGCGTCCCGCGTCCCGCGCTCTCCGCGCATCGTCTCTCGATTAATAATCGCGGTCGACGGCCGCGGCCCGATTATTCGAGCTCGTGCGATTAACGATTATGATTCGATTACTGTTTACCGGCCGGCGCATTGTCAGCGGCATTTGTGTTCCCCACTCTTCAAAACTGTTACAGCATGCGCTTAGACATGACTAGGTATAAGTATCACCTAGATATCGGTAATTGTGTCAGGCCTGCTACACACACACATTCCATTGGTTGAGTTGTACGAGGTATTAATGCTATGCTATAATTAATAGTGCTAAGTAATGGTGTAGTTATAATAACTCATTTGTATGTGATCCTGATCAGTTTCCGATCGGTGAGCGTTCGGGCGCCGGCACCGCCCCGGCACGTGGTCGCGATACCAGTGAACTTTTGAACTTAAATAATAGCCTTATCATATTACAACTTAAGCTATCTCGTAGATAGAACCTACAAGCGTTGGAATACGCTACTTGCTGCCGATTGTCATATCTCGGACATCCAAATTACAGTATTTCCAAGTCAAATACTTTTACATATTGTACAATCAAAATTGAAAAGTATAAGCCGTTGGGAGTAGACGTTTAGGAGTAGAGGCGACGTTTTATATAGAGCTCGATAAAGGCAAAATACTAAAAATATCGTTGGGACTACGAATGTATATTTGTCGTTAGATAATTCGGCCTTTATTGACGATAACATTTTACAAAAAATGTTGTGAACCGCGGTATGCATTTGTACTCGTAAGGATTTTATTTAGCCCGTTGTTTCAAAAACTTCTTTCAAAATTTATAGTAAAATAACTCCTATATAATAGAGAACTTTAAAATAGAACATTTTAAAGCCTTCGCCATACTTTTTGGATCAGAACCTTTTTAAAGATATTAGTTATTTAGTAGAAAGACGATAATCAGTGAAATGCTTGCGTGTAATAAATAAAAAGCTTGGTAGAAATGCATAGGATAATTAAAACGTCCAGGTTAGTGGTCGGACGTCCCGTGTCCCGTGTCACGGGATCACCCTGTGTGACGATCAGCACGCGACATCTTGTCGCACATAACGGTACAGGGACTCACGACCAGGTCAACACTAACCCAACACTACAGTAACCTGTCACTTTCTGGTACATATACACGCACCCATTGGTCAACACACAATTTTTGCATTAGTAGATAACTTACAACGTGAAACAGTTGCAGCTCCTTACAAAGATAACATGTAAAACCATTATACTGGCGATTAAAAAGAGTGGCCATGAGTTTTCTTGCCCGTTCTTTCTCGTGGTTCTACCTATTGCATTGCGAACGTGGCAGTTAATGTAAATGTAGAGTCATCTAGTAACTAACTTAAATTTTTGACGTTCATAAGCGTCACTTTGTGGCCTAAATGAATAAATGATTTTGACTTTGACTAGTACCCAATACTACAGTAACCTGTGACATTCTGAAACATAAACACGCACACACACATACGCATGTGCACAAACCGATACCACTTAGTGTCGCTTGCATTTTGCATTCAAACAATTATATGTCGTCGACATTGGTTTAATTACCGACATTACTGGCGAGCGAGGGGGCAACACCGTTAGGCAAGTAATACGATATTCATGGAGTTTTCAATAATTTGTATGATGGATAATAAAGCGTGGAATTATTGAAGGTGCAGGTGTGCTCGTCAGGAAGCCATATTGTCTAGTGGAATGAACAAGGCTGACACGCCATAACCGCGCCGATTGTTCGGTTATACGCATTACTAACTTATGAGGTTGATTGGATTTTAATAACTTGAATTTTGAGGAACTCCGATAGTAAAACGATCATGTACTAAACATTTACAAACTTACTGGAGGAACCACACACATTTATATTTAAGCATGAATGAAAATGTAACTCTAAAGTTGAAAGTCGACTAAAAGATTCTGTCAATTTAAACTAAGTGTAACTTAACTTTTTCATTAAACTAAGTGATATTTTTGGGAAAATAATAAACTTGGAAAATAAATACTTAATCATTAAGTGTTTGGTATCAAAAGCATTGGTATTGGTGAGCACATTTCAAATATCTAGGTATGTGTATTATACTGCTTGAATCAAAATATAAGCGCGTGTTAACGCGGTGGCACTTACAGTTCGCGCGATCCAGACGTTTTAGTTATTTAGGTACGTAGTCGGGTCATAGTTTTTAAACTGAATTTTATGATAACTAACATCAAGTGGGTCATAGATATGGATTTCGATACCTATTGCATTGCCGCATATATATGTATGATATTCGAATATATTAATTAAATATTGGTGGAAGTCAACAGGAAGGACTCTATAGTTCTCACTTACAAAATACTTTAACATGATCATTTTATTACGTTGTAGGAAGCGTATTTGTACGACATCGACAGCATCAGCTCAAATTTTTCTATAGAGCTACTACTACGTATATACCCTCAAAAGAGTCCTTACGCATACTAGTTTACGACACAATGCCCTAAAATACTGTAACTGAGTTGATCGCAGTGCTGCAGTCAGTATCTGTGTAGACCAGAACCAAATCATACAAAAATACATACATACATACATATACTCACGACTTTTGCCCGTCGGGGTAGGCAGAGACAACGGAACGCCATTTGCATCTATCCTTACAAACCTCACGCGCTTCTTCTACATTCATTACCCTGTTCATACAAGCTTGCCGGTTCCGGGTGCTTCGGACCTTGCCATTTTTTAAGATGTCCCCAATCTCATCGACGAATGTCCGACGAGGTCTGCTGCGTCCGACTTGCCCACACTCGTTAGCCTCATAAATTTGATGCGTCACTCTTTCTTCACTCATTCGCTCCACGTGCCCAAACCATTTCAGCATTCCTTTCTCAATTCTTGCCACGACAAAAATACAACCACAATAAGCATCATCCATATCTACTTAAAGAGAAGTCTTATAACTTGCTGTTATGCATACTCTCATACTCTTTTTTTTTTTGGACAACTTATTCAGGCTGTGTACGCTCTACATGAAGATCCCTCCAGATAAAGGCATTTATTCAATTTGGAACAGCTATGAGGGCAATAGTCCGTCGCAAGTGTAGAATATGTGTTGTAAGCGACAAGCCTCACCTGTGTGCGGGCCCACCGTGTACAATATTGTACCGAGCGGCCGAGGGACCGGGCGCAAACCTCGTTAGCTGAATATGCACTCCAATCTCCAGTGGAATCGAATTTGCGCCCTCGTCCGGCCCGAGTGGCCTTTTAAAGGGCCTCGCGACGAGATGTTGATGGATTATTTGTGAAGTGGCCGCCCGCCTTTGAAATCTTTCGCGCGTTAAAACGGAGGTAATCTCGGCCCTCGTCCTCTGCCCCGCTGGCCCCCGGTCCGCCCGCGCGCGCCTGCACACTACAGTGTACACAGCCCGCAGCCTTCGTTTTGTTTACCTAATCATTTTATTGCCCCCGCCGCCCCCGCGAACCGCACCTCCCCTGTATCCGCGGGTTTGCGCGCGGGCCCGAGGCGACGTTGAAATTTATTTGAAACGTTGTAATCGGTGGTGCGACAGATGTCCCGCCGCGTCGCTACAACCCTTCAGCCTCGGCTCTCCCGCCTCCCTGTACTACAAGCCGCTGTTACATTCATCGTCGGATAAAAAATTCGCCTCCTCCTGAGAAAACTCGATCGCAAGCTGCGTCGTAATTTTTACATTTTTTACCCTAAAAATGTGTGTCAGAGGGGTGCGGGGCGAGGCGCGGCGGGAGGCGACAGGTCCCCGCTCAGACGCGAAATCTCTTTTTTAGCGCAAAAACGCGGAGCGGAACAATGGCTGACCCATTTCCCGGCCGTGGGAAGGAATAACGTCTCCGCCGATACTACGGATTTATAATAAAAAATGCATTACCCCACATTTTTAAAAAATCGACGATTATAAAAAATGCGCGATGCTAACGCACTCATTGTTCGACGGGGATATTGAAATTTCAAACTCGGAAGGGTGAGATTTATGTGTAAAATAACGGTTTTAGGGAAAAAACGATAGAATCAGCTGCACTTAACATAATAAACACAAAAAGCTCGTTAGGCATCGTCACACACTGACACACTGCGCTCTTCCAGAACCCTCGAGGTATTGCCAAAAAGCCGGTAACGGGTGCAACCGTCGTGATAGAACAACATAACTCTTGCTTGGCTTACGACTACACCAATAGGTACCGATTGCATCACTTACAACAGATTTTGTCAGATCAACTGTGTGTTAACAGCATTTTGATTCAAATAAAAAACGTTGACTATAAGAAGATATACCGCGTTATACAATGCAAGATAAAAAATCTAACAGCCACCTTTTCATGGCAAAAATTAGAACTTTGCTAAAGATTTTTGGAATACTGGTATAATGTTTCGAGTTGTGTCGCTATACTTTGTCATTTGGCAGTTATTGATCAAGGAAACCCATCAATTTTATTTTACGTATGGCACAATAGGATAAACGATAATCTTGTATGCTTGTGTGACGCTCCATATATTTAAAGTTTCGGACTTGTACAGAAAATAAAAAGCAGTGTCATTGATCATTCATAGTTCCTACCAAGGGTGTCTTTTATGTCTTTTTTACAATGTAAGCAAACATCCCCCACATTATAGCAAGTTGTTTATACTTAAAAGAATTCAAATATTCATTCAAATTACCGTTTTAGTGAATTCGTACTTTTAATTTCTTGATATTGTACTTAAAATTTTAAGTTCTAGATGTTGGTCTATGTTGGATAAAAGTAGAGTAGTCCGTCATCCTATAAAAACAAGTTTGAAAAGGTTATATTTTCTTTATTTTATTTATTAATTTAAATTATTGCTTTAAATTCACACGGCTCTAAATGGTCCAGTTAATAGAGGAAGTAATGACAGAATAATCAGTTTAAATCAAAGTGTTTTGTTTATTATATAGATATTAGTTTGTACAGCTGACCCAGTAGCACAATACTGCGACTGTGAAGTCCTGAGTTCGACAGTTATATTACAACAAAAAATTATAATAATTAGTCTTACCATAGTGCAAGAATATACAGTGAATTCCTTTTACAATATCTATAAATCAACTGGCGATATAATTCCTATTGTTATAGGGAGATAAAATATGAGAATATAAATTAAGCATTAATACATACATAGGTACATAGACTCACGCTTGTTTCACGGAGGGGTAGGCAGAGACTACGAAACGCCATTTGTTACTAAATTTCTCATGCATGCTCTTCGGTTAAGGGTACTTCTAACCTGTCCTTTTTTTAGGATGTCTCTAATCTGGTCAGAGAACGACCGTCTAGGTCTTCCCCTTCCTCCCGTGCCATTCACACTTGACTTATATAATTTCTTGGTCAGTCTTTTGTCATCCATCCTCTCCATGTGTCCAAACCATCTTAGCATACCTTTCTCAATGGTTGTCATTAAGCATTAATCAATGTAAATTAGTCATTAAATAGTAAAAAATATAAAGCCAACACATTTTATGGTAGTTTAATGTCACATTATAATAATTATAATAAATAATGATGGTGAGGTAGTTCTCCGTGGCACGGCAAGGGTTAGGTGATAATGATGCTTGGAATAATTATCGTTTAACCCTTCTGCGATACGAGTGTCAAGATGCGCACGCGTCGGTAAGGGATGTGCGGTCCAAGGGACCACGCGCCGACGGCTCGACATGCCGATACACAATAGTCGTATAGCTTCATAACACTTATTTGTATAATGATATTGTTATGTAAAACTTATGTGAATGTCGATTTAGGAATATGAATATATTTATGTTTTGAATTTATATATTTGTATAAAGTAATAATGTATTTGTTCTGTTTAAGAAATAGGTTCGGCATGTTATTTTAGACTAGCATATGTATTGAAAGACCAGTGTTAAACTGCCATTTTGCCGTCGGTCAAGACAGTTAATGGAATTTTAGGATTACTAGATACCTAGTGCCATCCGTTTTAATTAAATTCTACGTGGCATAAAAGAGACCTGCTTTTTAGTCCTAATCGCTTTAAAATGTTAACTGTGGTGTTTTAACCTATGTTATGCCCATGTTTTAATTTTCATTTACCTTTTTTTTTAATTCAATTGAATTTACAAACTTAAAAACTAGTAGTATTTTCGTATTACATTAAATAAGCACCCATCTTTAAACTATAAAAGTACTACGTTACGTTCTTATAAAAAAAAATATAAAGCTAATCAATTTCCCATATTTATTACAATGGCTATTTTTTATGACATGTTTAAACATTAACATTTATTAACATTTATAATAAGTAAATTAGAAAATATCTGCATTTTTACTGAGTGAAAAAAGCTTAATATCCTTTCATAAAGGTTTTATATATCCTAAGGTATTTCGAATAGGAAACTCAACGTGTTATGCAACCCGGGAATTGAACTCAGTTTTGGTTGTAAATATGAATATGCAGATTATATTTTAAAGTTATGCTATGGAATCAACAAAGCGTAAAAAATACTTACTTAAATAAATAGTTTCAAGGAAGTGTACATTTTCAGTTTTAATAAACCTATAGAATAACCAGCGTATCGGGTATCGAGCGTTATCTATGTTAAATAGAAGATATACCGGCTTAGCCAGTCTACTCGATGCGGCGGTGCTACCTTTACAGTTGTTTTAAAACGGAAGACATAGATAGAACAGTAATAGAGTAATGGAGTCTTTTTTTACACCAGGCAATACTACAAGTCTTAATTGTTGATTTACTACAACTTCTCTTTTTTACGTCTTCCTACCCAAATAGTATAATTAGGTACTTGTTATTAATGTTTTGGGTTTGATTCCTGGGTAAGGCAGTGTCACTGAGAATTTCTGATGCCGCGTGCTGGCATTCAGCATTAAACACGCAATTACCGTATAGGTAATATAATTTTCTTTTTTTAAACTTTATTGATCTGAGCCTGTGCTATCCTTTCGCGAATATGTGTTTCTCATTTAAATTATAAACAATAAAGTAATAGAGACTTTAGCTCCTCGATCATAAACTGTATATTTATAGCAATCGCAAGTGGCAAGTTAACATTAAACTAACATAGGTAATGAGTCGATTTAAAATCACTTTAAAATGCTCAATTATACTCTCTACATTGCTCTTGAATCTCGTATATCTCTAGTCTCATTGCAAATATATTCGGTATGAATAGTAAAATCAATGAAGGATATAATTCCATTTTTGGCGTATTTTACAGTTAACCGCGTCGCATTCGCGACATGTGTTTGTTTAAAGCGCAGTGATACCTAGTACATCTACAGCTATGGTGCAACGTACTGATGTCCATGTGTGTGTGCACACATCGAGTGTAGAGAGTGCGACTGAGAGTGCCGGCACTCGGCGGGACGGAGAGGCCGGGAGGGAGCGTATGCAAACGAGCCGGGGCAGGAGGCGGGCCGAGTTAAAAAACGCCCCGCGCTCGCCCGCCCCTCTCAAACCTCACCCCGTACCTGCGCAACGGAAATTAATAAAAAACTGCCGCAATCTGTTCCGCGCGACATGAAAAGTGAAACGGTGAAGGGTGAGGCACAATAGAACCGTCAACCCTTCGGCATATTGTGCGCGCGCGCATACCCCCTTGCCGCGCGTCCCGCGAGCTACCCTTGTGTGAACACGTGCGCGTATGTGGATGTACATACGCTTTATGCGAAAGGATAACATTTCACTTTTAACGAAAACGACTTTGTTATAAGCTAATAGTATTATGAACCAGCCATGGTAATTCTGCGTGTTAGTTTTGCTGGTCAGCTCACTTTTGAAACCGTTAATTCAAACATCAACTTTATAGAAAAACCATTAATATGATAATTTTACCTAAACATTTCTTTATAAATTTCGTAATATACCGTCTTCATTTTATAAGTTCATCATTGACACCTTTAAGATGAGCTTCAATACGTGACGTACTTAGTCTGCTGCTAAAAATGTATATGATTATTGTAAAACTGAAATATGATAATGAAAGGTACAATACAATTTCGTATAATGCTTACTATTGTTTTCCCTAAACTTATAAATAAATCCTAAACTAAAATCCAATTTTTCTATAGTATTGACAATAAGCGAAGTTTATGCAGCAACCTACAAATAATTAGTGAATAAAGGCAAATAAGTGATGACAGAATGATTGTAAAAAGTACAAATGGATAGTCTTATTACAGTTTTACGAAACAGTGCTCGGCGAATTCTATTCCTAATTTTGATTGCCAACTTCTAATACAAAATAGAACTAATCTTGTAATCTTATTTCGAATGTCTGATTTTTTACTGAGTTCTTCTAGAGTCTAGACCATATTATTATTAGAAAGGTCGTGCAACCTACCTAATACTGTTACTGCAATGTTTAATTTCACATTATAGGTAACAGTAACTAATACTTAATGCAAACTGTTTCATTTAGCATTGAGATAATTTATGCATCACACTAACCTCAGATTTATTTCTATTAATTAGGTTGTTAACGTGTATTCAGTAGTTTTATAATGCGAATAACACTTATTAATGAATTTGGTTTAAAAAAATACATTTCATTGTTTTAAATATTCCCAATAATTGGCATCAGTTATTGGTAAAAGTATTCAGTAGGTACTTAGTAACTAATTCAGCTAGAAAAAAATTAAGCGGTTCTTGATTTATCTTCTTTACTGATAACGACAGTCTAAATCGGTATAAGTAGGTTCTACCATTTTATATTGTCTAAATAATGTGTCACATGTATAAAAGACGTTATGACATTTATACTCGTTCGGCATTCAGCAATAATAAAAGCTTTATTTAGAAAGTATGTTGTCTCCAAAAGCTTTCTAAAAATATACGAATGATTAGGTACCAGTCTACCACACATATCCAAATTTAATGAGGAAATTTGGAGTAATATATGATAGGAGCTTTTGTACGGAATAGTTAACCCGGCGCCGATGACGTGAAAAACATTCCCCGGCCGATGACATCGGGTAAATTTTACCCGAATTTTAATTTGAAAATTTTTCAATAGTTTTATACATAGTTTATATTACATTTTAATTGATTATTGGTGAAACAGTATTTACGCATGTGATAAAATAAAAGATGGTACCAATTTATAATGAAAAATAACTTTTTTATTTACTTTTCATACACAATAGAAAAATCAACCTGAAAAACATGATAGTTTTTAGAAAATTATTTTTGTTAGGATATTTAGTTTTATTTATGAAAATAATTATCTTATTTACTAAAAAAAGAACAAATAAAGACTAAACAGAAAAAAAATTGAAAGAAAGGAGAACTTAGTCAACTTCTTCATTATCCACTATAATGGAACTGCTGCAATTTTCACAGTATGGAATCAAGTGGTCTCCAAAACACTCAAAATCCGTTGATCTTGGTTAGTCAAAGCCATTTGTGACCAAAAACTAAAAAAAAATACAAAACAACTTGTAAAAACTATTATAAACACGAATAAAAATACGTCATGAAAATATTACACTATCTATGACGGTGGGTAAAACTTACCCGTTTTGAAGTGAAACACTTGTATCTCACTACACGAGCGGCGTAATAATGATGTAAACAATAATCCAAATAGAGGGTAGTTGTATCTCCAGCTATACTGGCGGATAAGTAAGATGGACGTCAGGAAAAATAAATATACCCTCTTAAAATCACCTCGGGTAAATATTACCTAGCGTCAACGACGCCGGGTTAAATTTATCTACTTTTTATGAGATAAATGTAAATATTTATTTTATTTAATGTTACTATTTTGAACATGATTCTTTAGCTGAAAGATTAACATGAACACATACATTTTCCGTTCAAACATTGTCTTTGTATTTACTTAGTTTGGTTTTAATCTTTAAAGATAGTTTAACGTCTGTATAGGCTTCAGTTTGTGGACGAAATATTCGTAATATACATGGATTCTATTTAATAACATATCTCCGTATTGTATTACCCACAATCTTCGCAAATAAAAGTAATGAAAAAATAAATTCTTGTGTTTCTATGTATACTGTATGTATGTATTTACAAAAGATGTATATACATACGTATGTTTATACATTACCTAGTACCCATAGTACAAGGTCTGCTTAGTTTAGGACTAGATGGTGTTGTGTGTATGTGCTAAATTATTATTATTAAACTTTAAAGAGAATTTTTGCTCAGTTTCCAATCATCGTCTAAGCAAAATGACTGACAATATGACAATATGAGAGTACGGCCTGCGAGAATACCAGCGTTGTAGTTATACTGCAACATTAGCTGACGCAGCGCCTTATTTGCCCTCCATGTAAGGACACCAGATTCTAGAAATAATGTACCTACCTTCTTATTTTCCTAGTGTACGTGTAGTTTAAGTTTATTTGTTTGTTAAGTGTTTTTTTTTTTAAGTTTTCATTTTCATTTTCATTTTTTCATTTTAATAATAATATTGAACTATGCGAACGCCATCAAGATATAATTACGCTACTCCGTTGAACACTTGACATTCTTTTCATTCCTCCAAATCATACAGAACACACATACACATGTACGGAAGATGTACATAGCCCTGTATGTGTTTGCATTTCTCCTTAGTTTGCAGGAACTAGCCGGCTAACAGTCGGAATGCTACCGGCTCAGTGAACACAAACAATTTTTAATGTTCTGACTGAAGGGGTCCCGGGTACACTGCACTGAGCAAACTGACGCTATATTACGTCTACAGAGGACTTCCCTCCGGGTACATGGTTGCTCTTTGATGTGGCGCATCCCTTCGGTACAAGAGATGTTACTGTCAAGCACACGCGTGGCAATACTACACTATCACCTAAAGCATTGAAATGAATAAGAACTACTTTGTACGCAGTAGAAACTCCGAGAACTATTTTCAATTTTTTTGACAAATCCCGCCGTAGGAATTAATCCTGTGTTGCTGGGGCATTTACAAACATTCAATCATTGGACACAAAGTTCTTACAATCAAATACGATACAATAATTTGTGAATCACACAAATTGAAATCGTCTCGTGTGGGTTCGAGCCCACTACATTAAACGCAGTACTAAACGACGTGGCGATCACATAAACCACTACGCCACATACGCCAACACTGGTAGCATTTAGTGGGTATATAAAGTACTGTTGTCCTATAAATGGTCGATATAATATTAACAATATTCTGTCAAGTCTGCAGTAAGCAGATTCCGAGCTCCATGGAGTATCTAGGATGCCGAGATAACGCTAATGATAAAAGCAAATCTTGAAGGCTTTGTTTTAAATTCTTCTGCAAAATTCAAATATAAACTGATGTGCATTTAAACTTAAGCTTGCGAAAACATTCACCAGAGACGCAGTTTACCGACGTACTTATCTTATAAGTTGATAGCGGCTCTACGGCGCCGTTTGGCGAAAGTCTGTTATAAATCTATGTAACAAACACGTGTCTTTAATTGTATATATCACACGGTATCAAACGTTTGAAACCTATATAAAGTTCCTGAAAAGTTACGGAATCACTGTTCAATTATAATATCAACCGTCATGCTAACGTTGTCGATCCAAAAATGACATCTTGAAGCCCGTCCCCTAAATATATTAAAATAAACTGTGGATGATTTCTGTAGAGCCACGCAAATTCTTTGGCATAAGTGTGCAAATTATCATGGTTTTGTATTTCTCTGACTTTCAACCGCATCATTCCCCTATATGACGCTAAATGACAGCAAAAATGCTGTCTCATTTTTAAAAACTCTTTTGAAGTAATACTGCATGAAAATAATATCGTAGCTCTAAGTTGTTTTTAATTCACATAGAGCATAGCTTGGTTTATCTTAGCTGTTATTTACAGCTATTAAAAGCTTCGCCAATGAGTGGAAAAACTTATTTAGGAATAAACTCTCCTAGCATCTTTCCCTAGATAAGCTACAAGCTTCACGACGCAAAGATATTTAAATTAAAGAAATAAAATACTATAAGTAAAACATATATAAGGTACCAGTCTTAATATTTGGTTTAGACTCATATAATGCACGGTAACTTGCTATCAATTTTAATTCGATCGATAGTGAAATTTATATGCTAAGTTTAGTTATTTTGAACATTAGTAGTTGATTACAGAAAAAATAACATACATACGCCATACACAGATTTTTGGCTTGTTTCTGGTATCAATCATACATACAGTTACACAATCATCAATTAATAATAATAGCTTATGCGTATACTTTAGGCGACGTAATAGTGAATACGCGCGTAAGATGTGAACCAGCTTTGCCATCGTTTGCAAAAATCGACAAGGTGTCGCCAAAACGTTGATTACTAACAAATGTGCCAACGTATCTGCAACGAAATCTGATTCCTCAGACTATTGATGTTTTATAAAACGTCACCTTCGTATTCAACGCTCGCAGAAAGAAAGAGTTAAGCAACAAATGACACAATAGTTATTGAAATCGAAATCGTTGCAGCAGGCGCGTGCACAAATCAAAGGCGAGAGAAGAGGAGTTACAGGGGGATAGAGGGAGGGGGTGAAGGGTTTTGCGTGCGCGCAGCCTGCGGGGGAGATCCGAGCCACGCGTCACAACCCTTTAGCGGCAGTTAACTCTATTTAATATCACAATTCGACGGCTTAAAGGGGTGAGGTGTGGCGGGGGTGGCGCGTGCCGACGATATCTGCTCTCAGCGCATCAGATGCGGGCCGCTACTTACGCTTTAATCATTTATATCGCGGCCGAATAAACATTATAAATTGCTTTAATCATATTTAATGACTTTTATAGTCGTATATCAATGGTAATGGTAACGAGCGATCGTAGGACACCCTTTCGGTATCTCATAGATGACTCGTGGTCCACCAAAAAGTCATATGAATCCAAACTGGATTCTAGTGTCTTAAATTTGTATATACTAGCTGGCACGAGATTTTAGCATAGTTGACAACTGCTAATTATCCAAATTCCAGGGAATATAGTAAACTAAATAAAGAACGTGTTATTATTTAAAACGGAATGTTAATTGAGTCAACTCTGGCATATAACTTAAAGAGTCTTCATTGAAACGAATCAACGTATTTATATGACGTTTATTAAGGCAGCTTATCAGATTCAGTGTAATTTTAATGGGTACCTACTATAGAATTCTCAAGATGAATACTGTAGCATGTCGTATGTTTCGTCTACTCATTCCGGACAAAATCCGATAGTAATATCGGACTCTGGAACTCACGGCAAAGGCATTTCGTTCAATTTTGGGTATCTGGGAATCATCAGTTAGGTCCACACACTCTCAGTAAATACAATCAAATAAATATCATCGACCCTATTGTAGAAAATAATCTGTTATTTTACCTATACATGTATTAATTTATTTTACATGTTTTGTCAGCACGATTCATTTTGTTTTAATTGTAAGATATTGCAGATTTATATCTTTGCTTCAGTTTCGTTTAAGTTATACATAAAACCAAACAATAAAGTGACATAGCCAGTACCAGCAGCTATTCATCTAATAACAATATCATTAAATAAATACAGTGATACTATATAACGTGTTACGGTACATAATGCGGGCGATGCGTGCGCGTGTCCACAAGCTCATATATCACACCGGTTTAAATTAAAACCGTCACGTTGTCGGGCCGCGAATAATTTACAGAATGTCGAACGATCATATATCATGCCATGTGCGACAAGTCGCAAGTCGCGAGTCGTGAGTCGAGTCGCAACCCTTCCGCTGCCGCGCGACCCCGCGTACACAAATCAGTTCGTTTTTTACCGCTCGCTTTGTCTGGGTAAAGGGGTGCGACCAATAGCGGCGCGGCGAATCTACATATAATACATTTACATATGAGATGTGTATGTAAATCACGCGCGACACATGCCCGCGGCGCCGCCCCGTCGTACACTTCACATACCGACACGTGACACTTGTCTTGTTTGAATACACATTTTTTATTAGATTTGTTTGTGTATTTTTAGTCATTTGAATATACGTGTCTTTTAATACATGTGTTTATTACATTTTAACAGGGATGCTTTGATTTTGAAACAGTTACTTACTTTAATATTCGAATTAAGTTATTCAGTTATCAAACACCTTAATGCATATAAAATGCATATTCGCATTGATGTTGCAATAATTTACCATAGGATTTTGAAAAGGATCAATATTAAAAATAAAACATCATTGATTTATTCTAGAAGTATAACTTGTAAAAAATAGTATCTACTGCATGTGCATCAAAGGAGCATTAAAATGTAAAATACTTCCCGTTGCTTTAAATTTTCTCCTACATTTCACAAAACAATATGTGTTTGAAGGCTTATAAATATTTCCTTTTTGCAATATTTTTGCTCAGAAGAACATAATTAGCACAGTCAATACAAAACAATATTTACACAAAATCGTTGCCCGTTTTAAGTAAATGTACGTAAATAAAAAAAAAATCTGAAAATGAAATCAGTACGTAGCATTTAATTTAAAATAGGAATACATTCTCAGTTCTCGCATTAATCAACCCCAGCTCAATCCTTATCCATCGCGGGAGTTTCCATTCGCTCCGCAGTTTACTCTAGTTGTAATAGCATTAATATGTAAAATGAACGCACCCCTGCGTTGTGCCTAACTGGATGAGGTTGCGACCTCTCGCTGTCAAGCGAGCCTCGCAATTGTAAATGCAAATAGTCTCTTAATCCAACATGGCCGACCCCCAACCCTTGCGACGCAAGAATGCTCATTGTTTACATAACTATTGATTAGTCCCGGACCAAGCCCGTGCTGTAAAATGGTTCTGGAACTTAATGCGATTATAAAATACTAGTAATAATAACAAATGTATTTCTAAAACACGGATGGATGGTAGTATTTTTATACATACGTTTGTACTAGCATAAAGCCGTGTGGATGTCTGTTAGAGCGATAATATGTTATCCATTTGCTAGGCTGACATATACGCAATTTTAAGGCTTATGTTTAATTTACCACCAGATATAGTAACATATAACAGACAAAAATAGTAAATCATCCCCAAAATGCAACCCGCATTTTAATGTATAATTATAACCAAAGTTTTAACATTTCGCTATCCTATTTAAGCAAAATGACTGCAAATAAATCAATTTTAACCCAAAAGTAGTAAATGATCACCAAAATTAAACCAGCATTTTAATGTAAAATTGTAATTGTTTGTTAGTTGTATGAAATACCTACCAAAATATAAATTGGATATGGTTACACCACCTACTTTAATAAACGGAAACTAAGCACTTTACTAAAGTTGACGGAGCCCTGCTTTGCAGGGCTCCTATTTTTGAATTAAGGGTCACAAGAGAACCTAACATAACCTATTTATTTGGTGATCATTTACTACATTTGGTTTTCGAATACAATTTGAAGGGCAGTCGTGACTAAAATAGCTAGTACTATTGTAATTTTGGACTTTATTTTTCTGGTATTAAGTATATATTTTTGGTTAAAGAATCAAAGTATTTTATGGTGGTCTTTTTTTAACCCCCAATTTTAATACAAAGTTTTGTTATAATTCTGTATCATTAATTTCTGTTTGAAACAGTAACAAAAAAAAACCTCCATCTATCCACAAACTTTTGCGTTTATAAACAGTAGGATTATTTTTATTTATTAGCCTCCGATTTCGCACACTCATAAAGCTGTTGACACGCTCATAACGCAGGCACATTCTTCGCAGCGTGTGAAGTGCTTAACGTTTTATAGGAAACATGTTTAACAAAATAAATATGTTGTCCAATAAGTTGTCCGGCCGCGCCCCTCTGTCCGGCACAAAGAGCACTTGAACCTCTAACTCCCCTGTCGAAGGCGCAACCCTTCAACCTTCGCCAAATCTTTAATTAAATATGAGTGAGGTAGGAGGGTCGCGACACATAATAAAACTGCACAAATATAGAAATCACGGGTCATAAAAACCCTATAACAGCAGTAAAACACGCGGGGGTTACGTGGGTGCTACGGTGCTACGGCTCGTAGCGCTACGAGTTGACCGGGGGTCAAGCTCGTTTATAGTACATAATGTAACCACTCATTTACTATTATTTTGTCATTTAGGAGTATCCCTAGATCGCATTCAGTTTATAGTTGTGTGTCCATAATTCTCATGTACACCTGCCAGTACATATTTTAGACGAAGACTTCACACATCGTGAAATTCGACCCAATTTTCCTTTTTAGCAATCTGTTTGCAAATCTTTACAATCAATTCCTGTACTATTACACTTACAAGGTGGCCCTTGAAAGTATGATATCCCGTACTCCGTGGAAACTAAACAAATAAACAGCTCCAAAAATAACATCGATGGAGTCCGTTACCGTTAAAGTAAACACATTTATTCAGTTTTTAAAAGAAGTGGCTCTCCACAAAGGAGGCTAATTTCTTATTCAAAGTAGCAATATGTTGGCGCCTAAACAAACAGCGGCCACATTACGTAAATGCATTCTGCGATAGAGATGCATGAGAGTGGGTGAGAGGTAGAGAGGCCGGGAATTAAACTTTCATCGGGCGCCGTGTTTGCGCACATTAACATCACAAAGAACCGCATCGCGACATATAGAGCGGGCACTCGCCGCAGCGAGCCAATCTAGCCGCACATATACGGGACTCGCGCTAGACTTGCTCATAGATCGACGCGCTGACTATAAGCTACGACTGACTTAGTACATATACGAGTATTTGCTTAAACTAAGTGACAAGGTAGCTAGTAAAAGCTACGGCATCGTCGCGTCTATGCACTCATAGCTCTGTGGCGGCGGCGGCGGTCGTCACTCGCCTCACTAGCGATTCTATCAGATTCACATCAAACAGGAAGCAGCCCTTTCATCTGCTATCAATTCTCTCTGAGACCCATCGCTGACCCGCTCCCCGCCCCCGCACCGCTCGCGATACTCTACCATGATTACTTCTTTTGTGACCGAGACTTCTTTGGCTATTAATATTTTAAAATTGTCATGTAACTGTTCAAACAATATCAACAAAATGTTATCGAGACAAACAATGGCTCGGATGATTAACACAATAACTGTAGAGTGGCGGTGCTTTGTCTCTGGCCGAGGTGGATGGTGCGCGATGTCAGAGATAGGCGAGCGTGCTCCTATTATTTGTTCGATAATAACTCAGTAACGAGTCTCGGCACACGCTGCTACACAGCCTGGCTTTCAATCGAACCCGATATCGGAATTCGCGCATCGGTTAGCCGAACCCGTCGCTCCCCTTTCGTAAAAAAATTAAACAGCTTTTAAACGCGATGCATTCGGCGAAAGCGTAAAAAAAAATCATCTCAGGTAATCGAAATAATGGCGATAGGTCGCGCGAAAAAAATTCACTAAGGGCGGAAAAAGAAACGGATTCGTACAAAAAAGTTCAAAAATTTAATTCGACGGTTGAGGGTTGAGCGGGGTGTGTGAGGGGGGAAGAAGGAGAGGTGGAGGGGGAGTTGTATGGAGGTGCGGGGTGTCGCGGCGCGCTCGGTCGCACTCTCAGTCGCGCACAGTGCGTCGCGCCGTGCGCTCACCGCTCCGCACTTTCACACACACTCTTGCCGCGCTCACACACACGCTCCTGACGTCATGGTCCTGTCAGCGTGCGTTCGCGCAGACACGCGCGCCTACTGCTCCGCCGCCTACCGTGAGTACACACGATCCCTCAACTGTTCCAGTGTTGTGACTTGTGCCACCTGTGTTTACCACCACACTGTTGTTTTTATTTATTTTGTGTTTAATGAGTTTATTACTAATAAGTGTCTCATTAACATTGTAAGTTGTGATCTTCATTAACTTTATCATACATACATATTATATGGTAGTGGACGTTCCACTTTTCAAGTGATGTCGTAGACATTTGATTTGGCAAATGTGAATTTATTATATTTAATATATAGCATACCATCAGGACTGCACAGGTCACGATTTGATTACAATATTTGATGTTTATAGTACTTAAAAAGAAACACAGCTATTGTTTTATATCAAAAATATTACGCAACGTACGACATTCAAATATGAGAATTTAATATTAATAGGTATATTATATATTTGTTGTTGATATAACATATTCACAAAAGAAAATATATTAGAAATTATTTAAGTGGATGACTGTTTATCAATACCGCGAATCTATTTACTTAATGAGAAAATCTCGTAATCCAAGCTTTACGAATGTTATTATAATTAAGCTAATTAGAAATTAAACAGAAGCTAGTTACTAGCTACCGCGGCAACGACTTGTTGGTAACGCAAAAATAATGTAATTAGATAAGCAGTAGCCAGTCCTTTCATTAACTAATATTATTTATTCTTTTGCATTTATAATACAGTTTGGAACGTATTCGCAACATATTATTTTTGGCGGCTATAGCCCAATATTAAGCATTTTGGATTTTGGACTGCCCGGAGGTAGATTCGATTCGCCGGTATAATACATTTAGATTATTTAGATTTGTTTATATTTTTTTGCAAATAAATCATTTGATTGCAAGAATACTAATAACTGGTACCTGTTTACATATGTATATGGTTATATAGATACAATCATTTTTATTTTAATAATAACTTCATATATACTTGTTACCTGAAAGGGTTATTATTATTAATACATAATCTATCGGGTCAATCGGCATTTCAATTAATCAAGTTAATAATTAGTTCAAGTTAATTTATTTTGAACAGATTGACATGATATTTAATTTAATAGTTATTAACAAATAAGTAATTACTTATTATGGAACTCTTCGTGTGCTAGTTAGTCCGTCTCGCACAAGTCATGTTTTTATATAAAACATTACTTTATATACTAGTAAGAAAATGATTACGGATATGTACACCTTATGCATAAGAATTAAATGAATAATAATATGTAATTAAAGTGAGATTTGCATACGATGTATTTCGGTATTGGCACACCGCGTCGGCGCCGCATAGTCGCTCGTTCTCGAAACAAAGCCATTATTTCATCAAATTTCGCAAAAAAACACACAACTGCCACTTTTTACAATCCGGGAATATCTATAAATGAGACACCTACACGTCGTGTGCACCCTTTTCACCGAATCACAAAAAATGTGACGACGTCTCAATGCATTCGTCTAATTTTTTACGCGCTCAGTTTTTTACTCGGGTATAGGATACATCTTTATAAATTCGCGTATATTTGAATAAATGTAGGTACATTTGTGTCGACATAAATCCTTTTTGATCCGCGGACAGATTGCGCGTGGATTATCCTCGGGTGGCAGGTAGCCCATACGTTCCCACGTACACCTACGTTCAACTTCATCTACTCACACAATACCAGTAGATTATAAATACTTTGTACTATTGTATATAGTTTTTTAAGCCAGGTTTTAATATCGTAGAGCTACGTAGCACACGCGTAGAGCATAGCTACGACTTTTCTATACATACTGATTTTTCAGATCATGCAGTATTGCTTGCACGACATTGTAGCATGTGGAAATTTTATCCTGGTGTACATATAGGTACGACTGCACATATAGGTAGGGTCTCCTCTCCTCGTCATTTAGCATTGTTCCGACTGATGTGAATTCAGGTTTATGCATTGCAAAGATTTCTTCCAAGTTTGAGTGTTATTTGCACTCGTTGTTTAAGTGTTATTGAAGTAGATTTTTTATAGAACTAAGAGAATTTCAAAAGTATCTATTTGATAATCGACAAAACATAACCAAGTTCAAAATCTCGCCCACATTAGAATACGCATAGTTCAATTCTTATACTACTGTGATTACACTCGTCGTAACAAAATCTAAACGACATGAAGTTGTGGCTAATCCGAGAGTTAATAAGCATTACATGTAACTTGATAATCAGGCTGTATCACCGTTGGCTTCGTGATTATACGGCGCGTGTGGAGGCGACACCAAAACGCTTTATCCCATTAATTTGTATTAATTCGACTATCCGCTAATAAGCTAATCTATTTAATTCCATGCTGCCGCTGCATATTCATTACATTCTGTTTTAAATACGCCTTAAATGACTACTTTACAAACGTAAAAGCTTTCATGGTATAGGCTTTTAATAATATTCTGTTAAAAAATATGATACTCTATTAGTTGTCTAAAACAAACTTTTAGGTACAATTGTAAGTTGTAAAATGCACAGTGATTAATTAAAATATTGCCGCAACAAAATGCTGTAGCCGCGCACTGTAGTTATGATGAAGAACTCTATCTGTCACGATGGATTTTGATATCATACAAATTCAAATAGTAAACCACCCAAGATATGTAGGTATATAATAGCGCGTGTATTATTTTTCATTCAAATAACACAAGGTAAAAGCGAAATGTGATTTTAGATCATTAATGGTGGATTAATACAGCTAGACATTTAATTTTGTCATTAAATAGGCCATAAGATTAGTGTCATTCAGGAATAGAACTGTGTATCCATTTTTACAATGTTTCCTTACTCCCATGGTAAAAATACTCTTAGTGTGGGAGTGAATATAGAAGAAAATATAGTCACAATGGTCATAATAAGCTCAGAACACCTTTATGTACGAGTCTGTATAGCTAAAAATTAGGCATATTGTGTGTAAGACATATTTTATGTGTATTGAGAACGACGTTTAAATGGACAAGACAAGCGCGAGTAAATATTACACGTGTCTGAATTATACATGTGTATAGCATTTTTATCGTTATTACTTAAAATTTATGATAAATAATATTCGCACGTAGATATAACATACTCACATTGCTGTCTGAAGGTTTATTTATGATATTTACTGGTTATAATATTTATTAGTCTTTGTATTGTCCTATTTTATATAAAAGATATCGCAAATTTATTTTTCTGTTTGACTAAAAAGCATTTTTACCGTTCCAAGATAACATGAGCTACCTATCATTTTTAAACTTTTTCAAAGTCATTTCAAAGTAAAATTCGGAATATACAAAAATTCTAAATATTGCTTTTTGTTTAATACATGTTATGCAAATTGAATTAACGTATGTAGGCATGTCGTATATAAGGATATTTTATTAGTTTACATTTTATTAAACTTTGGGACAGTCTCTACATCTTCAATTCCCATTATCATCCGGGTAAATTCAAAATAGAACATGTTTTCTTTGATATTTATTTATCAAATTATTTAATCTAATTTTTATAAGAAATACATACATACATAGACTCATACCCGTTTCCCGGAGGGCAGAGACTATGGATCCTGACATACCTCTCTTGCTACATTCACGCCCATCAATATTCTCATGGATGCTCTTTTGTTTAGGGTACTTCTGACCTATCCCTTTTTTAGGATGTCTCCAATCTGGTCAGAGAACGTCCGCCTATGTCTTCCCCTTCCTCCTATCCCATTCACACTTGCTTTATATACCCTCTTTGTCAGTCTTTCGTCATCCATCCTCTCCATATAAGAAATACCTTCAATAAATCTGTAACATAGAGGCTAGAGCTCTATATTCATAGTTACTCAGTACTTTAAGATCGAAATATAAATAATAGTTCCACAATGAATAAAAATACGTGCACATCATTCTATAATTAAACTTATCAATTAGCATCTGAGACGTAATGAATAGTATTATAATAATTATGAACTAAATGCTAATTATATATCTTTACGCTTATCATCTAGTCACAGGCGAGTGAGGCTTAGGACTATTAGTAGGGGCGGTGAAGCCTACCGCTCTATATAATATTGTTTTGTTTTAAAAACAACTCCGTCACTAGAGGATTATCTTTGAGTCACAATGTGAAACGTAACTGCATGGGCAGCGTAGTGGCTTAAGCGGCCAACACGCTGTATAAAACGACGCCGAGTATAACACAGGACAACTCTTTGTGTGTTACGCAAACTGTTTTTCCGAGTCTGTATTATGTTATGGCATGTATTTAATGCGGCGACTAAGTAAAGCGAATACAAGTTTCAAAAATAATTAGAGTGGGTACCATATATAATGGGTTGGCAGCTAATGAGGAGTATCGTAATAAGTAAAATGTAGCATATTAATATGTCAGTAATAAGCTTCGTTTTAATTTAAACTAGCAGCATTTGAATTAGTATCTAAGCGGAAACTTGATGATGAATAAAAAATAGAAAATGGACATTCATAAATAATACAAATTTCAATATTAGGCAAATGATTTTGTCTTAAATGAAGTGTTTCGTATAAGTAAATAAGACGCTTCAGTCTTTTAAGCCAAGTTGACGGAGCCCTGCTTCGCAGGGCTCATATTTTTGGGTACAGGGTCACAAGAAAACCTAACATAACCTACCTACTAACATTATTAGTCGCCAAGTCATTATTTATAGCTCCTCGGCTATTATTTCAATTGACTTCTATAGTTTATTTGCTACCTAAACGCAGCTGCTAGTTTTAAGTTTTTATAAAACCCTTAGTTTTGAATCTTATTTAATAAAATAGTCGCGAAAATATTTAATCGCTAGCAACTTATTTTATTAGTTGCAAACATTTAGTCATCTCTTAAGTTATTAGTCACTCGGAAAATAATAAGCTTTATGTTATGCGTCACTTGTTTGTTTTTTTTTAAGCTATACGCTATGCTAGATAGACACCTAGCGCTGATGTAGTCTTTAAAAAAATCTTTCTTATACCTACACTATAACCCTTTTACGGGTTACACAAAATGCTGCCCCATGCGAGAATAGCGCCACGACATTTCGGTTTAGTGTAATGTACTGGTCCGCTGATCCATCCATGTCATGTATTTGGTATTGTAATGTTAACGTAGATGTTTGTTTATTGCAGAGGAGTCCGGCGAGCTCATCAAGTCGCCGTCGCCGCCGCCGAGCCACGGTCAGTACCTACTTTTTTATATAACAAAATCAACCAAATACATGCATCATCTTCTCTCCAGTGTGTTACCAAGCCAGAAGTTGCCTAGCCGACCAACGGTTTTACGAGCCCTCCAAAGCATAGTAGCGGTTAGCCATCTAAAGGTACTGATACACTTGAGCATTCACCTGTAAGGAGCATTCTCGCGAATGTTACAAAACAAATGAGTGTGTTTTAGCGAGCATTCTCATGAACATTCGGGCGAGCCTTAGAATATAGATAATACATAGAATCCGCGCTACAATGATGGTTAAATCCAATATATTTACTTCACTTTGACTTATGATTTTTATGTAGGGAAGAATCTTCGTAGCTTGTCACTATTTTTAACTTGACTAGTGATGGGCTTAATCAGAATAAATATCGATAATGTTTACAAGAGATCCTTATATTTGGTTTACTCAGAAGTAATTTCAATAGAATGTTGATAAAGTCTCGATATCGATAAATTTTGAACATAGGAACAGACACTTGTGTCATTTATTAAACCTGTTCAAATTAAAATCTACATTTTAATATTTAGAAAAGTCATTTGTTTATGTATCTTACTCTAGAAATAATTTATAAGTGAAACTGAAGTAAGGTTTCTATATTTTTTCTATATTCTACGGACTATTTGAATTTAGAGTGTTCGCTAGAACGATCGTGAAAATGTTCGGTTCGACAAAACAGAAAACGGCGAATGCTCGCTGTTCTGTTACCAGTGAATGCTCAGGTATATCAGTACTATAAGAGCAAGGGTAAAGAGCAGCTATTGCTTAACTTTGCCGATCAATCTATGACTAACCGCATGTCTAATCACAAAAAATTCTGAGCAACCAGTCACGGAGATGATTTTAGACAAGGATTAGACTTTGGTTGTATTTATTTAAATAATATGTTGATAGATATATTGATAGATCCGATGGTTTATCCGTGGTGGATGGGTCATCCATTTATCCATTCATTACATTAATCATTCATATCCATTGACATGTATAAATTAAGAATACGGAATGTCACCACCCCATATCATCCCATGGGTGTCGTAAGAGCCGACAGAGGGAGCATATTATGCAGAGAACAGCACTGTAAGAGAAGGAAAACTTGATACAAACCCTATACCAACCCGTTTGGCCAGCGTGGTATAGTAGGCCAATTCCTCCTTTCAAAGGAGAGGCCTAGTCCAGCAGTGGACTGTTGATGATGCTGATAATGATGATGGTATATATTGATAGATCCGATGCTTTATCTAACACTTGCTAAGAAATAATAGCACGTTTAATTGGATCCTACGTAAACGTTAGTATAAAACCATGCTTACACTTACTTTTACAAATAACTAGTTACCTTGGCGCCATAGCCCAGAATTATAGACAGTCATATAATAGGTACCAAACACTTGAAAATTACGCCAAAGCTTTTATATAATTTTGTCAAATATTAATATTCTTCTTAAAGATTTATTTTTACATATATTGCTTACACTAGCTACATAAATTAATATTAATTATACCTGCCTGGTAATTATTCATCTTTTGTTGCAATATTATAACAAGATGCCTTCACATAAATTATTCAAACTAAAAACTCGTCAATAATTCATATGTTCGTTTGGTTTGCGAATGTGTTATGAATGTGGTATCAAAATTCAAATCAAAAATACATTTGAATAAAAGCGCTGTATATTTTTGTTGACTGAATTATGAATAACAAGTCTTAGCCCGCGGCTGCGTCAGCGTGAATAATATACCTAAACCATCTTCAGGCATCACCATTTCTATTAGAGAAATAGCTGTTGCCCGCGGTTCCACCTGCGTCCTAAGGTAACTACTTCGCGTACCCGGTCAATTTATAGCCTAAGTTATCCGCCAGTGAAAGTGCCGTCAAAATCGGTCCAGCCATTCCAGGGATTAGCGAGAACAAACAGACAGATAGACGGACAAAAATAAGTAAAAGATGTCATTTCGGTATATGTACCGTGTGTACATCCATATGCATTAAGTAAAAAGCGGTTATTAATATTACTAACAGACACTCGAATGTTATTGATGTGTATAGATATAGATACAGTCAAAAATCCGTTCAAAAGTATTTGAGTTTAACGCGTTTATACATACCGACAAAAATGTACCCGAGAGTTTAACCTTTCATTATCAAGTATCAGTCTTATTTGTAGTTAATTACACGAACACCTGAAACACCAGACAAAATATATTTGACGACCGGTTGGCGAAGCGGGAGTGTAAGCGACTGCTACGCCGAAGGTCGCGGGTTCGATTCCCGCTCAAGTCAAACATTTGTGTGCATGAACATGGATGTTTGTCTTGGTCTGGGTGTTTCTATGTATAATATGTATGTATTTACAAACAAAAAAGTATATATGTATGTTTATCCATTATCTAGTACCCATAGTACAAGCTCTGCTTAATTTGGGACTAGATAGTGTTGTGTGAATGGAATTTTTTTTTAATAAAAATATATAAGTCTCCATGAACAATCTCTTTGCTGACTCTTCAGAATTTTAAGCATAACGTTCATCTATTACAAATTCACGTAATATTCAAAACATTGCTCTTCGTTGTTGTATATTTAAAAAAAAAAACATTTTACTTCTATTAAGTAGAATGGGACAGGACGAAGGGGAAGACCTAGGCGGACGTTCTCTAACCAGATTGGAGACATCCTAAAAACAGGACAGGTCAGAAGTCCTTAGAGACACACATGGCAATTATATTACCTATACATGTGAAAATTCGTACTCTTACAAACTAAAGCTACTCATGATTCACAAGAAACAATACTGTTCGGTTTGTACCTTCTGCCTACTCTCCGGGCAAAGTAATATGAACGTGCCTCGATGTAAGAACTTATGCTGATGTTATCAACAGTCTTAATTAGTTTATTGTAATTATATCATTAGCATTTGTTCAACATGACGTGTGCGCACTGACTACCTTCTCCCTACTTTACATGATTATTTTTGTATTAATGTTGTTATAAGATAAAAATAATAAAGTTACAATTAGTCATCTAATTTAATAATACACATTTTCCTTACTTTGTATTGCACAGCTTGTGATAAATGGTTTCTGCACCACAAAAACTTTTAAAACAAGACTTGTAGACTTTTCAAATCTACAATCAAAAATCAAAATAGTAATTAGAATTAAATGTATGCAAATCTATGCAAAAACAAGTAAAAATATCAAAGAAGAACCATCAAAGGAGTTTACAAGCTTATGGAGTTTTAGAACAGGCATGTTAATCATGTTATATAATATAAATAAAATAGATTTTAGATTTTATACGAGACAGCCGCAGACTGCCTCTGTGGTCCAGTGGATAGCGTATGCGACTGCTGATCGGAGGTCCTGGGTTCGATTCCCGGGTCGGGCAAAAGTGTTACTGGGTTTTTCCAAATTCTCAGTAGCAGCACGGAGTCTGGTGATGTTCCCGGCAGCGGCAATAGGCTCGCCCCCTATTACGTGGGACCTAAAAAAATATTCATAGCGAAATGTGGTCGTAATATTACACCTCTGCCTACCCCTTCGGGGATACAGGCTTGACTCTATAAATAAAAAAAGCCGCGAATTTAGAAGTCATATGCCAATCTACCTTCTCTGCCTAATAATCTATTATTATAAAGATTGCTCAAAGCTCAATACGAAATAGGTATTATATCATGTTTTTAGTCCACTTTTATTACAGAATCATAATACTTAATAGGGGAGACCTTTGCCCAACACAGGGCAAAGGTCTCTCAGGACAGTATAGGTTAAAAAAGAAAAATAGTTGATCAAATACATGGAGTATTCATCGTCGTCATAATTTCTACCAATCTGCTAACACATCATTAGTAAAATTTTTTGTATAAAATTGATTCCATGCCTCGCATTCATCACAATCAAACCATAACATCAATTGTTATCTACCCTTAAACAAGTGCTTACTTTCTAACGACATTCGCACTCGCCACAAAGTAAACCCCAGTGTACCCACCTGTCTTAGTCAACGTAAGCAAAGGATTGTTCCCCTTTCACCACGTGCGTCACAAAGCACGCGCACCTTTGATTACCCCTTCTTTATCAGAACCTGCCCGTGTAATCTCGCCTTACCCCTTTAAGAAGCTGCGTACACGCACGCGACACGGATCCCTTTTATCATCCCTTTACGTGAGTACATTGTATTAAACCGTGTATGCACGCCTTTAGTTACCTTACTAGATTTATTGGCAATTATTTTTGAACTAGTTTTTTATTGTTACCGATAGGGTCTTATTGTAAGACGCTTTGTAGTGTTATTTTGTATTACGGTTGAAAAATTGTCCTTTAAGACTGTTTGTAAAGTACCTACCTAGAACTTATAAACCCACTCGAATACGTGACTTTTAAAAGGTATAAATTGTTTAGGCAGATACATTTTAATATGTTTGATGTGAGAAAAGTAAAATATACAATACCGTTAAAATCGAATTATCCCATAGGTTGACCGATAACCTAAGAGTCGATTTAAATATTATTGCTTTGCATGTGACAAACAAAAACAGAGAGTCAATGATGGCTACGTACAAGTTATACCTACACTATGTACTATTAGTCTAAGATCTGTAGAAGAACGATCTTCACCGATCTGGTTATTGGATGAAAACTATTTTATACCAAATTTTGCATGTTAAAATATAAATAATACAAATTTTACATATAATATATCGCGAATTAGTTGGTAACAAAAATCCGGTCCAGGCTAAAAAAAAATGCCAACCGCTTTTCCTGACAGGTTTTTCGTAGGCAACCCAATATCATCGTGTTCGCAGTGAATTATTTCGTCATTCTAATATAAGATTTGGCTATTAAACAAATTGATAAATATAACTAGTATCAACTTAACAGTCGAAGTGTTTATACCTGGCCATCGTACCAATACGCCAGACAAAAATTACAAGACAATGTTTACCGTAAACTTTAGGGTTTATACACTCGGTAAGTACTAAATTTATTAATTTAAACCGCGTATATGCAATGTTTTTTGTAATCCATTTTTTTTTCAACTTTTCCTAGTCTGGACCGGATTTTTTTACCAACCCATGCGCGAATTTTTTAACATGCAAAATATGATATAAAATAGTTTTCAACCAATAACCAGATCGGTGAAAGTCGCTCTTCTACGGATCTCTTACTATATTTAAATCCTGTTGTTCAGTACCACAGTATAATAGGTATTTTTAATTTGCATGGAGCCGTTACGAAATTGGTTTTCTACCTTCATATATATGTCCATGAAATACAAAGCGCTAGACAACACAAAGATGAACTAATGAACAGCAGAGTTATAGTACCTAATAGGGCACAATTGGTTGCATTCGAGTAAAGGCAACTCAATAAATTGCTAAATGAACATCAGAAAACAGCAGCCCGATAAAGATAGCTCCCTCACAACAAATAACACAAAGTCTAAACCGCAGATTCATCTGTATAAACGGTGACATCCAACATTTGGTAGCGGTGACAAATCGGATTTGTATTAGTATGTAAATCTGTGTGCTGGGAGGCGGCGACCTGTCGCGAGATGACGTATGGCGCGCGGCGACGCATTCACATGCAATATCCGCTGACTCCTCCCGCCGTCCCCCGCCTCATAATGTAGATATGTCATATTTAAGAATAATGATGTCATTTTGGACCTTTTTAGCTGGAGACAATACATAAATTAAATAGTATAATGCTAAAGGTTTAGCCAAACATAACCGAGCCGTGTTCAGGACGTGTTCGGAACGTACGTACTTAGCTGTGTCCCATCGCTGGCCTGGGCACGGACACGTCGTTTTTTTGGGTCTCTCATGGGGCACTATCTGTCTACGTCCCAGGCACGGCCCTGATAGACCTCGAATTGCTCATCTCTTGACATAATTATTAAATATCTATTAAAGAACATACGGTCTTTACTTTACTATTTGATTAGGGTTACTTCGTCTTCTACTTTGGGGTTGTTATTGTGGTTTGTTGCGATATAACAGAAATTGAATTTATACCGATAGATGGCTATGTTTTATAAGTAGAACGACGTGAAAGGAATCTTGTGAGTTGTGACTTGCGTATTTTGAGCATTGTTGTGCTCAAAAAGTCTCTTAGGCTAGAAAACCGAATGCAGCGTAAATTGATCTACCAAAAAACGATATTGCGTTGCTTGAAACTGTTGACAGAATTTATAGTATATTGTCTTAATTCATACTATGCCCAATACCAATTTCTGTAGTTGCTTCGCTGCAGAGCGACTGTCGTCTGATCTCCTGGACGCAAAAGGATAGCAATATTCCATGGTTTTTGACAGTATTAGTTTATTCGGGGGTACAGACTCCCCGTAGCGACTGTCAAAGATCTTCATAACAGCTTGGACCGACGGTTGAACGTGTTATGCGAGGATCGGAGCAAGCGATTGTAACATTGGCGAGTCATCATCCTCTTAGCGTTATCCCAGTTTCAATCTGGGGTCCGCTTTCTAGTCTAACCGGATTTGGCTGAATATTAGCTTTTCCACGGAGCGACTGCCTGTCTGACCTCCGCAACCCGAAGGGATAGCGATATTCCATGGTTTAGACTAGTGTCAGTTAATTTAGAAGGTACTGACGCCCTGTAACGACTGTCAAAGATCTTCATGACAACCGGGACCGACGGCTTAACGTGCTCTCCGAGGCACGGGACAAGCGATAATTAACAATTCAATACGCACATAACTCCGAAAAGTCATTGGTGCGTGCCGTGGATTCGAACCCGATACCCTCTGCATGGCAGTCTATTGGTATATCCACTCGGCTATCGCTGCCTTCGATTGTAACATTGGCGAGTGTGACAAATAAAAAAATAATACGATCATAACTAGGAAATGAAGTGATGCAATCCGTAGGGTTGAAACCCGATTACCTTCAGTATTTAAATTTCCATTAGGTTATCGCTGCCTTTTTATAGTACAGTTTGTCAATATTTGGTGACCATTATACTCAATACCAAGTCCCGTTCACCAGATAATTAAACCCCGTGTCTTGTTGTACAGATGGCTCAGCGAGCGGCGAGGGCGAGATCAGCGGCGACGAGCGGCCGCCGTCCCCCCCGCGCGCGCCCTCCGCGCCGCTGCCTCACCCCGCACACCCCTCGCACCCCTCACACCCGTCACACCCCGCACACCCCGTCGCCAGCGCCGCCGCCGCCACAGCCGCTGTCTTCGTAAGTATACCTCGAAGGAACCACTACTGTAATAACCATAAGACTTAGAGAACAGTCGTCTGGAAAGGTCTGCTGCTGAAGAGGCTGTCTTTGTATGTATACCTCAACACAACACTACTGTAATAACCAAACCAAGTAGAGAACAAGCATCTGCGAAGGTCTGCAGACAAAGGGACTGTTTTCGTTAGTATACCTCGCGAGAACACTACTGTAATAACCAAACCAAGGAGATAACAGGAATATGGGAAAGTCTGCAGACAAAGGGGCTGTCTTCGTAAGTATACCTCAACACAACACCACTGTAATAACCAAAAGAAGTAGAGAACAGTCATCTGGTAAGGTCTGCAGAGAAAGATACTGTATTTGTAAGTATACCTACCTCAACACCACACTACTGTAATGACCAAACCAAGTAGGGAACAGTCATCTGAGAAGATCTGCAGGCAAAGGGGCTATTACTAATATTTTGCTTGTGGAAGATAAAGATTTGGGTGCACCAGATACTAAAAGTACTGCTCCATCAACTATAGATCACCTATCCTGGTCAGAGGAGCCTCTCCTCCGACCAGGCTAGGTGATCTAGCCTGGTGGACTGGTGTTCCACGAACTTGAGGGCGGATCCTTTGATTATGCTAGGTAATTGTGCTTGATGGACTGCAGTCTGACCTAAGCATTTAACCTTACAGTTAGGAAGAACCCTGGTCGTCTGCCATGATAGCGAGACAAGCGTAGTGTCCTCAGATATTTTAGAAACATCACTGCCAAATCTTAAGTGATGAACAGGCAAGCGCCAAAACATCTCTTATATCTCCGCACTTCCACTCCTGGGCAAACTGTGGAAACTGACCCACTATTTCCAGTTCGAATGTAATTGTATATGTTTTTTGTCACAGAATGCAGCGGGCGCAGGCAATGCGTTAGCCCAACTACAGCATTTGCTGCTCACACAGCATGGCGCGCATTCACTCCTGCTGCACACACAGGTATGTACTACTAATTTCCATTACGTTAACCATTTCCCTTCTTAAAGCATTTTAAGTTGATTCTTTATGCAATTGAAACTTTCGATCGACCAAATCGCAACCAAATTACCTATTAATGTAGCTTTGTGCGAATTTGTGTTTAATAATATATTTTCCTATTAGTAGTTCGATTCGATTTGATTGCTACTCCTGAACTAATCTAAAATCGTCGATGCATCCTGCAACTGACTTCTATTGTCCTTTAAACCAGAGAACAGTTTAGTAACGAAGCTATTATTTACTTTTCAGGTCCAGCAGGCTGTGGCGCAAGCGGCAGCTCAACAGTTACAACAACTGCAGGCTCGCGCTGGAGCTATCCCTCCCCCCACCACTGGTACGAAGCCTTCTAAATTTACCATACATTCTAGAATTCTCATTTTCGGAAATCAAGAGACTGAGTATGACGTGATTTTGTTTTCCAGAAGGTCGGTCCCCGTCACCCCGGCGGACGCCTCCAGGGGCCGGCGCGTTCCTGACCCCGCACACGCCGGGCTCCGGCCGCGCCCGCTCGCCCCTACACACACACTCGCACACGCCGCTACACGCGCACGCACACAAGCCGCGCGCGCTCGAGCCCACCGCCGACGACACCGCGGACCTCGAGGAGTTGGAACACTTCGCCAAAACGTTCAAGCAGCGACGCATCAAACTCGGTAAGTTGTCTATATGCTATCTTTAAACGAAGGTGACTTATAGCTAACATTTAAGGAGGTCACTAAGTACCGTTTAACGCTTTGCAGGCTTCACCCAGGGCGACGTAGGACTCGCGATGGGCAAGTTATACGGGAATGACTTCTCGCAGACGACCATATCGCGGTTCGAGGCGCTCAACCTGAGCTTCAAAAACATGTGCAAGCTGAAGCCGCTGCTGCAGAAGTGGTTGGAGGACGCGGACTCGTCGCTGGCGGGCGGCGGCGGCGGCGCGGGGGGCGGAGCCGCTCTCGGCGCGGGGCTCGCCGAGGCCGTGGGCCGCCGCCGCAAGAAGCGCACCTCCATCGAGTCGGGCGTGCGCGTCGCGCTCGAGAAGTCCTTCCTGCACAACCCCAAGCCCACCTCCGAGGAGATCGCCGCGCTCGCCGACGCGCTCTGCATGGAGAAGGAGGTGGTGCGCGTGTGGTTCTGCAACCGCCGCCAGAAGGTGAGGCTCGTGGCCGCCAGCTACTACGGGACGCGAGTCGAGCTCGGAACTGACCGCAGGTGTCTGTTGTTCCAGGAGAAGCGCATCAACCCGCCGGCGGGCGAGAGCGGCGCTCCAGGCGCAGGAGGCGGTGTGGGCGTGCACCTGGGCGCGCACCCGCACGCGCACGGTCTCCCGGCGCATGCGCACGCGCACGCGCACGCACACGCGCTGCACGCGGCCGCGCTGCAGCCGCTGGCGCTGCTAGCGCGCGCGCCGCCGCGCGACTGACGCGGGGGGCGCGCGCTCCCGCTGCTCACACATATCCTCTCGTTGTAAATAGTGACGGTACTGTACAGACTAGTTGGTTAGCGTGTATATAGATGTATGTGCGTGCGAGCCGCGCCCGTCTTAGTCTAAGTTTATATATTATTATGTGAATTTTATTTATGTCCGGCGAGCGAGGCGCCCCGCGCCCTCGCCTGCGCTGTACAGAGCTCATATCAGTTAGCGCACCACGCGACGCGTATGTAAGGTGGATGTGTAGAAAACTATCTGTATGTTACAATAAAACATGATAGACATTACACTGTGTTTTATTTAAATTCTGTTGACACATGCCCATGTTAACCATGTTATAGTATACTCATATACATATGAGTTTTATTGCCCGTTCTTTCTCACGTTTCGACGCACTTGCATTGCAAACGTGGCACAAAATGTTAATGCAGAATTTTTAAGCAAATAATTAATCGATAAATTTGACGTTCGTAAGCGTGACAATAAATATTTTTGACTTTGACGTAATATGTTATACTTAGTCTGGCCATAAATACTGTTACAATAAAAAATATATATATTTGATTTTGGAATCTGTCATTTTTATACGATTGTTCACTTTATTTTCTCGTTTTGGCGCCAATAAATTGTACAATATTTTGCTATATTAAAATGGAGTGGGGTTCTAAAGAGAACCGAATCGCTGTGATTGCATTAAGCAAAGTAGGTATGAAGCCAAAAGCAATTTTTAAAACTCTCCATACACTTGGTATTAGTCAAATGTTTGTGTACCGGGCTATCAATAGGTACAATGAGACCTTCTATGTTTGTGACAGAAAAAGACCTGGCCGTCCACGTAGTGTTCGTACGAAAAAGGTGGTCAAAGAAGTAAGAGAAAGAATTCGAAGAAATCCTGTCCGAAAGCAAAAGATTTTTTATCTTGGGAGATGAAGGTAGCACCTAGAACCATGTCGCATACTTTAAAAGGTGACTTAGGACTTGCAGCCTATAAGAGACGCACTGGTCATTTCTAAACTGATAATTTAAAAAAAGAATAGGGTGGTAAAAGCGAAACAACTACTGAAGCGGTACGCAAAGGGAGGTCACAGAAAAAATCTGTTTACGGTTTTTTACAATTGAGCTACATTTTAACGAACAAAATGACCGTATTTATGCTCAAAGCTCTAAGGAACCTTGCCAATTAGTCCACAGAGTGCAACGTGGGCATTATCCGACTTCAGTGATGGTTTGGTGGGGTGTTAGCTATGAAGGAGTGACTGAGCCATATTTTTGTGAAAAAGGTATCAAAACATCGGCACTAAGTCTATCAAAATACCATTCTTGAGAAGTTCGTTAAGCCATGTTCAATAACCAAGTATTGTCCCACCGGGTCATAAAGCTCGGTCCACGCAGTCTTGGTTGGAAGCGAACGTTTCGGACTTTATCAGAGCTGAAGACTGGCCGTCGTCTAGACCCGATCTTAATCCGCTGGATTATGATTTATGGTCAGTCTTAGAGAGTACGGCTTGCTCTAAACGCCATGATAATTTGGGAGTCCCTAAAACAATCCATACAATTGGCAGTGAAGAATTTTCCCATGGAAAGAGTGCGTGCTTCTATTGATAACTGGGCCTCAACGTTTAAAGGACTGTATTGCAGCTAATGATCTCCATTGGCTGCTATACAGTCCTTTATGATGAAATGTTATTGACAATTAAAAAATATTTTTTCTTTGTTACAATATTAAGGGCAAGACTAGGTATATGTAAATGCAAACCATGTACGAAGTCGATATACTGCCCTAGTAATACGCATTAAATAAATATCTATGTAAATTGTGCCATCAGGTAGATATTGGCCAATGATTTTTTCATCATCATCTTAGCGTCGTCCGGTTGGGATGCAAGAGCCTTTTTTGTTATGAGCCGAAAAATTCCCCTTCGAATCTCCGGCTTTTGGGGACATGAGAGATCGAGCCTCTTCTTGGAGCATAACAGCTTCATAAAAGGAAGCCACTGCACCCCAGCCGTCCTCACTCGTCAGTAGGTATGGCAGTAATATCTGCTGGCAGGGACAGATCTTGTCCGATCTGGTCGATCAGAACTTCACACCCGGACGCCCGTGCCATGGCAACATAAGGAATTCCTTCTTTGTCGACCACGTGATATATCGAAAGCCTATTTTAGTTCCATACTTTTTAGCACTTAGTGTAGGCATGCCCAGAGGTGGCGTGTGACGCCTCTTGTAGCCAAATTGGATCCTCATACCTACTCAAACACCATACCCAGTGAATATCTGAGTCAATCTGTATGTGATGCGGCCGCGTTTCCTTCCAACCCATGGCTCGAGACTTGGCAGGAAGGCACAAGCGCGATGGCGCGCGTTCTGCGGCAGTTCCAGCCGCGCGCGCCATTGCTTCATGGTCTATTAACGAGAATTCCGCCGCTCGCAATGGAGCCTACGGCCGCAATTGTCCTCTTTGGGAACTCCTTATATGGCGCGGGAACGCTGAGTTCATTGACCGACTCAGGGCTTGTAAAATGTGTGCCTCTAAGTTTACTTAAAATTTTTGGAAACAAAAAGAAGTCAGAAGGTGCGATGTACAGGCTGTATGGCGGATACGTCATCAGGTGTACATTTGCAGACTCCTAATACGCTTCCGTTTCCGTAGCGGATGAAGATGTGTTTTCGTAGTGAAGGATGACCTTATTTTTCTTAATTTCTGGGCAAGCAAATGTTCACGTACTTATCTGCGGTAACTGTCCTTTGATGTTCAAGCAATGATGATCTTCTGTGGTGTAATACCTTGATTTGCCGAAAAAAGAAGCAACCATTTTCTTACCAAAGCCTGGACTTTTATTAATTTTCGTCGAATGTCTTCAAAAAGAGAGACCTATTCCGCAAACTGGCTTTCACGCAGTACACCCTGGTTCTGTCATCTCTCATGATACTGTAGACAAACAATGACTGTCCCCCATTAAACTATTTGTATCCTTTCCCGGCACCATTAGACAAAGCAGTCATTTCAGGTCTTCAATTAAATTATGCGAAGCTGTCGAACCTTCAGATGAACATGACTGGTTTTTTTTTTGCACTTAGGTTATTCCAATGCCCGATACAATACGCTTTACTGACCTGTAACTTTTCAGTCGGCTTTAATTAGTTGCTTACTTACGGTTTCAATGCTGATTCCGAATCGCAGTTGCCTAACGGCTTTCACGATTATCGTCATGGAGATGATCACATCCACGTCTGATTTCTCCCAACCGCCGAATGTACAGAGCTGCATACATTTGCCTATTGGAGCCTCCGGTAACTTAGCGAAAATTTAAAAAAAAGGGTTGAAAATGTATAATTAAAAGAAAATATCGTAAATAAAAAAGTTATATTATTATGAACTTAGGGTCCCAAGCCAACCTCACCTGCAAGTGGTGCACCTGCCGATCAACGGACGAGGCTCTGGCAAACAAAATATCTCGATAAGCGGCAATAGGCTTGCCACCTATTACGTGGGATCAAAACACTGGCGAAAAGTGGGCGTTTAATATGCCTCTGCCTACCCCTTCGGGGAGACAGGCGTGAGTCTATGTATGTATATTATTATGTTCCCAAAGAGTTATTTGTTCGAATTTATTGTATGTAGCCATTTTCAGAAACTATAAGTAGTATACCACGTTTTCGAGAGATATGCTTTCACTGCGTAATATCATTTAGATGAGATTAATCGCTGGATACATTTTGAAATGACACATCATCATCATCGTCCTAGCATTGTCCTGGCTGCATCCAGGTCTTTCGCTCTTCGCCCGTATTGTCTTCTTGTCTAACTAGATTTAACAGAATATTATGTTTTCTACACAGCCACTGCCGTCTGACCTCCGCAACCCAAAGGGATTGCGATACCCATGGCTCAGCGTCAGTTAGACTAGTATTGCTTAGTATCATCATCATCATCAGCCTTTAAAAGTCCACTGCTGGACTAGGCCTCTGCTTTGAAAGGAGGAATTGGCCTACTATACCACGCTGGCCAAACGGGTTGGCATAGCGTTTGTATCAAGTTTTCCTTCTCTTACAGTGCTGTTCTCTGCATAATATGCTCCCTTTGTCGGCTCTTACACCCATGGGATTATATGGGTTGGTGACATTTCGTATTCTTAATCCGTCACCACACGTTGTGGGGAGTATACTAAAAGATAATACTCCCCACAACGACTGTCAGAGGTCTTTATGACACCTGGGACCAACGGCTTAACATGCTCTCCGAGGCACAAATATGTTAGTTCATGACTTAAAAAGTTAGTAGCGTTCATATCGTTACTTGGCTTACCGTCTGTAATTGGTCAGCAACGTTAAGCACGCTTGCACAGGTCACTACTTGGACGGGTGACCACGTGTGGCATTTACATCAGAGCGTTACCGTGCTTTGGTCCCAACCCCGCTCCCGTGATTTGATAAGAAAACATAAAAACATTGATTTGAAAGACACATTCTACATGACCGGAGAACTTTAAGATAGCGCGGGACAAAGCTTTGTTCGATGCAGCAGACCAAAATAGTAGATTTTTATTGAAACATCTTACAGAGTTGTAGAAATAAAGTTGGGGTAATTTAGGTAGAACGCCACGGCCACCGCACTGACAAATGCAGAGAGTCTAGTACGAGTTTTACACACGACTGTCACGGTGACGATAGCCTAGTCTACGGGAACAATTTCCATACATTTTCTAAAAGCGCCCCTAACGGAGAGTAGCGATCGATAGAGACCGCTAGGGGGCGCATTTAGAAAATGTATGAAAATTGTTCCCGTCGACTAGTCCATCGTCACCGTGTAAAACGTGTAGTTGGGACCCTCCGATAAAAAGCTAGCTACTACATTTTCTCAAAGCGATGACTTTAAAACGACACTTTTATGGAGACTTCGAAATCTCTCACCAACGGCAGAATCGAGTAAAATGTAACTGAGTTAATCTTTAACAATCCCCTTTCAATAATAGCATCAAGTAATTCGTTGCAGAATACAGTGACAGACGAGTGTGTAGAGATACTTGGTACTTGATAGCACGGGCTGTTTCCGCAACTCCACGTCTTGGCGTGTATTTTGCGTGCGGGTGGGAATAGTCTTGTCACTGGAGCCACCCCAGCTCTTTGAGGAAGGCCAGCAGACTCTTGATGTGGCCCACTGCTTCCTTCAGGGTGCTGTTTCTGGTCAGGTACTGCTGCCTGTACTGTGCGACCTCAGGGCAGTCGAGGAGCAGGTGGGCTGCCGAGATACAAGCTAAAATACCTATGGAAACTGCTAATGACGGGGAGTTGTGACAAAAATCATTTATTTTTGGTTAAACTGAAAAAAATTATAGGACCAACGTTGTAGAAATTTGATTTGAAACAAAAATGCTTTTACAAATTTTATCCGTGACCAATAGCTTGCCAGATAAACCAAAAAAAACCGTCTAGGTACACCACTGGTCTATGACAAGCTGCGCACAGCACTAGGCTCCCAGTTGTTGTATGAATTGGCAAATCAGCTGATGGTTAGTGGAAACTATTAGTTTCACAAACACAACTGTATTTTACGGTAATGAATGGTAACAATCTAAGTACTATCCAAAACATCTTTATCATCTTAACGTTATCCCAGTTGCATCCAAACCTTTCACCTTGGACAAAGAGCTCAGATATTTATATAGAGGCGCATTTCCTATGGGCGCTCTGTAAACAAACTTTCTGTGACCCAAATTGCCACTTGGTGGCGTGGCAGTCACGCTGTGACAGCTGCTCTACGAGAGCAAGAGAGACGAACGTTCCTCCTGTGTATCTTAACTACGAGAGCAATAGAGACGGAGAACGACGCCAGCGCCGCCAACGGCGCCATCTACTAATTAAACTGGAGACAGTCTTCACTTGGAATCGTCACACGAAATCCTTAAGAACTGCGCTTCTACGTAAATCTGTATTCATTGCCTTGGAGCTCGGGGTTCGCTATCTATTTCAACCAGATACTTAAACGACGATACGACTATCGTCTGATCTTCACAACTCGAAAGGATATTAGATGTAAGTATGTTGACAAGGCTTAGATTAGAGCAAGCTATCTTCTGGATCTTCACGACAACCGGGACCAACGCCTTAATATGCTCTCCGAAGCATGCGCACACGAAGCGCGTGCGTTTCTACTATGCTAAGTATCACTGCCTATTACTCTCCTACTATCCTGCAATCGTGCGTCCGTGTGGTGACGGATTAAGAATACGGAATGTCACAACCCCATATCATCCCATGGGTGTCGTAAGAGCCGACAGAGGGAGCATATTATGCAGAGAACAGCACTGTAAGAGAAGGAAAACTTGATACAAACCCTATACCAACCCGTTTGGCCAGCGTGGCATAGAAGGCCAATTCCTCCTTTCGAAGGAGAGGCCTAGTCCAGCAATAGACTGTTAGAGGCTGATGATGATCCTGAAACATCATTAAAAAAGTAGTTTTTGAAAAAAGGCTTGAAAAATAACTTACACGTGTTTAAGTTTTCACGTTGACAAGGTTTTCCATCAAGGATTACGGAATAATATAAACAAATTATACCCAAACATCATCGTACTCCTCACAAAAAGTTTGTCATGAGTGTGTCTCGAATCCACGACCGCTGGCTTAGAAGTCAGGATCACTAACGACTAGACCAACAGGCCCGTTGAAAGGTAAATTATATCTGTGTAAGATTTCCTGTGACGACAGCCCAATTCCAAAAGTCCATTTGAAAAGAGCAGTAGGACCTTGATTGTGTCACGATGTTGCGATAAAAACAATATTGTTTTGAACATACAAATATCCCAGAATGTTGACCTATAGGTATGAAAATTTGGAAGCTGTAGGTATCCATACCGTTGACATATAGTACATATATATCGATGATCCATACTGATTCGTTTCGGGAGTGTCAACTCACCTAGATAGGTACTTAGATACATAATATTAATGTAGAGCGCACTACTCTAGCATTAAAAAAATTACTTAAATTTATAAATTGTTATAATCATCATCATCGCCCTAGCGTTATCCCTATTGCATCCAAGACTTATACGCCTTGGAGCCCGAGGTCCGCTTACTTGTCTAACTAAATATGACAGAATATCAACTTTTTCACATAGCGACTGCCGTCTGGCCACAGTTTAGACCAGTATCAGTTTATTTGAGGGTACCGAATCCAAACCGAAATCTTCATGACAGCCAGGAGCGAGGGTTTAACGTGCTCTCCGAGGCACGGGGCAAGCGATAATTAACATTTAATACGTACCTACTTCGAAAATGGTGCGCGCCGTGGATTCGAACCCAATACCCTCTGCATAGCAATCCGTTGGTATCTCCATTAGGCTAAATATTTTTCTAGTATAACATTCAAATTTTACGAGAATCTATTGCTAAAATAACATACAAGTAACAGAAATTCTTTGTAGAGCAATAACATTTTCACAATTTGCGCACCCGGTGCCATCTGCTTGTAGAGTCGCGAAGCGAGCGTGTAATTGTAGAGCCTCAAAGAATATGTACAATTGATAACATGTATTGCGCGTAGTACTGAACTAAAACAGCCGTCAGTGATTCTCGCACAGATACTTAGATGGCGCTGTACCCAAACACAATCACCTTCACTTGTAGTCTTGTTCAATGTTATTCTAGTACTTAACACCTACCTAGTTATGCTAATGAATGAAACAATATTTATATACACAAAAAATAGGCATTACTCATATCTGAGAATTCTTCAATGTGAATAATATGCATATGCGGATATTGACCTACTACAAAGTAGGTATACTACATTCAGTAGGTAAGTAGGTACATAAAACAATGTAGGTTCGTAGGTAAATATACAGGTAACTAGGTGTACTAGGTAGACATAATCATAGTTAGATATATGTACTAATACCAAGTAGGTATATTAATCAGGTTCACAAGTGAAGTAAAAACATTCCAATATGTAGGTAGTTTATTTGCGTACAGCGCATAAATCAATTGCTACGATCGATTAGTCATGTTATAAGTCATTAGTGCAATATGGCATTTAATTAACTAACTACAAATTACAAATACATAATCGTTCCCCGATATCGCAAAGTGCATAGTGCACACTTTGACACATCACTCAGCCTTATGAATACTGACTAAACAAAGACATGTTCATATTGTAGGTATTATACATACCTATGTAATGACGCACAGTTAGATAGATGATAGTTACAATGGCCATATTCACGATGAGAAAGAACCGTTCATAGCATCATCCGGCTTACAATTAGGTATTACTGAGACGAAACGATCGGAGCTCGCAAGGCGTAACCGGACAGTGCTACCTATTCAACTGACGCATCACTTTTTTTCTTTTTATTATTGCACAATGCAATAATTCTTATTGGACTGTGAACCCACTTGGATTTGACGAAGCGCTAAATCCGTGTGCTGTATGCTAAATGAAAGGAAAACAAACATCACCTGTGTAAGCGTGTGACGTTCTGACAAGAAATACCTAATTTGACCCAAGTCATTGACGAAGTATTGATTTCATCGCATATTAATTCGAGTGACTAAACTGACTATTGGCGGACGAGTGTCGTGTCTGGTTCTTGACAAAGGTGTTACACTAAGCTCGTTTACCGCGGTCAGTAAAGTCAGTGTGTCAAGACAAGTCGCTCGCTGCGATGTTCATTCATTGAGTGAAGATGACGTACGTATCACCTGTAGTGTGTTGTCTGTGCAACACCACGTGTTCGTGTTAATGTGCAGCGCAAACAGTTGTTCACCGGCGCCCGCGCCGCAACAGCGCTGCGCAAGATAGTGCCACCAAACCGCTTCTCAATCGCACCGCGTATTCGCGACCACGAAACCTCGCTCAACCGTATCCTTGTTCACTTGTGTACCTATCCCCTGTCAGTCTGTACAGAAGTTCTGTACTGCGTCAGTGCCACAAGATTGGTGTCCGGTCTATAACTGTCATGTTCACTGAAATAAATTAAAAAATATTTTATTGAACAGTGTGAGCGGTTGGAAGCCCCCGCATAAATCGCGCTGACCGGCCCGCGAGTGTAGTGACCTTAGTGCGTTGTAGAGTGCGCGCGTGATATCACACTGTTATCAGTGGCCGATTAGATACCGTGGGGAGCGCACCTCTAGCGCAAAGCAACGGTGAACGGCGCGGTAGCTGTTCACCTGTGAAGCGGCAACATGCGAATCAAGGATCGGCTAGCAGAACTCCAATATGTAAGTACTAAGTACGCCGTCTACGCCGGCAAGTCTCTTCCTTAATCTAAGAGTATTTCCTGCGCATCGCCCTAATCTCCGCTTATCTGTGTCATGTGTACGCCGGCCGGCTGACATCATACGCCCAATAAACAAACACTGGCCGATGTCAAGTGTGTGATGCTGTGGTGATCTCATGTATCTGTGAATGACTGCAGTTAGTGAATGCAGCGAGAGAGCTGCGCGGTTTCCGCGTGTTTGTTTAGTCAAGTGTGACCGCCGAGGGGAATATCCTCAGTACGGTGGATTAACCGCTGTAAGCCGCCACTCAACTAACTTATCAATAGATATTCTTACCTACATAACATTTTTGCGTTACTGACTGACAGACAATGCACAACCAAAAAAATTGGACACAAGAAGCTAAAATTTATGACGTATGTTCCTTGGGTGTGGAAGGGATTGTTAAGAGAGGATTTTTGGAAATTTAGTTAGAAAGTCCAGCTCGGTGGTCGAAATCTAGTTATTAATATGCAATTTGTAACAATAATTTCTAATGTGCACGTCGTTGAGCAACCCGCAAATGTAGTCATAACTGCACTGACACTATATAGCTGTCCTCATATCGTCTTAAATCTGTGCTATTACGGACATAGTTATACTAATGATAATGATAGAGGTGTTATTACGTCCGTCCGAGTAAACTGCTCCCATTCGTAATAGGTGTGGGCTCACCGCAGTAAATCGTTTGACAGGATTTGTGCCCACGGTTACTTCGTACCAGTCTACTTAGCAATGAGATCCTCGTATCGAAATCAGTAACTCTAGGCAACTTAAGAACACTATATACATATTTTTCTGAATGTTACTACCAAGTTACCAAAGAGGCAAGCAGTCCTTAAAAAAAGAAGACTGCGGATCCAGGGTTCTGTTTATAAATGGGTTTATTTTGATTTGGGTGGTCTTGAATTGAAATAGGGAATGCAGTTTTCATAAAGGGAAACGCTACCAAGTCATTTCTCTTTGAAAGAAATAGATGCTTTTGACAGAAGCTTTGCCCTCCTTCCGCTCTGGATTTGCCCCTGCTACTAGATGTAGAGCGTTATCAAGTCATGAAAACTCTGTGAGATTTTATGATCCTGCGTACGACCTAGTGTTACTCCGGCTTGACCACACTAGTCAAATCAAAATCAACTTAGGTACTACCTACTTCAATGCCGTTACCTGTTTGTATGCTATTGCCAAATATCCAGTCATGTAAACAAAAAATATTTTAAGAGATTGAGCCTAAACTGCTTGGATTGCAAACCTTCCAGTTTGGCAGTTGATAGCAATAATTTTGAAAGCTAATGTTAACTCTGAAGTCCGCCATTTTCAAAGAAATAATCACGAAATTTCCCTAACCTGATTGCAAATAAATGTAGACCAGGACTACCTTTCGGATACCTACAGGATATATATTTCGGATACCTGCAGCCTCTTGTATAAACCCTTCAGCATCGTCAGCATAGATATATTTTCAGTGTTAATCTATAAATCTTTTTCAGAAATTAAAATTCAAATTTTAGTAATCTTTTGTGTAAAAAACTTTGCGATGATTAGAAATTCGAATATCCACTTTCACACACTTTCGGTTCTACACTCGCCTCTTTTATACAGTTGTCCACATCTTTATTTTATGTGCGTGCGGATACCCTCTATTTTTCTATAAAATCTGTTTGTGTGAGTGCCTAACTCTGAAATTTTTTATATGTTTTCAGCTGGCAAATGGCGCTGCAACGGGCGTCTACCGCGACACCGTCGAGATCGCGATTAAAGACCCTTCCCATCAGAACAAAGAGATCGAGGACATATTCCAAGAGGTTTGTTCCGATCATAGGTAGGTATATATGTATAGCAAGAGAGCCGGTATGGTCTAGTACCCACCCCAGAATGTTGGTTACCCCTAAACCGTAGTTTTTGAATTCAATGTGTAACATTCGCGTAAACCCAAGAACATACTACCTATGTTGGTTACCCATTCGAAATTCTAGGCTGAACGTCTAATAAACTTTACACCATTGTTTTATAAAAACCCAGGCCCACCCTGAACAATAACCCTAGAATCGTCAATGTTTCCAATCCTGTACGAACCTTGACATAATATGTTGAATGTTTATTATTGTGTATCGTGTGACGGTGCGACACGTTTAATTATTATAAATGCGCGAGTTAACTACGCTCTCATTGCTCTCATTAGTGGCTAAGTAATTAGTGGACAACATTGCGATGGGCGATGGATGATGGACACAGTTGCGCACGCGCTGAATTTGATGTTACTCATATTTTTTTATGATAGAACAACTCCCACACTTGGAATAAATCCTGTGTCGCAGGGGCCTTTCTAAAGTACAAGCATACAACCAACGGATAAAATAAACACCCAGACAACAACAATTTATGCATCATACAAAGTGTTGTCTCGGAGGAAATCAAACTCGCACACGCCGCACTGTGTAACCGCTACGCCAACCGTGCAGTCAAAACAGTGTTACTAATACAATATATATCATAGTTACTGGTTTGGGGAATCCAGGAAAAACTAAAAAGTCCCTTATCTTTAGAAGAAAACTGACTCCTCGATCCATCACTGAATTATTATTTCTTACTAAGTCCTGACAAATAAATACAAAAGCTAAGCGAGAACGACGGATAAAATAGCGAGGCACTACTAGTCGACACCATAATCTGTAGGGTAAGGTAACATACTTATATTAAGGGTGGGTTGCAGCTCACCGCCTTTGCATGCAGTATAATGCCTGATTGTGAAGACGGTCAGCTTTTCAGAATTGCTACCCACATCCGAAATTGCATAACTAAACGTAACTGGATTTGGATGTACAGGAAGATAAGCCATGTATTAGCAGCCATTGTGAAAACATATAATTATTTAAAATTAAGAAAACAAATACTTCAGAGTGATACAAAATAATGTATTTTTATAAGTGTGGTCAGAGTATTTTTTTTGTCGGTATATTTGGATCGGGTTTATGGGGTGGGTGTCAGTAAGTATATGGGGATCCTATTAAATCTTTCCTCTGGAAAAATGCCTTGACTGGATCGTTTCTGTTGTTACACAATAGTTTTGATGTGATCGTGATTCGACGATTTTGAACCTTCATCAAAGAAGACCACGGCCACTTAGGCTCTTACAAAATTGCTTAAAAACTGTGTTATCCCGTTTTTGTTAAGAGCAAGCTCTAAACCAAATACGCTTAGTAAAATTAGTATTACTAGATTGTTCAAAGGCATTGTCTTTTTCGCTACCATATCTTTCGTTAATAATAATAAGTAGGGAGTATCAATAATTATGAACGTAAGTAACAAATTATGTCTTTATTAATAGGTACGTAGATTGTAATAATGGCTACCGAAACTATTCCCAGATCCATCGTCCATTTATATACTTAAAAAAAAACCTACATGAGAAAGTACCTAATCAGGCATGCATATATTCTTGGTACGGTAGCTACTGTGCGTTGTGACACTACATTGTGAGCCTCATTGTTTATCTACAGGCTGTAAACGTTTATCACGTAAATCATCCTTGACCCACTGTTCTCTGATATGTGCATCACAGTTCTATGCTTTGCACAGCATACCTACTACCATATGATATGATCAGTTTCAAGAATTGCGGTCCTCACACAGTCATTAAATGCTTCCAACATTCTTATCTCGCTCGTCTAAATGCACACCAATGCGTAATAAATTATAATCAATATTGCAAGTAGGTACCGCAGCCTTCACAACAAAGTAAGAGAATGCGTGAACGACCAGATTTAGCAACAGTGTTTATATTTTACAAAGTTATAATACTAAAACAATACATCTCTACATCCAAGTGACTAGATGGTGTTGTGTGCAATTATGAGGTCGAACATTATCTTAATATATAAAATCTTTGCGTTACTTACTGACTGACAGACACGCTATAGCCGAAACTATTGGGCGCAGGAAACTGAAATTTGGCATGTATATTCCTTGGGGACCGTAGGGGTGCACTAAGAAGGGATTTCCCGTAATTCCCACGGGATCGTCCAAAACGGATAAATTAAAAAATAATGCAGCCGTAGCTGCTGACGTCAAATCGTAGTTTTCTTAACATTCTATGAGATTTTGTATTCCGTGCTCTTCAAATGAGCGAATAATCAAAAGTAGAGCCTGCTGAATCCTTTTAATTGTTTTTGATACATTTCACGAACCGCTTTTCAAAGAATTAATCACAAATATCCAGCTTTATTCTAAATAATAGACCTTACAAAATGATGTGCATGGCGAGGCCATACGAATATTTTACGAAATGGCCACGACATGAACATGTATGACTATGTACCTGGTTGCTTTCGTAAATTCTTGATAAATTTGGAAAGACTTCAAACCGAACTTTTAACAGCTACTTAGAAGGGAACGTACCTGCGTCTAGCAGCTTTTTTACTACTACTATTTTTTTTTTATAGACTCACGCCTGTATCCCCGAAGGGGTAGGCAGAGGTGTGATATAACACCCACATTTCGCCATGAATTTTTAGGCCCCACGTAATAGGGGGCGAGCCTATTGCCGTACCGGGCACATTACCAGACTCCGAGCCGCTACTGAAAATTTCCTAACGGAAAAACCCAATAACACTTTGCCCGACCCGGGAATCGAACCCGAGACCTCCCAATCTCACGCGCACATTTATGCCGCGAGACCAACGAGGCAGTCCTACTATAGTATAAAAAAGTAAAAAGTCCGTCGATATTCAGTCAATTTACATCTGTTTTCGTGTGCGGTTGCAGGTAGAGCGCCTTCGCAGCTGGATACACCAACTCGAGAGCAACACACAACTAGTGCGAAGATTGCACTCAGACCCAACATTCCACACAAACAAACGTATGTTATCTTTAGTGTGTTTAAGAGTTTAGTATATAATAATAATCCATTTAACCTAAAGACAAATATGTGTGACCTATAGTGATTGCACACTGCATTGTTTCAGAAGTTCACTGTTGAAATCAATGAATAATTTATTTAGTCAGTCATACAATAAAGGTCAATTCGTTTATTATTATACTGAGTCAAAATTGTAAAAAATATTTAATTCAACAGACTAAAACAGCGCACAGTAGGTAGTCTTTTTATTTTGTTGCAAAGACGACTCCAGCAATGAACCTAATACATTTCTAGGCCCGGATGACTTTACATCCAAGCAATGGACACATATAATATTTAGACTCGGAAACAAAACACAAGAGAATCACACGATGAGTTGCCGTAGCAGCGAACTGGCACTGGCGACTTAAACCTCACACGCAAGTCAAGTTTTGGCGATTATCGCAATGGCGCATCCATACACATAGCGCATCCACAGCAGTTAAAAATTACTTCCATATTAGTTAAAATATAATCCAGCAAACTATCCTTACGTAGCGAACAGTTGAAACAGACTTTAACGCAGTCTGACCAAACACAGGATACCTATAACTTAAAAAAAGCATCAAATCCATCAAGCTGCGGATTTCATTACAGAGTTACAGGATCAGCTGGACAGCGCTGTGACGTCATCGAACGCTACAGGCCTGAAGCTATGCGGCGCGTTGCGGCAGCTAGAAGCGCGCGTCACAGCCGCGGCTACGCGCAACGACGCGGCGGCGCGTATCGCGCGGCTGCAGTACGCGGCGACGCGGCGACTGTACTCCGACGCGCTGCAGCGACACCATGCCGCGCTCGACACTGTGCGGGATGACCAACTGCATCTGCTGCAAGAGCAGATACGACTCAGTATGTATTCATCACCATCCTGATTTAAGTCTGCAAGTAAATTCCTTCATCACACACACAGATACATACACAATCATCTGTTACAAGTTACAAACTTGGCGACTGAAATATGCCTGTAACACACGCCTCTATTGAAATTATTATAAATATCAGTAAAACATCAAGCAAAAAGCCGAACTCGCTAAGATCACAATTAAGGTATGCTGTAAAATTTCTTCAGATCCGCTCTGGCATACTGCAAATTAAGACTTATTTACAATGCAAAGCCGTGGAGTCTAGAATTCTTCCAAGAATAGACAGCCAATGTGATACAAAACCTCTATCGAAAAGCACAGTTGCATAGTCTACAAGAGAACCGTATCCTTGTCCTTTTTAGTAGGTCGACAAAGCGCCAATAATTTCTGTTACTAAAGGCATTTCATCATCCTCCTAGCGTTATCCCAGTCTCAACCTGAGGTCCGCTTTCTAGTCTAACCGGATTTGGCGGAATATTAGCTTTTCCAAGGAGCGACTGTCTGTCTGACCTCCGCAACCCGAAGGGATAGCGATATTCCATGGTTTAGACTAGTGTCAGTTTGTTTTTTAGAGGTAAGTACTGACGCCCTATAACGACTGTCAAAGATCTACATGACAGCCGGGACCGACGGCTAACGTGCTCTCCGAGGCACGAGACAAGCGATAATTAACAATTCAATACGCACATAACTCCGAAAAGTGAGTGGTGCGTGCCATGGATTCGAACCCGATACCCTCTGCATGGCAGTCCGTTGGTATCTCCACTAGGCTATCGCTGCCTTACTAAAGGCACTGTACTGTTACTAAAGGCATTTGTAGCATGCAATCATGCAATTATATCCATTAACCATTAATTTGATGGTGTGGACAAATAAAGAAAATATATGGATGGTATAATTTCTAACGCTACGCTTTACTGAGTAATAACCGACGACCTATTGTCAAATCAATAGGCGGGTCCACACAGACCGAGCAGCCTCGCGAAGAAAATGCTTCGCGAGGCTGCTCGGTCTGTGTGGACCCGCCTATTCAGGTATGTGTTTGCTCACCTCGGTCTATGATAACGAGCTAAACAAACACCACAAGTAGTACAACTCGCACATAGCAATACCGCAATCGCTACGACCTGTGTAAACAAACATATAATCAGGTCAACGGAATTTAGTATCACGTACTCATTGTGCTAATAGCGTAAATTTGCAACGTGGTGCAAGTCAAAACATGCGTTTAAACTCATATGCAGATTACTCATCTCTGCCCTGAAGGAACCTATACAACATTTTGCATTTATAAGCATTTAGAAAAACTAGCCTTTGAGAATTGTGTTACTAACCGTAAGGAATAAGAGTTCTCTATTCCGGAACCAATAAAAGTTCACGCTTATCATAATTATTATCTATCATTGAAACGGAAGCGACAGCGACAAACAAAATTACAACTCTAGGATGACAGAAACTGAATCTAAATCAGTCTGCAAGATTAACTCCACACAAAGGTAACTAGCAAAGATCATTTTATAAGAAAGTGTAAGAGAAACGATATGGTATGTCAAATGCACAAGACATTGTTTATTGCACCGCCAAATATAAAATGGCTACATCACGTGGTGGCAGAAATATTCATCAACTCCAAAAACCTTTTAAATTGAACCAGACCACGTTTACCTTAACGTAATATACCTACAGCAGCGTCATACGACCTGTAATGATCCGCCGGTCATGCACTCACAATTGATTTTACCTTCTCGCAATCATTAAATCAAATTACAAAAAGCAATTTTATTTAATAACTATAATATAATAAAACTGTAGAGGTGAAAAAGTCTGTACATTAAAGATATTTTGACGAAAATTAGCTAAAAAATCTAGGAAAATGCTAAAAAGCAATACTTGATAATTTTTAGAATTTATGTCTGTCTGTCTGTCTGTCCGACGTCTTTCCCTATGTTGCTAAAGATCTCTGAAATGGCGAAATTGATTTCAATAAAACTTACACTCATGCACAAAGGATGCTCAAACCTATAAAATAGTATATGTTATATCACAATAGGTTGAGTGGTTTTCGGTGTACAGCTTGACCTCTCCTTTGTACGTAGTCCCAAACAAAACAGGGATCATCCAAAACTGGTTATATATGCGGTGCCATCTATGATCATTATAAGTTTGTCAGTAAAAGTATAGTTAGTTTAAATAGGTACCTTCAAAGTGTTTTATGGCTATTTACCGACTGATAGATGTCACTATTTTCAAATAATTTCCCAGCAAAATAAATGTTCCTTGCAAAAAAGGCAATTATTATGTGGCGGATATCTTTCTGTTATTAAAAAAATAATAGAGTATAATATTCGGCACTTTCATAAACAAAAAGTATCTGTGTCAAAATGTATTACAATGTCCACTTAATTTAAACGGTCAATCTCATTTATTTGAAACTAGAGGACGCCAGCAGCTACGCCAGCATTTTTTTTAAAGTTACCCGTTTTAGCCGATCCCGTGGGAATTTCGGGAAATCCCTGCTTAGTGCACCCCTACGGTCCCCAAGGAACATACATGCCAAATTTCAGCTTCCTGCGCCCAATAGTTTAGCTGTAGCGTGTCTGTCAGTCAGTCAGTAACGCAAGGTTTTTATATATTAAGATTATTATGTTTATATAATAGTTATCTAATCATTTCATTTTATTTTCAATGATAAAACAATTACTATAGATACTTTTTTCAATAAATTGTCGATTAGTCCATATTATTTTCTATATCGGTCGGTTTGTATGTGTAAACATAGATGGCGTTTTCTGAATGGCGGTGTTAAGATTCTCCGTGGATTGATGAGGTTCTCGGTTAATTTTCTTTCGTTTTCTATGGATTGGTGTCTTAGTCGTTTCTTTTGAATAATGAATGTGGATGTGTTTCTTTGATTTATTTCGTTCGTTCGTGTTCTCTACGTATACAGGTGTCTCATTATTCCCAAATTCCAACACCTCACGTACGTGGGAATCCGTGGGTGGGAGACTGAGGCCTGAATTCAGATACTTCTTGAGTAACTCAACAGGGCTATCTTACTTTCGGCAGGGCTAGATATTCGTATCCCTGTGTGTATTTTCTAAATAAATCGCAGGGACAGACTTGAAACAGCTGGAATCGACCCCCGAACATGTTGATTTTTCACATGGTCAGTTATATGTGGCATGCTCACAAGTAAGCGGTAAAAATAATTTACATGTTCTATATGAAGGTGATTAAACAGTTAGATAATGTTGTGTATAAAGAAAGTCTCTAATGCTATCCCTACTATCCCTACTAATCTAGGTATATACTTATATAAGAAAGTCGTGTTAGTTACACTATTTATAACTCAAGAACAGTTGAACCGATTTGGCTGAATATTGGTGGGTAGGTAGCTCAAAACCAGGAAAAACACATAGGATACAATAAAATGCAAAACATAATCTGGAAGGGATTTACGGAGGGTCGAAGTTTGTAGGGACAAACCTCCTACCTATTGACAGTAAGAACGCATGTGCTGTAATAATTGACTACTGCGCATGTGCTATCTGTCAGTACTGTCACATTATACATTGCCATATTATGGTGCACTGTCATTACTTCGTTCGCTTACTTAAATAAACTAATAGTTATTGAAAATGCCTAGGCCTGCCTACTAATATAAAGTTTAAATGCGAAAATGTACCAATTTCACGCTAAACCGGCTGAACCAATATTCTCTACTCATAAATGCGAAAGTGTGTATAGAGATATATCGGACCATGGCTTTGAAATTTGACTGTATTTCGGTAGGTAATGTCATGAATACTGGCCAAGTTTCTTCGTTCCCCATAGAGTGTCTGAACTCCTTACAATTATCAGGAGTATGGAATACCTTCACGTAACTTGAGACTGATCGTTGGTGTTCCAGTCCTGTTAATGCGAAATCTTAATGCACCAAAGCTTTGTAATGGCAAACGGCTACGAATAACACCTAGGAGGAAACATTATAAAAGCTATTCGCTATGAAGGTTTCCGTAGTGGAGGTATCCACTTACCATAGCCATTATCTTTGACTAAATATTAATAGTATTTGTATAAACGATAAAGCTATATTTGCGGTTTTTATGATGTGCTTTATTTCAAAAACTGCTTATTTATTATAAATAAAAAAATTTCGTTGGAGGTTTTTATAACGATCATGCATGTATTTTTTTTAGATTTGTCCCTCTCTTACTTTAAAAGTTAGAGGGGTTAGTCACACACACCCATTTTACCACTTTGGAACCGTATTATCTTTCAAACGATTGACTTTGAGAAACAATAGTTTTAGGAACCTCAAAATAATTTTTAACAACCCATCTTCTACATCAGTTCCATGTATGCAAAACCTTAATATTCAATATTTTTTATTTTCTATATCGTCGTAAAGCGGTTCACAGAATACGTCTAGCTACCAATTTTCAAATGTGTAAACTGAATAGTTTCGGCATAGAGGGGCTATGATATTATACGGATAGACTGACAGACATTGCGCGTCAATAAGGATTCCATTTTGGATTCCATGTTTAGCCATTTTTGACTATGAAACTCTAAAAATACTGTTTACAAAAATGTTTTAAATACTTCTTACGGTTCTATTTCTTATGAGTTCCTATGAACAGAATTAAAACGAAAATTACTATCGAACGATGAAGGATATTTGTGTTACCCCGAATTTAACGTGAGCGAAGCCGCGGGCAAAAGCTAGTATAATAATAAAATAAAAAGAAACCTAGGCACAAACTTTATTACTTTTTTTTTCTATCTAAATAGTAGCTAAAGCAATGAAAAAAAACTCAGCTTAACAATATTTTGTTACCTGTTTGCATCACTTGCATGAATCACGAATCTTGTTGTCTGCATCTTTAATTGACGGTAGTCTGCAAAAAAACGGAACCTACTTAGGAACTAACTGCTATAAACTCATTTCCTAAAATAACAATGAACATTTATTTGTACATTAAACATTATGTCCGACAAATTTACAGGTACAATTTGGCTTAAAAACTTTCTGTAAGGACCACCATTTTCCTTGCATTTATAACGGTGATTGTTGGTCTAATGAAATCGGACCGCAAGAGGTGCAACTAACAAGAAACTAGCATAGTCATCGCCGGTGAATCTGTAACATCTGATTGAAGACTTAAACATTAGCGATAAAAATCTTGTTAGCTTTTTGAAAGAGGATGACTGGAACAAATTAAAGCCAAATTATGTTCGTGTGTACACATTTTAATAAGTATCATGATACGGATGATCGCTGCGCTGATTTTCAGCAGTATTATTTTCTGTTACCGTTGTATTTAATTATAACTTTTTAGTTTGCTGATGATAAGTATAATAAAATCCAGCTCTATCAATAGTTACGAGAAGGAACCCTTGCCCAATTCCTATAATAAATAGAAATATTGTCATATTAGGTATTGCAAAATGTTCTTATCCAACATGACTGAACTAGTTGTGTTTTGATCCAAATAAATGAACCAAATTACATGTACGAATTGGTTTAATTACCTAAGTGCGTGTTATTGTGTCGGTAGAAATGGGAGCAGCGCTGTGTCAGTGTTTGTGCCACTTAGCAGACTCTGAGTAGAACGGCTGCATCAGTTTAATTCACGCTAATGATGCCGGTGTGGTCGACGACCTCTCACTGACCTCGCAAGCAACACGTCTTTATGAGTCACGCGACCTCGGGTAACAATGGATGTTTGAATGTTTCAGCGAACCTGACGATCTCTGATGAGGAGTGCCAGAGCCTGCTGGACTCGAACAACATCTCCCTCTTCGTAGACAATGTAAGTGTTGCACTTTGTACCTACCTATTTATTGACCAATCAGTATAGGTATGTTTTAGCGTAACTTTACGAATTTAGACACATCCATATGAACAAAAAATTTATTAAAAAAAAATGTGTGTGATGTGATTGTTGTACCTACATATGTACATAGGTTCATAGGCATCGAGCCTTAGAATTGATCTCCTAATCGCTATCGACCAAACCGGCAAATCCTACTTATCATTTACCACATATTTAACAACCTTAATATTAATATTGGTTTGCAACCTTATAGCACATTAACCAAATGATATTTTAATGGTCCCTACCTATAAAAAAATAGACATTATTTCAACACAAGGCACGATAATGTAACTTAATAAACTACTTTTTGTACTAAATCTGCGGTTTATACGAACTTCATAAATATAATTAAAAAATAATAAAAATCAAGACATTATGATATACATGAAACTCAGTAATTTACTTTTTGTTAAAACTGAACAACTTGAAGATCTTAATCTCGTTGGTAATGAGCTACTTATTATAAAAATAATCAGCATTTTCTATCTTCCATCGAAAATTCCATTTTTAAAATGGAATTTTCGATGGAAGATCCATTATAAAAATGAAGATGGTCAAGTTGTTCCGAAAATTCGCCGGACAAACAAGTTACCCTCTTAAGATGTGGTGCTGAAGGCGTTCGTTGAGAATAAAACGGAGCTTTAAAGCAATCAAAGACTTTAACTAAACTTAAACTAAAATGAAACTATGCTACTGAAAATGTTATAAACCAGACTTCTGTTCTATAACATTTTCAATAGCTCACCTGTAATGAGAGTTTTTAGCAACATAATAATATAATAATCCAGAAAAGAGTAGAGTCAACGTTTTTAAGTAGAGATCCTACTTAAAAACGTTGACTCTACTCTTTTCTGGATAAGTCAAGATGGATAGATCTCATCAAGTTATCTATGAAATGTTCCATTACTGAATACCTACGTAGTGCTACTAATACCTACGGAAGAGATAGAGAAGTCTCGCAAAACCACAAACAGCCATCCAGACAATCCCCGACCACTCAGATAGGATTTTATACCAAACGTTTAGGCACATTATAGAAGAATAATTTAAGATCAGATACACATCAATGATTGTTCCTAGCCTGTTATACAAAGGTACGCAGAGAGTTTCGGGTTCAATTCCTCGGCACGCACCAATGACTCTCCAAGTTAAGTGCGTATTAAATTGTTAATTATCGCTTCCTAAACGGTGAAGGGTAACATCGTGAGGAAAACTGCATGTCTGAGAGTTCTCCATAATGTTCTCGGAACACATGTGAAGTCTGCCAACCCGAACTTGGCCAGCGTGGTGAACTATAGTAAGGGTAAAGACCCTTCTCATAGTGAGAAGAGCCCCATGCCAAGCAGTGGGACGGTATATATACCTACAGGCAGTGGCGGCTCGTTCAAAAGAGCGCTGGAGCAGTGAACTCCCAAAATTATAAAATATATGTATACAACTCATATAAACTTTTTCTATAAACATGCTCAATATTTTAATACACACCTATTCTCTTTTCTATAATGCATATGTACAAATAAGTATTTGACTACTAAACTGTTTATCATAATTTTGTCAACAATCTTGAAACATACATAGGTATTTTTGTTGAGTGGAGCGCTCGTAATAGCGCTCTTCGTTGACGAAATCTTAGTACAACGCTTAATACTGAAATGTAATGAGTGCGAAAGAGAGAGCGTTCTATGCGCTGGGCGCGTGAGACAAAAGATTTGTATGAGAAATGAGGCAAATACGGAGCGGCGCTCCTGGCTAGCTTGACGAGGTGCGCATGCGCGAATATATTACCCGACTAAATGATATGACCATTTGTCACGAAGAAAAATTAAAACGTATGCGCCGTTTTTTTTAATAGTGTTTTGCCGATATCATTTGAATGTAAACAAAAGCAAAACATTTCTCTGCAAGTGCGTTGGTAATTAGAAAAGGATTGGTGTTTAAAATATTTTTAATTGTATGTGTGATTGTGTGTATATGTTTAAGAAAGACAGTTAAATTGTGTATCTAATATGGAATATAACAGCGTAAACTTTATAAACGGATGGATGAAAGAAGAAATACGAAATGAGTGTATTGTGCGAGAATGAATAGAAATGTCGGTACGCCCTAGGCAGACGTACGCCGATCAAATAGGTGACGTACTAAAAAAGGGCCAAATTAAAAGTACCCATAACCGACGCGCATGCATGATGAGGTTAATGAATATCGAGGAAGCGAAAGAGGTATATTTGAACCGAAGCATGTGGCGTTCCATAGTCTCTGCCTACCCCAATGGGAGACAGGCGTGACAATATAGATAGATAGTTAGAACTTTATAAAAAGACTGTGAAAAAATTTTAGAAAACGACCAATATGATAAAACGCTTTGGTTATGTGGTTGCGAAAATGCGAAGGAAGAAGCGGTTTTGTTTTCCGTGTATTTTCTTTAGTGGCGCCTGAGTTGATACTGCGTGTCGGTTCAGGTAGGTACAAAATAAATTGTAAGCAGTTTCATATTCTTTTTTAGTGAACACCCAATATAATCTTTCACGAGCCGCCTCTGCCTACAGGTGATGGGCCTATGATGATGATGATGATGACGAGTAGGAACACAGGTTCCTAGCTAGCTTGGCGAATTGGCTTTAGGAATATGAGCAACTCCCAAGTATATAAAGTAATGAATAAATTAATTTGAAGTTAATTTGTCTATGTCTACTTAAACATAATTTTACAAACAAAACAAGTTACTAGGCACTTTATAATGTGATGCAAAGTTGTGGATAATAAATTAATGATTCTCATAAAATTGGTATTGAGTACTATTTAATGATGATGTGATGAGCCGAGTTATTACAGTTCCTAATGACGGCATTATGTTGCAACAAATTATTTATTTAGGTATAAATTTTACTAATCCCAATTCTCTATATCTTTTGAAGTCGTTATATGCCTAAAGAAACTGACTTTAAGTCCTACCTACCACTCTCATTTCATACGCTATTATAATATTCTACCCATAACTGCCGGACTAAGTACCTATTGCTAATCTTATTAAACACGGAACAACCTCACTCTATCGTAAACTTAAGCAGAGAATTCAAGATCGTAACTAGATATCTCTTGAAAGGTTATTTAAATGTCTCTTTAGTATTAACTTCAAGCGAAAGCTAAAGAACTCGGATAAAGTTCATAGCCAGTTAACCCACTAGAACTACCAGCAAAGCAGTGCCAAATTCAAACGTCTACCTATTACAGAAGCGAAATATATCAAACATTTTTCAGTATCAGTCCTGGTTTCGTTTTGTTGCGTCTATACTCATTATACTCATAGATATACTACTCCGTCAAGAAAGTATCGGGAAATACACACACTGTTTGTTATTCATCCAAATTTATTTTATCACCTTCAAAGTATGCTCCTTCGCCTTCGCCGTAAATTCTCCTTTATGTCTTCTACCGATTGAAAACGTGTGCACGAAGTGATAGTTTGAGTTTAGGAAAAAGAAAGCAGTTGGCTGGAGCCCTATCTGGTAAATATGATGGTTGCCCGATGGTATTTGTTAAATGTTTGGTGAAAAATTCGTTCACAATGATGGGCTTGTTGCCGAAGGCGCATTATCGTAGTGCAAAATCCAAGAATTTTCTTTCCACAAACGGGCCTTTTTCGTCGAATTTGCTCTCTTATACGCCGTATAACGCTCAAATAATATTCATCATTTACCGTTTGACCTTCCGGCAAAAATTCCGAGTGCACAACACCGCGATTAAATATCTGAGCTCTTTGACGATAGTCAAAGAAAACTCTCAACATGACTTTGACTTTTGAATGAGTTTGGCGTGGTTTTTTCGGTTTCGGTTCAGTTGGAAGGCGCCACTTCGAAGCTTGTTGACTAGTTTGTATGTCAAACACGTAAACCCACGTCTCGTAACCAGTAATAATGCGTATCATGAATATTGGATCGGAATTGACTCGTTCTAGCATGTCCTCAGCGACTCTCATGCGATTGAGTTTTTGGAAAAAAAATCTGGTCTTTTAGGACTAGCCGAGCGGGAACATGTTTCATACCCAAATGATTTGCTAAAATGGTACGTATCGACTCGTGGGATACAGAGAGTTCGACGGCTATCTCTCTCAAAGTTGAATGAGGATTTTCAGTCACTGTTTCCTTCACTTTTGCGTTGTTAACTTCAGTTGCAGACGTTGATGGCCTACCAGAGCGAGGTAAATCTTCCATCACATCTCGACCGCTTTTGAACGCTTTGTACGAGTTTTTGATAAAGTCGATTCACCATAAGCCTTAATTTTGTAATAACACGAAATTCCATTGGCGATGCAAAGACAAACTCATTTTCGATGTTTTTGTCCATTATGAAATGTGCAATACACACCAGATATGATAATTATGATATTATAACTAAAAACACCACAAAATAACAGATGAAATTTAAACTCCGCGCCAAAATGGAAAATAGTCGTGCCAATCTAACAACAACAAAAAAACAAAAATTTGAATTTGGCACTTTAAACAAATAATCCATACCCGATATTTTTTGACATATTAGTAAATCACAAAAGCTTTTTAAAGTATATTCGCTTCAGATACGTATCCTGTATCACGAAGAATTTAACACTTAAAATAGCCGTTCAAGGATTTATTGTTCCGTATGAGGATGGAACCCCTAAGCAGCGCTAATCAACGAGGCCGCCGGTTAAACTACTATGCCGGTCGTGCAGACGATTGCTCTAAGATATTGTAGACTAAATATTAGTAAAGGCAGTGACAACCTAGTAGAGATAGGTACCAACAGACTGCCATTAGATGGTACCGAGTTCAAATCATCACAGTTTTTTTTTTTCTTTTTTATGGTAATAGGCGGCAAACGAGCAGATGGATCGCCTGATGGTAAGCAATTACCGCCGCCCATGGACACAAGCAACACCATTGAAGTCACAAGTGCGTTGCCGCCCCTTGGGGTTACGAAAAGGGATAGGATGAGGAGTGGGATGAGGGAGAATTAAGGAATAGGGCATAGGTCCTCCGGCTCTCTCACTCACCGAACGAAACGCAACAGTTTAGGTACTGTTACTTTACGTCGATTTTCTGTGAGAGGGTAGTACTACCCCGGTCGAGCCGGCCCATTCATGCTGAAATCAGAAAGGCTCTGCTACCTTGAAAACCAGTTCTGACTTCTCGAAGTTATGTGCGCGCCTGATCTTATAATATATATATAATATACCTTGCCACATACCTCGGTGAGCACATTAACCGCATCTATCCCACTTTTCATTAATATATTTTAAATAAGTCATTATGGGCATCCGGGTCAGCTGCGAGTAAACTGATCTAAGCCATGGAATATTGCTAACCCTTAGGTTGCATAGATGAGACTGCAGTCCTGTGGAAATCTGATAAACTGTTATATTCAGTTTGAATAGTAAGCGGACTCGGGGCTCCAAGGTGTAAGTCTTGAATGCAACCGGGATAACGATAGGACGATGGTGTCACTAGCCTAAATATTATCAATGCATTTAAACAGGTGAAGGCAGAAACAGCAGAAGCGCGGCGTCTTCTCCGCGACGTAGAGACGCGCCACGCTGAGCTGGCGCGGGTAGAGGCCGCGCTAGTAGAAGTACGAGACTTGTTCACACAACTCGCGCACCTCGTGGCCGCGCAACAAGACAGGGTGGACAGCGTCGAATACTACGCGCTACAGGCCACGGAACACGTGGGCACTGGAGGAAATCATTTGCTTAAAGGCACCGTCAGCAAGACAAAGGCGAGAAAGGTAATGACTTGACTTTTAGAAAATGTATCATTTCGTTACCCCACACAGAATATTAGAGTACCGTATCATAAACTGTCGGATGTCACTCCATTGTAGAGAGCACCTTTGGCATAATACGCTCTCATTAATGAAAAAAGGTTCTCAACCTGTCATTTCACCTCAATTTTCTTCCTGAAGTCTTTTTTTAGACCTATCTCAAGCTGACTTGCTATCATAAATGTCCGATCCAGCCGATTAAGGGGTGTGCGAGTGTGAGCCATCAATAAAATCAATTTACTTGCCTCGCTTAGTTCTCCTTCTTAGTATTGCTATTAGTGGGTGGGTAGTTACCTCTTACACCGTTCAGCTACCTCCTAGCATATCTAGGTGGAAAACCTTATAAAAAGTTAATGGAATTAAGATCACAACTATTCACAACCACGATCATTCAAAGCAATTTTGTTGAAGGTGTGACGAAGATTTTTTTAACTCTACCTATGTGATATTGTTGTTCCAGAAAAAGCTAGGACTAGTAATATGCCTTGCGGCGGGTTTCACGATAGTGCTGCTGGTCCTCATCATCACGTGACACTATCATCACCACATCGCAAACCAACGAATATACGAGTGAAAAAGCGAGTCAGAAAGATTGAGAGAAAGAAACCTAATGCATACGTCAACACACTAGTCATAATGTTACTATAAGTTACGCGCTAACTTACGTCGTATTGTACAGTAAATAATATAAATATTATTTATTTATTTAATAAATGTAATTATAAATATGTACGTATAAACTTGTTTTATTAAAGAACTTCTTGTTAGTCCCCAGTCGTAGCCGATAGGAGTGGACCAAGAACCGAGCCTTGGGGGACACCACATGACATCTCACCCCGACAAAAACATGTTTCACATAAAATGTTATAATCCTAGACTAATGATTGGTCTCGCTCTGCTCTCGAAGCGACACCAATCATTTGTCTAGGGTTATAATAATAGCCATTTCAAACAATGTAATTAGCCAGGAGGTGCTAGTGTAGTGTGCCGTTTCCGAGGCCAGTGACAATTTCGATAGGTATAGGTCTATGAAATGAAGCATGGTATTTGAAGCTCAACTCAACATCTAAAAGGTGTCACTTCCAGAGTAGCTTTATCCTAAGATTTTGTTGGTCTATTTATGTAATGGTAATATTCGTGTCACGTTGTTTGTGTATGTTTTCATAAAATATGTTCGCACTAAAGTTGGAAGCGTTATGGGCATATCCGCACCGAATATGCTCTTACCTATTTATTTTTTTATAAAAATAATCGGGGAAGTGCGAGTCTGACCCGCGCACCGAGAGTTCCGTACGCATTTTACCTTATTTGAGGCTGGTGCTAATTACGCTAGTCCTCTAAATCTGTATGAGCGCCCATACAACTTAGAGGTCTATCATAAACGGAGTCTGCTATGTATGTATGAGGACACCCTTAAATTTTCCACTTTTTTTATTTTTTGTAATTTTTCCTTTATTTGTGCTGTAAGACCCTGCTTTTGGCCAAATTTCGTGATTCTAGTTCAACGGGAACTACCATATAGGTTTTCGACCCAAAACCTATAGGGCCTTATTACAAAACATGGTTTAAATATAAAACCAGGTTTAGGTATAGATGGCGAATTTTTAAAACGACTTTTTGACGAAGGTAGTTATTTATTTTTATTTGACATTTTGTTCGACGAATTTTAGTGGCAATAGTTTTACAATAAAGTGTTAGTTAGTAGTGCACATATGATCTATTTTACGTGGGTAAGCTTAGGAGTAAACCTCGATTTATTTTTAGTCCATGTTTTGTAATAAGGTGGATAGGGTACTTACGGTTGACCTAAAATTGACAATTTTGGTTAAGGAAAAATTCCGAAAATTAAAATAAGTTGAAAATTACGGTTAATTTTGGTACTTACAAGTTTTTGCAAAAATCTAATTTTGACCATTTCTTTTTATCGGGTTGGGTTTCAGGGTCCTGGGTCAACCCGATAAAAAGATATAGTCAAAATTAGATTTTTGCGAACACTTGTAGGTGCCAAAATTAACCTTAATTTTCAACTTTTTTTAATTTTCGGCATTTTTCCTTAACCAAAATTGACAATTCTAGGTCAACCGTAATTTTTCCTTAACCAAAATTGACAATTCTAGGTCAACCGTAAGTACCCTATAGGTTTTGGGTCGAAAACCTATATGGTAGTTCCCGTTGAACTAGAATCACGAAATTTTGCCAAAAGCAGGGTCTTACAGCACAAATAAAGGAAAAATTACAAAAAATAAAAGAGTGGAAAATTTAAGGGTGTCCCCATACATACATAGTAGACTCCGTTTATGATAGACCTCTAAGTTGTATGGGCGCTCATACAGATTAACTACGGAATTCAATATTCAAATTATAGATAGATCTGTAGATTTTAGATTAGTTTTTGACAGTTTTTGACATAAGCTCCATACAAAATATGTCAAACACGAATCTAAAATCTACAGATCTATCTATAGTTCGAATATTGAAAATGGCCGTTAGAGGACTAGCGTAATTAGCACCAACCTCAAATAAGGTAAAATGCGTACGGAACCCTCGGTGCGCGGGTCAGACTCGCACTTGCCCGATTATTTTTACCTTGTGAGGTACGGAACCCTAAAAAGTGATAACTTATCTACTGTTAGGAATGTTAAGAAGCAAAATGTTTTTATGGAATATGTGTAACTTTAAGATATACCAATTTACCTTTTGTTTTTTTTTTGGTATCGGGTTGGAAAATCCTCATGGAGTCCCTCCGCCCTGGGGGGAAGGACGAAGGGGACTGTCAGACTCTTACTGACTAAAAACCAACCCGTGCTCCTCATGGACCCATGTGTCGGAGGGTAGGGTTTCACCGAAGCATTCCTCGCTACCCCCCGACGGGTATTGGCCCGCCAGATGGTCAGGCGGGCCCCGAACGAAACCCCCTTGGCGGCGGATGAAGGTGTTGGGCTCCGCCGCCAAAACACCCAGCGGCCGCAGAGGATAGGGAGGACGGCAACGCAACACCGCAACACCGCATCTCCTCTTCCTCTGCGGCCCCACCGCGACGCAACGATGGTGCGCCCCCATTTGGTCGCGGGAGATAGGGCGCGCGGCAACGCAACACCGACACACCTCTCCTCCCGCGACCGCACCCGACTGCGAGGGACAGACAGAACTGTCCCCCGCACCCGCATCCTGGGACGCATCCTACGCAGGCCCCACGCAAGCCCACGTGGAGCGTCCCCTCCCGGGATCCCGCTTAGCTTCACCGTGGGTGTTGGACCTCACCCACGACAGTTACTGAGCCCCCCCACCACGACAAGGTGGAGATCCTATGGGGGGGATACCTATTTACCTATACCAAGTCAATTGACTTATCTTTACGTCTGGTAACTAGCTGAGGCAATTTTCGTACCTTTATTATCACCTATATTAATTTAATTATATTCGTCAAATGATGATTTCTTAATCTAACAATCTTCCCGTAAGTACCTATAAGTATGTAGGTAGGTATGCTACGAGTAGATAAGTGCTTAGGTATTATTTTTTATCAAAGTATAGATACAAATTTTAAATATTTTATCATAATGATCTGCGTGATTAAAAACGATTTTTTGTACAGAATTTACGCGGGGCCTATCATTTTGTTTGATAATTATCTACTTCGGTAAGTATTAGGTAGGTACCTACGCATCGACTGACAAATAACGATTGGTTACATGTGGACCCCGAATGATTGAACATATGGTATAATGGATAGAGCATATATAGATACAGCCTTACCTCTACTCCATTCAAAACTGGAGATCAAGATAACATCAAGCCAAACCTTCGATCAACAATAATACAACATTGTTGATCGAAGAGCCAAACAACACGTCCCACATATTTACGACCGGTTTCTATCCATGAATTTTGAGATTCGAGATTCGTGTTTGACATATTTCGTAATAAGCTCATGTCAAAAACGAATTTAAATCTAAGTAAAACAAATGGATAGATCGGATATTGTATTCAACGGTTAGGCTATCAGCCACAAGATCCAGCAATCAGTTACGTATGTATCTAAGAGGTGAGATAGTGGGTTTCAGCTCCAACTTCAGGTGACTGAAGAGCCAAATCCCCCTAGTCATAAACTTGTCACGGCGTGAGGCCAATACCAAGGGTGATTGCTCACAGGGAGTGTTTTTTTTAATATTTTTATACACACCTGTAGCCCTGAAGGGGTAGACAGAGGTGTAATATTACACCCGCATTTCGCCATGTTGTGAATTTTGGGTCCTACGAAATAAGGACCGGAACGAACCTAACTATTGCCGTTAGCCCGTTACCGGGCACATTGCCAGACTCCGTGACTGAGAATTCGGAAAAACTCAGTAGGTAACCCTTTTGTCTGACCTGCGGGCGAAGTCCAGTTTGATTGATATTTCCTCAGGCTATTTGAAGAAAGTTAAACCTCAACGCAGCCGCTAGTCACTAGTATTATCTCCTCGAATCAATCGTGGTCATCATCATAAGCTTATTTGACTTTCTTAAATTTGACTATTTGAGATAAGAACTAAGTATGGTTTTACTATCCGGCTATGTATATTTTCGCTTATGTTGAATCGGTTACCTACTTACCGCTTCTATGTAAAGACTTTGAAGTCACATAACAGTTTCAAACCGCATGATTCACACTTGAGTTATTTTCGCGTGTCTGAAAGAAGCTTTTAGATGACCGTAAGATAACTTTGAACGTAAGTATGTAAATATTGCATTAGCTGGTATTCCAGTAATCAGTGTTTATATAAATCTGAAGCCATGTGTTCATAACGACTCATCGTTGAAGAGAACTGTGAATGTAGCAAATGTGAAATGTAAACTACAACGCTCGATTTGAATTTTTAATTATCGCTTGCCCTATGCTCGGTATGGCAGCCGGGCCATGGAGATCTTTGACAGTCGTTATAAGAAGTCATTACTTCTGAATTAACTAACACTAGTCTAAACCATAGAATCCCTTTGGAGGTCACACAGGCAGTCGCTCTGTGGAGAAGCTAATACTTAAGTATTCAGTGAAATCCGGTAAGACTTATAAGCGGACACCAGGTTGCAACTAGGATAACGCGGAAAATGAACGGAGGAAACTAAGTACTTACAAAGTATTTTTGGTCAACATAGCCTAAGCATTCATTATATATTTTGGTTTCCTCATCCGACATACTCCCACGGAAATCAGTGCCCTTTAAAGGCTTCGACCCAAATTAGGTCTCATAACGTTCTAGAGTACCTAGGTGCATAATCATTCTGACTTGTGTCTGGTGCTCGCATTTTACTCCACTATTTACATCTAGGACAAGACGTAGCCCGCGGATCCGCCCGCGTGAAATATACACCCAATCTTTCTCAGGATACTGGATACACCTTACTGTGAAAACCAAACTAAAATCCAATCGTACACTCAGACAGGAAGAAATTGCTACGTATAGCTGCGCAGTAACGAGACTTATCATTTTGGATGCTGATTATTTAGTAGTTTTTTTTTTTATATAGACTCACGCCTGTATCCCCGAAGTGGTAGGCAGAGGTGTAATACACCCACATTTCGCCATGAATTTTTAGGTCCCACGTAATAGGGGGCGAGCCTATTGCCGTACCGGGCACATTACCAGACTCCGTGCTGCTACTGAAAATTTCCTAACGGAAAAACCCAGAACTTATAAACTACTTTAGTTATTCTCTTTGTGTTAGCTATGGGATAAGTAAGTACCTAAAACAGTTTTCATTCAAACTATTATAAACACTGGTCACTGCAAATACTAATTAGGGCACCTGAGAACTAATTTGCACGTTTTTATTAAATCTATCAACAGTAAATAGTCTATCAACAGATGTTTATGGTTGACTGCTAAAGCTAATTAACTAAACACCAACACTAATTAAACATAAAAAATATTGAAATGTAAGAAACTGAGTACCTATTGCCGTTTCGGATGAATGGTCGTACCTATCTAAGTCTGTGCAGGTGGCGTTCTGAGATCAATGAAGCCAAACTTTCTTCTAGTTTCAATTTGTAGTAACGGAATTGATGGCCACACGTTTACAGAAAAAGTTGAATTGAATTAGAAGAGTGGCTGGAGAGTGCGGAACCACCGCGATTCTGTAGAGGACACGGCGTTGTAAACTTTAGCAGAATCCATAATTTAGGCGCTATGATCGTAACCTAATCGTGGCAGCTGGCTTGACAACCAAGCTCCTTGCGCCCGACCTCTTTCTAGGGTCTGGTGCGAGAGATCTTGTAACGCCACCGTGACGGTGGCGTTACAAGATCTCTACGACGGTGGCGTTACAGACGGTGGCACCGTCTTCTTCTGTGAGGCAGTCGTGCTGATCAAGGAGCGACACATCGGCGCAATCCCAATCGTAGATCAGAAAGCGCCGCGTTCGCGACGACCTTCAGCCAAACTAAATACCTATGCTTGTGGACGGCGACTCCAGGAGCTGCTGATCGACCGCCGCTAGATCGAGGGGGTGGCGCTGTCTCCACTTATAATGGGGAAATCCCTAAGTGACGAGGCCCGCCAGCACCAAACGGCGGGTCAATATTCTATCTATCCATGAACTACGACTACTACTGGAGAGTATCTCTAGTATTTGATATATTATCAAATATTGGGTCTTGGCCGTAAGTGACGTTGTTAGTTCTGAAACTATTGACCCTACTCGTAAGAGTCATCACTTGATATGTAGAGCTGGACAATAGTGTTATTGTTAGGATGTAGTTTCTACATAATTCAATTTTTAAGTGTGGCTCCTCTGAAATTTTTTTCAAGATGGCCTTTCCTAGCAAGAAAGCAATTTAAGTTTGAATTCATGATTTGAACATCCGGAAGTATCCCTCCAAATACTTGACTAAGAGACAAAAACTTTTTCACTACTGACACCAATTTCAGTGATGACACTTATTCTGCTCACCCTTCACTGTGATAAAAGTATGTTATTAAGGCCGGCGCTGACTGACGACACGGCGCGGCACGACATGTTTCGGTAGCCTGAAGGACGCCCCATGCCGCGTCATAGCGAATAGCACTTCTTGCTGAAGATGAAGAAAGACAAATACAAACTGATATGTTAAAGAGAAAAACAATTGTGGGTACATAATTAATGGAGAACAAGATTTACTAACGGTGGATTCCGCAACTTATGTAATGGCATACTGCGGGACGCCGTGGCATACCGCGGCGTCCCGCAGTATGCTACGACATCCCGCAGTATACCACGGCGTGTCGCGATATGATTTTATCAAAATAATAAAGTAGGTAATATGAAGTTTAAACTCATTAAAATAAGAATTATAATAACTTGATAAGTAATAAAATCCTTTACAGTGCCGTGCCGCGATGTCAGTGTACGCCGGCCCTTACAGTACTAAAGATAAAAGCGGATACTTATCGGTAATAAAATGACCTTGATTGAGCAATGAATGTTATCACTATGAACACACAGATAGCTGAATATTGAACAAATTACATCATCATTACCTTCTAAGACAAACTATTCTATTGAGTAAGAATTAAACTAAAAATATTCTAAAATATAATATATTTCATACATAAATATAAAAATAAAAAAACAATAAATTTATAAACAATATAATAAAAATACCATAATGGATATTTAGCAACTTTGCAGTACAGTTACCAATAACATGAGCTGTGCTTAAAAAGATTACATAACCTAATAGAAAATGATATCACTTGTTTGTAAAAAGAAAATAAATGTGTAGCATCTATAGATCATAATATCTAATGCTATATTGCTTTTAATTTCATATTATTTACTCAGTCAATCCTTGCAGACATCCAGGGCCTCTTGTTTCTCTTCAGAAAGTTCCTTGCCTGTAGCATCAAGCATTTTGCGTGCAAAATCGTTGATGGTCAAACCTTGAACAATCTTCCACTGACCGTTAGCAGTAGTGACTGGGAATGAGAAGACAACATCACGAGGTGTTCCATAGGATCCATCAGATACAACACCCATACTAACCCAGCGGTCTCCACTTCCCAAGAACCAATCCCTCATGTGATCAGAAGCAGCTTTAGCTGCTGACAAGGCTGAGGACATTTTCCTGGCGGCGATAACAGCCGCTCCACGTTTCTGTACAGTGGTTACAAAGCTGGACTTCAAGTATTCATCATCATTAATAGCTGCTGGGACAGGCTTTGAAGCACCACCAATAGAGACAACAGCGTTTGACGCATCAGGAAACTGGGTAGATGAGTGGTTTCCCCAAATGATGACATTCTTAACATCTTTGACTGGTACACCAAGTTTAGCAGCCAACTGAGACTGAGCACGATTCTGATCAAGACGAGTCATAGCTGTGAAGTTTTCTTTTGGAATGGATGGAGCATACTTAGAGCAAATAAGAGCATTTGTGTTAGCAGGGTTGCCAACAACAAGTACTTTGACATCTTTACGGGCTACTTTGTCGAGAGCCTGACCTTGCTCCTTAAAAATGCGAACATTGGCAGCCAGGAGGTCTTTCCTCTCCATACCTTCTTTCCTAGGCATGGCACCTACTAAAAATGCAGCAACAACATCTTTAAATGCTTCCTCAGGTTTGGCAGTAGGTAGCACTCCTGCCAGAAGGGGCAAGGCACAATCAGCCAGCTCCATAACAACACCCTCAAGGACTCCCATCATGGGAGCTATATCAAGAAGATGAAGGTATACTGGCTGGTTGGGGCCAAATACTGCTCCAGATGCAATCTGGTAAAGCAGGGAGTATGCAATCTGGCCTGCAGCTCCGGTCACCACAACTTTGACAGGTTCAGCCTGAAAACAAAAAGTGTAGAATCAGATACACTTACAATCATAATTTTATCATTATTATATTAAAAAGTCTAGTCTTTAATCATAGTTCATGCAAATAAAGTTTAGTTCTTGAACTAGGTAGCAAACAACATGACTCAATTTTCAAAATACATTTCATATTATTGTCATTATGTAATAGTACAAAACAAGATCATTGCCAAAAGTTTCCATGAATACAGAATAATAGATAGAAAAAACTGAAAGTTAAAATTAGAAGTAAGGGAATCTTATTATCATCAAAACCAGTTTTAATTGAAATCGTGTTTTAACGATTGTAGTGCGCTAATTCTTTTTTTTTACAACTAATATTAGTAAGCATTTGGATAGACACCTTTGCAAAAGTATTAAAAAAAAAATTCAAAGTTGGTCTTGGCCGTAATAACGACAATAGCGCAAAAACACGCTGTATTTCATTACTTTACAAAGAATATACCGGTTAATTGAAAACAAATTAAAGGTCAAATCAAAGTCAATGGAAAGTATAACTTATTATCTTACCATTTTTATGTGTATGTATTGTACTATAAAAATCTAGATAATCTCTCTTGCCGTGTAGACTAGCTGAACCTTCAAAATGAATTCCACTGTGTCGAATTCTGTTTAAAGTACAGATTTTACGTCGTAGAAATTCGTGTCCCGTGTGCAAGACCGCCTGTAATTGACAGATTGTGACAGATCAGCCGACAAACGTCATGTGTTGTGTGACACTGACAGCAGTAGAATTTAGTAGAGTCACAGTAAATATCTATGCTCTATGGTCACAGCATGAGCATACTGGTCACAGGTGAAAAGAACAATGGCAGAATAGGGAAGATTACTGCAAAGTTAAACCACCAGATGGCGGTATCACCGACTACAGTAAACAACAAAGAGATTGGATATATAATACATAGAGGTAGCCCTAGTACTGAAAAATTTTACACAGTCAACTGACGTGTAAGATACAATTTAGACAATTTAATGCCATCAAATTATATAACTTTAGTGACTCATCTTTTATGACAGTTCTATCATGATTTTGAATTTAGCCGTATAATATTTATATCGACTTTTCAAGTGTTGTAAGAAATCTTATCGATATGTCTATCCACCGTATATTTTTATCTCGTTATTTTTTAGATTCTTTGTGCACGTGATAAAGATTTATAAAATAAGTGGATTGCTGCAGTATGTCGTGGAGAAAATTGGGTGCCTAGAAAGCACCATATAATTTGTTCCAAGCATTTTACTGCGGAATGTTTTTATAGTAATGACAGATGGCGCAGACTAAAAGAAAATTCTGTGCCAACATTACTCCTCCATTCTAAACGTATCAGTGTGAATGTTTAAATAATTACTTGCTTTTACTTTTATTAGGGTAGCAGCGCCAAACAGGAGTCGGATCTTGGGCTCCATTCGATGTCTCGACCAAAGGAATAATTTAATTTTAATATTTTCTACAATTTTATTATCAGTGCATAATGTTCCCACCAAGAACGTAGGGTCCCAAGCCAACCTCATCTGCAAGTGGTGTACCTGCTTATCAACGGATGAGGCTGTGGCAAACAAAACATTAGGCTCGCCACCTATTACGTGGGATCAAAAGTCTGGCAAAAAGTGGGCGTTTAATATGCCTCTGACTACCCCTTCGGGGAAACAGGCGTGAGCCTATGTATGTATGTTATAAACAATATTCAGCCAGCTACCTGCAGTTACACTGTTGCCACGAAAAGCCACGACATGCTAAGCGACAAGCGATTTCGATGTTTATTTCTGCAGTTTAGTTCTGCACTGAGGTGACAGCGCCGGCGGCAGAATAGAGAGCGGCATAAACATTGAAATCGCTTGTCGCTCAGCGTGTCGCGGCCGTTCGTGGCCAGGCTGTTAGACGACATCCACTCATTTCATAGTTTTACTATATCCTTACTAATACCTATTATAAATGTAAGTGAATTTATTTATTTGTTAAGCTTTCACATTTTGACTACTCAATCGATCATAAAAAGTTCAATGCACGTTGCTGGGAGTAATGGGAGTACAGAAAAAGGTGTAAAGTACTTTTTATCAATCGGCATTGGCCTATAAATCAAGCTTCAGGTATCATCAGTGATTGCTAGGGTGGCAAACACAAAGGGTATGCTTATTTATTTTAATATACTCATCATCATAATCAGCCTTTAACAGTCCACTGCTGGACTAGGCCTCTCCTTTGAAAGGAGGAATTGGCCTACTATACCACGCTGGCCAAACGGGTTGGTATAGGGTTTGTATCAAGTTTTCCTTCTCTTACAGTGCTGTTCTCTGCATAATATGCTCCCTCTGTCGGCTCTTACGACACCCATGGGATGATATAGGGTGGTGACATTCCGTATTCTTAATCCGTCACCACACGGACAATATTTAATAACTAATATGCATTAAAACGTGGCTTTTTTCTTTCTTTAGTGTACGCGTGCGCCTTCCATAAATGAGACATCTTCTGTTTCTCCGACAACCAGCACTAAAGCGCCTACGTTAGTTACAATTTCTCCGCCAGTAGGTACAGAAGCGATGAAAATCGTGTGCGCTAAACACTTACGTACAATAGAAAAACTACAAAAAGAAGTTTTTCACCTTGAGCAGCTTGTTAAAAGACGTTTGTTAAAAATTAATTACCTATTTAAGACAACGTTCTAAACGTCTGATGAAAAAGAACATTGCTATGAGTTCACGTATATGTCGGCGATACGCCAGGGTTATCGTGTCCAGTCCAGACTCCATTATAATAAAAAGACTCACGTAATATTACTTGGTTTATTTTCAGACGATTTCTAGCACAGAATTGAATTAAAATGTGAAATACATTACACTTAATGTTAACAACTGCCACTTCCTTTTCAACATATAATTGAAATTACTGTACAATTAATTATCAAAAATCAACATTAATATTGTTATGAATATTGCACAACACCATATGATTTATTTTATACGAATAACAAATCTATTGTAATAATCAAACGCTGCTTTATAACATTCGCAACAGATGGCGCTATCAACAGGATGTAAATATATTATAAGCGCAGGTTATTTATTACCGTTAACATAAAAGTATCAGAATAATGTTATTTAATACTAATTGATTTTACTTTGAAAGTTTCTGGAGTTATCTTAATTATTAAGCGATAAATTAAATACCCAATATTTATAAAACAGTGAAGCAGTCAATACAGTGTCTAATATTCTAAAGTAGTGAAGTTCTCAGTTCTGTGTTCACAAATAGTTATTTAAATATCAATCTTAAATATTATTAACATTTTCGTAACAATATAATCATTATATATTAATTTGCGCCCATATATACTTGATAGTTTGCAAAACGAAAATATCGTGAAGAAGGATTTGATAATTTTAGATAACGTGAAAAATAACAGTGTTATTAAAAAATACCTTTCACTCGCGGCTGGTGACAAAACACGTGAGATTAGCTTCAAGTTAAAAAAAATGCTGTGACGCTTCATTATTATGTGCTACTGAGTACCCATTTGAAACAAAAAAATATAGATTCCGTTTAAAAATGCAAATCATTATATAAATACTATCCATTAACTAGCGTTCTGTAACTCGCCGTGTGGTTGACGGCATAGAATACAAGTACCCCTATCTTCCCGTGGGTGTCGTAAGAGGCGACTATGGGATAACACGATGCAAATACCATCTTTGCGTATAGACGGAAAACTCGACATCAAACCCTATACGACTGCCTCGTTGGTCTCGCGGCATAAATGTGCGCGTGGGATCGGGAGGTCCCGGGTTCGATTCCTGGGTCGGGCAGTGTTATTGGGTTTTTCTGTCACGAAAATCTCAGTAGCAGCACGGAGTCTGGAAATGTGCCCGGTACGGCAATAGGCTCGCCCCTTATTACGTGGGACTAAAGTATATCTGGCGAAAAGTGGGTGTAGAAATACACCTTTGCCTACCCCTTCGGGGATAAAAGGCGTGACGTTATGTATGTATGTATGTAACTAGCGTTCTGACTGCTGTGGACACAAACTTACGGAATGTATAACATGTACATACTTACTTTTACAAGTCTGTTTGATTTTGAACCTATATTATTGAAACTTTGATCGATATCGATAGGGGATTTGCTCAATCACAAAAAAATTAAAAAGTTACGAAATTTGTGTTCAAATTGTCTTTAGCCCTAACTGACAAACATAGTGCCATCTTCTTCTGGCAACTCTAATTTGTCATATGAGTGTAGCTATATTCAATTTGTTCATAAAAATATCGTTCATTCCATGCTTTAGTTATTCTTCCATGGTAAACAATGAATTTTGGCAAGTATGACATTTGAGTGACAACTTGACAACTCGTTTAGACTTCTAACTTTGGATGCGCGATCTCATTATCGCATCTCAAACAAGTCACTAAAACAGAAACATTGTACCATCTTTATTGTTATTGATAATTACATACATGAGAACTGTTTTGTCTATATAAATCAGTATAGATATATTGTTGTCTTCTTGATGACAATATTTGAAAAGCGCGCTACGAAAGTTTGTTTACTGTAGTTGCTTGCGCTGCCATCTGCGTCGAGCTTTGCGTAATGTTCCCTATTTGGTCTGGGTTTGTTGTGGCGACCTTAAACTTCATAATATGAACAAAACAAATTGTTATTTTATTCTACGATTTTTAATTATTTCACTTTGTCTCGTTAAAGCCGGAGTATTTTATGATGATAAAATTACGAAATAGGTACATACCTAGGATGATGTTCCTAGGTACATACCTAGGTACTTTATTATTTGATCAGAGAGCGAGAAAGGTTGGACAAGGTTATATTTCTTTGTACCGTAAAACGGGGCTATTTGGGACATGTTTTGACATACTTTAGAAAATATCTTATTGAACATCGCGTTATATGCTCTCAAAAAATTGTATGGGTATGGGAACGCCCCTTTGCTTATATAATATACGTTTGGAAAAGCTAAAACAAAAACCAGAATAGAAAAAAATAAATAAAAATGATGCTGTCCCAAATATCACCTACTTGGGGCTATTAGAGACAGCATTAAGAAACGGTTGTTTTATCCATATTATGAATCAAAATAACCACTTTTAACAGGTTTAGCGATACTTGGGACAAAGAACAATAAATTCCATAGAGAGGTATCAACTTTTTGTTATGGATTGGCACAATTTTTGACTTTGGTTTATACTGAGAGCAAAGTTCGATAAATGTTATTATAATTATAAAACTTAATTATAATTATAAATATAAATCCATCAGATCTAGGGGAAATCCCCATTCTCCCATATGCTTGATATAATCGACGAACGTTTTTTCTTCAGCCTCCGAAAATAATGTAGGGTCTTGAATGTAGTGTGCTCTCTTTAAGATGAAGGTTTATTGTGCTTTTTGGAACACTATACTTCTCTGCCGCTTGTCTGATAGACAGCTTTATAGATTTAACGTCTAATACAGCCTTGTTCAAGTCATCTATAGTGTAAGAGTTGTATGGCATGAAACGTTTACCTTGTCTCAGGTTTCTATGTTCTCGTGTATTTTCGTACCATTATAAAAACGTGTTTTATCTGAAAATTACAAAAAACCTTATAAAATACATAATAATAGCAATAAATAAAAAAAGCACAAAAGTGAGGGGGCTATTTTTGAAACTGTCCTAAATAGCCCCGCATCAGTGTCCCAAAAAGCCCCAGACACATTATTTATCATAAATCAAAAACTATAAGCTTATCAGAATCTAGTATTAGCAAGGAAACACCGTGATAACAGATATATACGTTTTTAATAAACAATAACACTCTTACTTATTATGAGGTTCCGCTGCGGGAGAAGTTTTGACAAGAAGAAAAAACACAGCCTCTGACTTTTTCACCAAAACTCGAATCGAAACTGTCGAATAGACTGTCATTGACAGTTTTTTTTTTTTTTTTTGGGATTTTATGACCTGGTAACTGGACCTTTAGGTCAAATCTTATTTTATTTTAACGGACACTGCACATTCACTTAATTTTTAAATTGTTTTAACAGTATTTTTAATGTATTTATATATCGGTTTGTAAGTATTTTTGTCTTTCAATAACTCTTCGAGTGGCGGCGGGCGGGAGAAAGAATCGCACTTAATGTTCACTTCACTGAGTTCACTAGCCAACACTAATCTGTCAAGCAGGAAGTTTTGACAGTCAAAGATAAGATGTGCAACGGTTCCTTGAGTTCCTTCTTGAGATTCACAATGTGGGCATGTATTGCTTGTAATAATGCCAAGTCTAGCAAGGTGTGACGGAGCAGTATTATGGCCAAAGCGCAATCTATTTATCGTAGTGATAAAGTCTCGGCTGGCTTCCTTCAATCTATTGTACCAGGGTCTAACAGGTAATTCTTCTTGTATACGGCCGTAAAATTTTCCTTTAGTGTCTTGGTCTTTCTTCCACAATTCTAACCATAAGTTACAAACATTTTCATTAATACATTGCAAGAAGTCAGTCATAGGAATGTCCATTGCATTTCTAACATCAATAGCATTACTACCTTCATATGCGGTTTTATCAACTATTTCATTGCCATAGATACCTCGGTGTGAAGGTACCCACAGAAAAGCAATGCTTTTGTGCTTGAGGTAATATTGATAAATTATTTCTTTGATGAAATATAGAATATAATTTGTCTTAAAAGAAACTGTAAGGTTAGTTAAGGCTTTAATCAAACTCAGTGAATCAGAAACAATCAAAAAGTATTTGCTATTGTTAATTTGGCGAATATGTTTTAATGCCTGATAAACCGCATATGCCTCTGCAGTGAATATGGTGCATGTATTGTGTAGAACAAAGCTTTGAGAGAATTGAATTTGTGGATCATATATAGCAGCACGCACATAATCACTTCCTTTACTGCCATCAGTGTAAATAACATAATAATTCTTATTATCTGCCATAAACTGTAACATATCTAAATTGTTATTGATGGGATTTTGCAATTCTTTGACGGGATGTGTGATACACTGATAAGAGAAGGAGTAACATGGCCATGGGCATTGTTTTCTAATACCAGTAAAACTGTTTTCTGTTTCCAGCAATATTTTGGACAATGTTGGGGATTTACCATTTAAGAGAATCTCGCCTGTTGTTAGAGGTCCAGGATTTCTACATACAGAAGGTACTATTTTGTTTATTATTTTCTTGTTATCTGCAGCAATTAATTTAAGACAGAATCTCTCTGCAAGTAGAATGCGTCTCAAAATTAGGGGCATTATTTTAGTCTCCACTTCCATGGCCCTTATGGGAGTAGAGCACATTGCACCAGAAATTGTTCTCAAAGCCCTGTTCTGCAATAGATCTAGTTTATTTACATGAGTACTATTTATATACACTAATGAGCTATAATCAAAATGGCTTCTAACTATACTTTTATACAAAGTTGACAATATTTTCGGGTCAGCTCCCCATGTAACGCCTGCAAGACATTTTATTATATTTAATCCTTTAAGAGCATTTTTTGATATGGTTTTAATATGTTCCTCAAAGGTTAATTTCTTATCTAATACTATGCCTAAAAATTTCTTAACATTCACTGGATTTATAAATTCTCCATTATATATTACTTTTGAATATGTGTTCTCACTTCCAAATATCATGGCACTACTTTTGGAGGGATTAATTTTTAAATGTAACACATCATTGTAATAGTGAAATATTTGGGACAATGCTCTGTTAATATTGTCTATTGCAATTTCTACATTATAATTACTACTGTACAAAACAATATCATCAGCAAACTGCAAAATATCTACATTACTATTTACAAATTTACAGATTTCACTTGTATATATATTGTACAACAAAGGAGATAGTGTAGCACCCTGCATTGTACCTTTAGATGCACATTTTGGACCATGCAATGTATTATTATGCCTTACATAAAGTGTTCTACTATCCAAAAAAATATATATCCATTTACATAGTTGACCAGGCACACCTAACCTAGACATAACTTGTACAAGTATAGCCGGATCTAGACTGTCAAAAGCACCCTGAACATCTAAAAATACACAAACAGTGTTTAACTTATTATCTTTTGCATGTTTCAGGTCTGAAATTAAGGAAGTGAAGCTGTCTGCACAACTTCGTCCTCGACGAAATCCATATTGTACATGCGGAATGATGCCGTTAGATTCCATATACCAATCCAAACGATTTTTAATCATGTTTTCAAATAGTTTACCTAGACATGAAGACAGTGATATTGGTCTATAAGAGCTGGCAAGCTCGAGAGGTTTATCTGGTTTGAGTATCGGAATGACACATTGTGTTTTCCATGATTGTGGAATACATTTACAATGCCAAAGTAAATTAAGAATATTAAGAAATATTTTTTGTGCTGATTCATCTAAATTTTTAATAGTACAATAGGGGAAATCATCTAAACCAGGTGTAGTGTCTTTCCGAGATAACAAACTCATTTTAAATTCAGACCATGTAAAAGCATCTAGCAAAAATTTTGAATTTGGATTATCATTATTTAATTCGAAAATATTGCCTAAACTATTAATATTATTTAGATTGCTATTGTCAGATAATTTATCTAGAAATTGAGAAATAAACTCATCTTTATATGATTTATTACCAGCTCTTATACCTTTGAACATTTTTAGAAGATTCCAAATCTTACTTATAGGAGTAGTTCTATTAAAAGTGTTACATAAGCTATTCCAACATATTCTCTTTTGTTCTGATATGGTTCTTTTTTTAAGTGCATCCTTTCTTTTATAATCTAAATAGTTCTCCATAGTAGGATCACTTCTATATAGTTTCAATGCATTGTAAGAGGCAATAACACTTTTTTCACAAATGTCATTCCACCAAGGAGCTGGAGGTCTACTTTTGAAATTATTTGGTTTATTAAGTTTAGGAATTGTCATAACTTTTAAATTATCCAATCGAGAACAAAAATCATTATAGGTTGAAATAGGATCATATAATTTTAGAACTAAATCATTAAATATTGTTTTAGAAATAGTTTTAAACTTTTTCCAATCTGCTTTGTTATATATAAACCTATCAACAGGAGGATTAATATAATATTTATCTATATGCAGTGAAATCTCTGTTATTGTTGGGTAGTGATAGCTGCCCATGGCATCATCATGTACAGACCACTCGCATATTGATGCGAGGTTAGCACTAATAAAGCTTACATCAATTGCAGACGGATTTCGTCTCGGGTTGTTAACAGTTGTTAAACTACCATCATTTAATATACATAAATCCAAGTCATCAATGATATTAAATAAATCCTGACCTCTGCTCTTAGTGGATAGACAACCAAAAGCGATGTGGTGTGCATTAAAGTCACCACTTACAAATATAGGCTTTGGAAGATCATTGATAATATTACGTAGTCTATTGATCCGTATGTGTCTACTAGAAGGAGGACAGTATACACAAAGAATAGTCAAGCTACCATGCACCGTAGATAAGGACAGAGCTACAGTTTGAATTTCTTCATAAAATCTAGTGTTTAAAACTTTGTACTTTAAATATGGCTTAATTAGTATTGCTACACCATTATGAGTATTTTTAGAATTTTTATTATAAATATTATATCCAGGTATTCTAAAACTATTGTCTTTAAACCATGTTTTGTTAAGTAAGCAAATGTCAATATTTTGTTTTTGTAAGAATTGAATCAGTAAGGGTTTTTTATTTTTAGCACTTTGAATGTTATATTGAGCAATACGTAGCTTAGACATTGTATGACTTGGATCCATTACTTGAGGTTTTTAATAAGTGTTTCTCTAATGGTATTTACAGTGGTAGGCGTATTATCGCCCTTATTACCCAGTTCCACCAACGTCTGTACCAGGGCCTTAAGTACATCGTTGTTGGCAACTATTTGGGCTTTGATGTCTACTTTAGGAGAGACATCTCTAGAGTTATTTACACTATGTACAGTATTATTTACAGATGTATTTACAGACTTATTTACAGATGTATGTACAGACTTATTTACAGATTTATTTACAGTGTTAATTGGTTTCATTTTTGGAGGTGGCAAGGGTGGAAATTCAATGTTATCACTTGAGTGTTGTTTTGTGATTGTAGCACTTGCATATGTTATCTTATTTTTCTTTTCTAATATTTTATTTAACTTAATTGGACATAATCTCGAAATTGCAAGATGAGGCCCGCTGCAATTGCAACAGCAGATCTCTGTTGGTCTATCACATTCTTTATATAAATGCTCACCTCCACAAATGGAACATCTTTGTTTGCCATTACATATCCTAGCGGAGTGGTTAAATTTAAAGCATCGGAAACATTGCTGTAATGGGGGTATATATTCGAAAACTCGGTATGAAAACAAATCGTATTGTACATTGTCTGGGAGAATATTCGATAGAAAAGTAATGCTAACTGTTTGTAATGGTACTCGCTCTTGTCCTACCTTCTTTGTGAATCTTCTTATAGCTATTATTTCATAAATTGATGATAATTTTGTGTATAGTTCTTTGTTCGAAATGTTTGCTGGTACAAATCTAATTATGCCTGTTTTTTCTATTTGCGCAGCCGGAATAAATGCTTTCAAGCCATGTTTGTTATGAAAAGCACTGTTGTTAATAAAGTTATTGGCCGTATTATACTGTTTAAATATGACTGCTATTTTATTTCCGTTGATTCTCTGTATAGCCGTCACTCCTTTTATCTCACTTGAAAATATGTGATTGAGATAGATAGGGCTCTTATTGCCTATTCTATCTTTATTGTTTGTAGCTTCTATAAACACTTTAAAATCTGTACAAGTTGCATTTTCTGGGTAAAGTCTTTTATAGTCTGGTTTTGTATAAGGTATGTAGTCATAATTCTCACCGCCGCCGCCATTACCACAGTCCTTCTCTGTCCCGCCGTCTCCAGCCTCAGGCCGAGGACGTTTATGTGAGGTGGGCGGGTTATCCCCGCCCCCCTCATTTCCCACCATTTCCACGGGATTGCACACCTATCACTATTGTTTTGGATCAACTTTTAAGCAAAAACCACCGAATATTTAGTAAAAAATTAAAATTGAAAAATTTTCTTATCCGCGCTTTTTTAAGGTTCCCGCCAGAATCCTCATTGACAGATGAAAATTGGACATTGCATCATAGAGATATGCATTGCATTGGCAATCAATGTGTTGCCATAGTTTGTAAGATAAATCTACTATGCACGTACCATAGAGATATTAAGAATAGAGTGGCAGAGTGGGGCCTATTCGTGTCCGCCGGTGGGAGAGAGAACGCAACATTAGAGGCCCTCTGCATCTCTCTCTAACAATACATGCACAACATCAACATTACGCAGTGGCGTGCTACCTGTAACTATTATTTAAATCAGTTTATTAGTAATCAATAGTTTAAAAGTTGTTTTTATTGATACACGAAGATAGTTTGAAGTGACAAAAATGTTTATATATTTTTAAACTATTGATTACTGATAAACTGATATAAATAATAGTTACAGGTAGCACGCCACTGCGTAATGTTGATGTTATGCATGTATTGTTAGAGAGAGATGCAGGGGGCCTCTAATGTTGCGTTCTCTCTCCCACCGGCGGACACGACACAGTATTGAGATAGGTACTGTTCTGCCACTCTATTCTAATATCTCTATGGCACGTACCGAAAGTTATCGTCTGTTTTACGGTATTTGATTGTTGCCATAGACAATGGTGTGACAGGATGGACAGGACGTGAGTGCTATTGATCCTTATCGATTATTAAATAAATAATCAATACGATGGTCGAACCCAATACCTTCTGTTCAGTCCATTGGTATCTCCACTATCTCCACTACGCTGCGGTTGGCCAATGGAAACCATGGGTAGCAAAATATATTGAAAATACATTAGACTTAGATATTATGATTAGATTAACTTAGAGACTTTGAAATAGATTTTCGACGTTCATAAATATATTGTTAAAAATTCAGTCCTTTTTTTACTGTAGTAACTTTTTACACTGTCCATTAATGACATAACTACACTTAACCTCAAAATTATTTTCTGTTGCTGCCTTTACAGGCTTTTAAAGTTCTGCGGTTCTTCAACTTATTAAAGCAGAACTACGTTATTAATGTTTTAAAGCCATAAAGCAACATAATGTCGTCGCTCTTACGCTCCACTAAATTTGTGCGATACTTTACTGGTGCGGCGAGAACACTTATCCTCAACTCTGCTAAAACCGCAGAAGCGAATTTGTTGATTAACCCGAAAGCACTAAGTGCTGCCAATAAGTAAGTAATTAAAGTTTCTTCTTTAAGTTAGATTCTACATTTTTTTAAGTTATATGGATTGAAATATCCATAAGTGTATATGCATCTGAATGCAACTCGTTCACCAATCGATTTCGCGAAATGATTGATATCATAGTTTTTTTATCCATATACCATCTGGGACATACGACACAACTGTGGGTGTACTAACACTTAGTAAATAATTATAAACAAACAATTTTTACTTAACGCAAACCCTTAAAAAAATTTACTTGTACTCTGGTAGCCTGCACATCCTCTATTTCACTAGATGCATAGTTGAAATGGCATGTTTCCGACCGGACCAAATGTCCTCTTATCATTTTGATTTTTTTGTTTTTATCTCATAAGTCTTGTACATACTCATTGCCTAAGATTCTAAAAGATGATTCAAAATGTCTTTGTGTTCAGACCAGGCTGCCTCATGTGTCTGAAAACTGATTAAATTTTATATTTTTTTCTAGTGTTCTGTTGAGAGACTATGCCACATCAAAGAAACCAGAAAGTTTAGAGCCATTGCTGCAGAAATTAGATGCTGAAGTAAAAAGGTTTGGAAGAATCACCAAGAAGGACATTGATGAAGTATTTGATGAAATCAGATCAAAAAATGACATCACAAGCTCACAGTCTCTTCTTGTCATCAGATGCTGTGGTAAACTTGAATGCATTCTTATATTTCTACATACATACATACATAGCGTCACGCCTTTTATCCCCGAAGGGGTAGGCAGAGGTGTATTTCTACACCCACTTTTCGCCAGATATACTTTAGTCCCACGTAATAAGGGGCGAGCCTATTGCCGTACCGGGCACATTTCCAGACTCCGTGCTGCTACTGAGAATTTCGTGACAGAAAAACCCAATAACACTGCTCGACCCAGGAATCGAACCCGGGACCTCCCGATCCCACGCGCACATTTATGCCGCGAGACCAACGAGGCAGTCGCATAGGGTTTGATGTCGAGTTTTCCATCTCTACGCAAAGATGGTATTTGCATCGTGTTATCCCTTAGTCGCCTCTTACGACACCCACGGGAAGATAGGGGGTGGTGACACTTGTATTCTATGCCGTCAACCACACGGCTTATATTTCTGTTATATATTATATGTGATAGGGAAATGACTTGATTCCTTAGAAGCCTTTTCAAGGGTATGCTAAGCTAATTACCTTCATGATACACTGGATTCTAATATGACATGTAAAAAGTTACAGTGATATAAATTCTTCAGATTATCTTATTAGATCTACATTCTCTAAATTCATAATGGTTCTATTTTTTATTTATAGTCTCATGCCTGTATCCCCGAAGAGATAGGCAGAGGTGTAAATATTACACCCACATTTTGCCATGAATTTTTAGGTCCCACGTAATAGGGGGCACATTACCAGACTCTGGGCTGCTACTGAGTATTTGGATAAACTCAGTAACACTTTTGCCCAACACGGGAATCGAACCCGGGACCTCCGATCAGCAGTTGCATACGCTAACTACTGGACCATGGAGGCAGTCAATGGTTCTAATGGGAATATTTTGTTCTGGATCCATTTATTTATTTATAACTCCAGAGACAATCTACTCTAGATCAAACACACAGTACCAACAAGTCTGGCCATTGAGTTTAGTAGGCCATATCCTTCTATTGACTCACAATGCTACTGTGTTGCAAATTAGGTGAGGCCATATCCAGCAGTGAAGTGTGAAAAGCTGCATGATGATAATAATAATCCTATGACTTTGATTATTGTTTTTATTTAAATATTCATCATCATCAGCCCCTAACAGTCCACTGCTGGACTAGACCTCTCCTTTGAACAGAGGAATTGGCCTACTATACCATGCTGGTCAGCCCATTTAATTTTTATTTATATTTATAGACTCACGCCTGTATCCATGAAGGGTTAGGCAGAGGTGTAATATTACACCCACATTTCGCCATGAATTTTGGGGTCCCACGTAATAGGGGGCGACCCTATTGCCGTACCAGGCACATGAGACTCCTTGCTGAGAATTTCCTAACTGAAAAACCCAATAACACTGCCCGACTCGGGAATCGAACCCGAGACCTCCCAATCCCACGCGCACATTTATGCCGCGAGACCAACAAGGCAGTCCATTTAATTAATTTTAATTATTCCAAAAATAGGTGAGCTTGTCCCAGAAGAACTACCAGAACAAAGAACCCTGCTTGTACAGAAAATATGGGGTGTCTTGACAGAGCGAGGCATTCCTATGGACATCTCTCACTACAATGCTTTACTAAGGGTTTACATTGAAAATGAACATCCATTCTCCCCAGCCAAGTTTCTTGAAGAACTGGAAGTGAAGGGATTGCAACCTAATAGGTAATATTATTATGTTTAAATCTATTATTAATGTCTATACCAGCATGAAATTATGACCTTACATTTCATCATGGAATGAAACAGGAAGTATGTTTATATTGCTTTTGCAATTATAAAATGTGCTGTACTAGTAGAACAAAGTAAAAAATTGGGCAAGTGTGAGTTGGACTCGCGCATGAAGGGTTCCATACCATCATCTATAAAAGAAAATCACGTTTGTTGTATGTATACTTAAATACTTTTTAAGTTTCTACCTGTTTATTAAGATCGAGTAACAAATTGCTTAAAAATTACGGTTGTTGTATGGAAGCCCCCCTGTATTATTTACTTTTTTTTATTTAAATATTTATTTTGAAAAAAAAAATACACCTACATATTCTGTGAAAATTTAAAGCGTCTACCTGTTACAGTTAGTAATTTTGAAAAATACGAAAAAAAACACGTTTTTTAAGGTCCCGTGTTTTATTTAGGGTCCCGTTTTTTACCTTTTAGGTACGGAACCCTAAAAACATGTGACACATCCTTCATCTGATGTTTAGGGATTCTGTGTACTACTTCATGGGTTATGACTAGTGATCGGATAATCGGATGCATATTCACCTAAAGTTCATTTTTGGCTAAGATATTATGGAAGCGGCTTCTTAAAATATATTTCTTTAAATGTAAATCCCGGGATTCCAGAAAATTCGGAAATTTTAAACTACTCCGTAACATGGTGAGGAAACGACGTCTTTAACATGTGGTATTTATTTTAAAAAAAACTGGTCTCCATTACATAATAATTAATGTGTATTTACTTGAAGTTAATTTTAAGCTCCCCATCAATTTATGAGTATGTTGAGTGTAAGAAGAATGGTAGGCAGTGGGTGTTAATTAAAAAAATGTATATATAATAATATATGTATCATAAACGTTCAGCTTAGTTGTTTAATACTGTTACGAGCTGGGGTTCGACGATAATTTATAAGTTATAACTCACTATGCCACTTAAACTGAACTTTATTCACTAACACAATAACGCTAGATACACACACTTAATTTTCACTCCACTAATAAAAACACACTTATTTCACACTTAATTCTCAACACTAATAAAAACACCACTAAACACTTCCGAATTACTTCCCTTCGCTTCTTGTATCGCTTCGATATACAATTGTTACTGTCTGTCTCGCGCGCTCGCGCTCTATTTATACTGGCCGGATAACATCACTAGCGCATTCTAGACTCTTCCACAAAACTGTCGAAATAATCGCGAACAGTCGATGCTCGATACAGCAACGCCATCTAGTACAGAGTAGATGAATTACCTTTAAACCACCGATACATTCAATCTCTTCTAGTGCACTCATTCACCGATAGATGGCATAACACTGCCCCCCTCTTAAACGTGTTCGTCTCGAACATCGTTGGACTCATAGTAACGAGCCAACCGGTCCACATGAACTATCTTCGGTGCACCTCGCGACCCCTTCTGGATTCGATAAGTGACGTCGTTCATCCTGGTAATTATGCGATATGGCCCGTCCCATCTGGCTTGTAACTTAGGCGATTTACCTTTGCTTCGTACTGGGTTATGAAGCCACACCAAGGTCCCTCATCGAAGGCTTTGTTGTTCGCCTTCCGGTCGTAGCGAGTCTTCATCTTTTCAGACATCTGTTGTCCTGACTCCCCTGGAGCTCCTACATTGTACACCTTCAATGCACCTCTGCTACGAGTGTGTGGCCTCTTGACAGCCGCACAACTTGTGCATTTGCGGCACCAATTCTCTACGTCATCCCGATAGTGGAGCCAATAAAACCGCTCCCGGATCTTAGTAAGGGTCTTCTTAACTCCCATGTGACCTCCCGAAGCACCATTGTGATAGAGCTGCAAGACTTCCGGCACCTTACTTTTGGGCACTACCATTTGCAAATGGTACTGGTTACCGCGAGCGTTTTCCCATTTGCGGCACAGAACTCCATCCTGGACAACCAAGCTTTCCCACTGTGCCCAATAACTCTTGGTGATGGGGCTCATTGCTGCGATATCACTCCATTTGGGCCTAGGAGCACCTGATTTCTTCCATTCGAGAATCGGCTGTACGTCCTCGTCTTCTTGCTGAGCACTCTGCAAAGCTTCTCTCCATTCGTCACTCAAGTCCGTCTTCAACGTCCTCACTAACGCTGCCTGCTTCGCTTCCTGTCGGGCACAGTGTTTGCGTTGGTCGGGGTAAGGCCTACACGTCAGAGCATCTGCGCTACGTTGCTCTTGACACCAGACAGGTACGTCAGGTGACCCCTTTGGTGGAGACAGGGTACCAACGTGCCGTTTACGCTTTGGGCAGCTCAAGCGGATATGGCCTCTTTCCCCGCAGTCGTATCACCGTGGTGAAGAAACAACTTCCCTGATACGGTAAGCTCGATCCTCGTGGCGCGCTGCTTCCACCTCCAGAGCGTAGGCTAAGGCTTCCTTCAGGGCCTTGAAGTGCCCAAGCCTCACTGCTGCTCTTACCTCCAGGTCCCGGATCCCATCCGTAAACGCCTGTACGAGGTTCCCATCAATAAGCGCAGGCGACGACTGGTATGCCTTCCTGACCAGCTTTTCCACCTCTAAAGCCCACTGCTGCAGAGTTTCTCCGGTGCGTTGTGTCCTGTCCTTCAGCTGAGCACGATACACATGTTCGAGGTGCGCGTCTCCGTACCTCGCCTCCAACGCCTCCAGAAGCTTCTCGTAGGTCACGTCTTGCCCGAGTGCCTCCAACACCGTCGAGGCCTGATCACGAAGGCCTAAGGTTAGGGCGGTGAAGGCCTGTTCTTTGTCCCACCCATTCGCTCGCATTACGGCCTCAAACTGAACCTTGTATGCAACCCACGATGACGAGCCATCAAAGGGTGGAACCTTAAACCAACGAGGCGAGGGCGCCACAGCTGCAGGTGTAACGTCGTTGGTCTCAAGCCCACGCAATTTCTTCTCCAATCTGGCAATACGGGTCTCGAGCTGGTCGTGTACACGCTTCTCAATGTCGCTGATACGGGCCTCGTACTGCTGGAGTTCCTCTTTGACCGCCTTCAAGTCCTTCCCCACTGCGGCGCTGAGGTCCTTCATGAGCACCACCTGCTCCTCTAGGCGGCGCGCGTGCTCCTCCTTGTCGCGCTGGAGCTGTTCTTCTAGGCGGCGCGCGTGCTCCTCTTGACGGCGAGCCTGCTCCTCCTTGTCGCGCTGTAGCTGTTCCTCCAGGCGGCGCGCGTGCTCCTCTTGACGGCGAGCCTGCTCCTGTTGACGGCGAGCCTGCTCCTCCTTGTCGCGCTGTAGCTGTTCCTCCAGGCGGCGCGCGTGCTCCTCTTGACGGCGAGCTTGCTCCTCCTGACGGCGAGCCTGCTCCTCCTGACGACGGGCCTGCTCCTCCTGACGGCGGGCCTGCTCCTGCATGAACGCCATCAGAGCCGCGATGTCGGGCACCGTCACGGAGTGTGTGGCGCTTGCAGGCTCCACTGCAGCCGCGGAGTCGCCTGGTCCACCAGGCGATGGAGAAGGAACGTCTCCAAAGCGTCTCTGGTCCAGGTCTTGCTGGCGCTGGTTCCTGGTACGCACACCTTCAGTTTCTTCCTTCGGCATAACCGGCATAATTTATCCCTTTCTTCTGACACCAATTTGTTACGAGCGTTCGACGATAAATTATAACTCACTATGCCACTTAAAATGAACTTTATTCACTAACACAATAACGCTAGATACACACACTTAATTTTCACTCCACTAATAAAAACACACTTATTTCACACTTAATTCTCAACACTAATAAAAACACCACTAAACACTTCCGAATTACTTCCCTTCGCTTCTTGTTTATCGCTTCGATATACAATTGTTACTGTCTGTCTCGCGCGCTCGCGCTCTATTTATACTTTCCGGATAGCATCACTAGCGCATTCTAGACTCTTCCACAAAACTGTCGAAATAATCGCGAACAGTCGATGCTCGATACAGCAACGCCATCTAGTACAGAGTAGATGAATTACCTTTAAACCACCGATACATTCAATCTCTTCTAGTGCACTCATTCACCGATAGATGGCGTAACAATACGAAACTGCCAGACTCAGTTGAGCGCGGGAGTTCGTTGGTGATAATGTTGTAAGTTAATAATTATTTAGAGACTGAATGGTTTTTCTTTGTAATTCTTATTTATTGGACAAGCTAGGGCCTAACCTTCGATAGCTCTTAAGTATAGCCCTAAGCTTGCACGTACCTAAACCTAGACTTATCCTAATTTAAGCCTACTGGTTCCTATATCTAGCCTAACCTATCTTATGATATACCTATCCCTATTTTAGATCTAACTCTAACCTAACTCCCTAGTCTACCCTAGCCCTGTTAGGTATAGTGTATAGCGAGGCCGTGTACACTGTGGTCACACAGACTGTCGCGTATACAACCCTAATCCCTAGTTCCCTAGCAGTCCCTGGGATCCCTAGGCCGGGATATCTGTCGCCGGGAGACCTAAGGCGACAGACGGAAAGTGGGTAGGATTAGGGTGTAGTGAAGTGGGTTTTCTCACTGCCGGTCGAGCAGACTCACAAGACCGATCATGGTGACGGCTAAGGGTGTCTTGGCCGCAGTGAGAGGTGAGGGGTAGGGTATGAGTCAAAGCCGGGAGTGAGCTAATGACTGGTTTATTTCTTAAAATTATAATCTTATATACTAAACTTATTCTATGTACACATATACACGTATTTAGTTGTGTGCCGTCGGTGTATTGTGCCGATGCAGCATGTCTGAGCCGACCGCCGTACGTGATAAATTACATGATCTTAACATATCACGCATCTTCCTCGGTGATAAGTTGGATGTGTGTTGGAATGCCAAGAATGTCATGTTCATGTTTGAACATTCTGGCGTCTCTCCGGGATAGGCTTCAGGAAGGTCATGTTCCGGCGTGAACATTCTAGCGCCTCTCCGGGGCAGGCTCTAGAAAGTTCTTATGTTCAGGCGTGAACATTCTGGCGTCTCTTCGGCGTAGGCTTCAGCTCAACGTTAACGGCATCTGTAGTTTGTTGTTCACTGGTGATTCGTTTTCTTGACGGCTTCGGTTGGCTGGCTGTAGGCCATGTATGATGCGGTCCTGGCAGCGGCAGCTTATTGCGTTGCTTGCTGTGGAACCCTGAGGATCGTTGCGGTGGATATGTTAAGTACCTATGTGTAGTAGGAAAAAACAAGGTATATTTTATATTTAGTCAACATGCAGTTGTTTTGTACCATTGCATGTTATTCACCCCTCCAGAAATTCCATCCCTTCTCTTATTTAGTAGTAGTAGTAGACGTTGTAGTAGTAGTGTAGTAGTTGTAGTAGTAGACGTTGTAGTAGTAGTAGTATTCGTTGTAGTAGTAGTGTAGTATTTGTAGTAGTAGTAGTGTAGTATTTGTAGTAGTAGTAGTCGTTGTAGTAGTAGTAGTAAACTTAGTATATTCGTAAAAATTTAGCGCCCATGAACTCTGATCGCGCAGAACTCGTATACAAGTGTGTATCGCGGCTGTGGCAGTAACTTGTTACGAGGACGATGGCGGTTTGTCAACACTGTGGTTTTCTGGGAGTCAGGTTCGATTGGACTTCATGACTTGTAACATGTTCTTAATTGTAAAGGTATGGGTCCTTGATTTGTTTATCTAAGGCCCTTGTTATGTATTCATTGTAATTTGCTTCCTCTAGCCAATCCTAACTTGTTTACGTAGATATGTCTTTCCCTAAACTTGGTTGCAATCTCGTCCTCGAAACGGTAAGTGCGACTTCTCGAGTACCGGGGCGACCCGCTTGTGGGAGACCGATACCTGATTCGCTACCGCCCGACGCAATCAAGTTAGTTAGTCTCTTACTATACCACGAGACTAGTGCGATTGGGGAACACTAGCCCGCAATATAATAAGTGTCAGTCAGTCAACTAGACAGCCTACGGGAACAGGAGTTCCAGAGATGTTATATCGCTTTTGCTCGAAGGACCACTGGACAAGCTAGGGCCTAACCTTCGATAGCTCTTAAGTATAGCCCTAAGCTTGCACGTACCTAAACCTAGACTTATCCTAATTTAAGCCTACTGGTTCCTATATCTAGCCTAACCTATCTTATGATATACCTATCCCTATTTTAGATCTAACTCTAACCTAACTCCCTAGTCTACCCTAGCCCTGTTAGGTATAGTGTATAGCGAGGCCGTGTACACTGTGGTCACACAGACTGTCGCGTATACAACCCTAATCCCTAGTTCCCTAGCAGTCCCTGGGATCCCTAGGCCGGGATATCTGTCGCCGGGAGACCTAAGGCGACAGACGGAAAGTGGGTAGGATTAGGGTGTAGTGAAGTGGGTTTTCTCACTGCCGGTCGAGCAGACTCACAAGACCGATCATGGTGACGGCTAAGGGTGTCTTGGCCGCAGTGAGAGGTGAGGGGTAGGGTATGAGTCAAAGCCGGGAGTGAGCTAATGACTGGTTTATTTCTTAAAATTATAATCTTATATACTAAACTTATTCTATGTACACATATACACGTATTTAGTTGTGTGCCGTCGGTGTATTGTGCCGATGCAGCATGTCTGAGCCGACCGCCGTACGTGATAAATTACATGATCTTAACATATCACGCATCTTCCTCGGTGATAAGTTGGATGTGTGTTGGAATGCCAAGAATGTCATGTTCATGTTTGAACATTCTGGCGTCTCTCCGGGATAGGCTTCAGGAAGGTCATGTTCCGGCGTGAACATTCTAGCGCCTCTCCGGGGCAGGCTCTAGAAAGTTCTTATGTTCAGGCGTGAACATTTATAATTTGTTTGAGATAAATGTTTTGAAAATTAATTTTTAAAAATCCTCTTGATTTTAATATTTTAAGAACTTGTTTTGGTACAAAAGTGAAAAATAAGTAAATATACCTACACCCGATTTGATTCCATAATAAAACCACTAAATTTGTCGATTCCGAAATCCCGGGATTTTTTCGATATAAAAGTGTATTCCATATTAGCAAACACCTTACTACAAGTAAATATACCCACACCCGATTTGATTATTAATAGCCGTAACACGCGCTCGAACTTCTCCGGCGGACAAAACCCGTTGGTCCGGCGGACCAAATCCGCTCTCGTTACAGACGACTGGATCGGACAGTTGCTTCACGTAAGCCATATCCGATCCGACCGATCTGCAAACTAGCGGACCGAGGCGGACTCAATTAATAATAATTATGTTCGCCGGACTACTCTACAGACGGGCAGATTTGGTTCGGAGGCGGAGCAAATCCGTGGTCTGTTCGGCCAATAGTAAAAAGAAAAAGAAATTTGTCAATTCCGTAATACCGTGATTTTTCGATTCAAAAGTGCATTCCATAATAGCCAACACCTCAACTTTAGGTAAATATGCATCCGATTATGCGATCACTGGTCATGACACACAAAGCAGTGTCTTTTATGTATTCGCACATTATATCATATTCCATATTCGCAGTTCAGACGGAGTAGACGTGTCTAACTTGCAATATTTTTATCTACATGTTTAAATAATTACATTTATCAAATACGTGACCTAGTACAGTTGTAACTTTATGTGAAGTGTGCAAAAAAAAAAAACTATGAATCACAAGTGAGCGACATCAAATATGGCTAACATTGAAAATAGCCCTTTTAACCGAAGCACAAAGACGTGTCGCAGTCCTCCAAGCACTCCTCAGCCACAAGAACATGCCGCCGAGGAAAAGCTACAGGTCCTCACCTCTACCGACATCAATTTTTGGATGTCTACCATAGAAGTAGCCCTAAATGATGTGTGCCAGATTGCCGCTGACGGTAAGCTGAACACAGAGCAAAAATTAAATATCAATGCTCTGGCGCGCAAGGTTGGTAAGGGTGTTTCCCAGATGGCTGTGCATTATCAGTCATTAAAAGAAAAGGCTATCATGATTAAAACATCACTAGACGCAAGAAAAGAGAGAGAAGACCTAGCCGTACGTCTTGATGACTTTAAAAAGTCTATTACGGAGACTATACAAGAAACTTGCTCAAAACCTGCAGCCCAAAATATTTCCTTTGCCGAAATTGTTAAGACCAATAAATTGAGTCACCTGCGACCTTCTAATCTAAGTTCGATCGCAATATATCCTAACGACAAGGAAAAATCTAGCGACGACACCAAAACACTCGTCCAAAAGATAATATGTCCAGAGCAAATGAAACTGCACGTGAGGGGATTGCGGAAGACCAGGAACGGAGGTATTATTATCAGCACCGAGTCAAAGGATGACATTGAAAAACTTCGGCATTCAACACAATTGAGTAGTTCGGGATTGAAGGTAGAAGACCCCCACAAAAGAAGACCAAGGATAACAGTTGTTGGTGTACCTACGGCCCTTCGTGACCAAGATGTCTATGACTGCATTTACGAACAGAACCTGACCGATAAGATACCTAATTTGTCACGTGAGTCCTTCTTGTCTAGCATTAAGTTGAGCCACAAATCGGGTAAAAAAGATGCATCAACATGTAACTTTATTATAGAAGTACCTGCCAACATCAGGAAAGTCCTCATTAACCAGGCTAGAGTCTTTATCAACTGGACGTCCTGCCCCGTTCGCGACTTTACCCTTGTGACCAGGTGCTTCAAATGCCAACAATACGGACATGCGGCGAAGACTTGCCGCGAGACCAATCAGACGTGTGGACATTGCGGTGGACTAGGACATGAAACAAAGGATTGCAACAAGAAAGACGAGACGCCGAAATGTGCAACATGCTTGCGTTTTAAAAAACCAAGTAACCACAAAACTGGTGACCTCGAATGCCCAGCGAAGAAAATTGCAGAATCGAGGTATATCAATTCCATAGATTATAATGAGGGCGCCTAAGAGCGTCGCCTATTATCATATTAGTCTTGAGCTAGCTTGTAAACGTCTATAAGTTTCTTTTTAGTTTCGTTATAATATATGGCTAATCACTTAATTAAAGATCTAGATGATAGTTTAGTTTACATGTCTAAAATAAGCGATACTGAAAATTGTAGACATTATCTTTCCGATTTCAACAACCCACTATCCATACTAACTCAAAACATCCGCAGTATATATAAAAACATAGATAGTCTAGGCGTTTTCTTACAAAGGCTTGATACCGAGTGTGATATAATTGTCCTTACGGAAAGCTGGCTTTCAAACAGAAATAAGAACATACCGACATTACCAGGGTACAATAGTTTCTACACAAAGTTATCTTTAAACCAGAACGATGGCATAGTGGTATACACAAAAATTGCTTTACACCTTACTGTCGAAGAGCCAACTATCCAAGAAGGTAATTGTCTTATTATTAAAATCGGTTCGGAGATAGCAATAATAGCTATTTATAGGTCTCCTGCCTTTAGAAATTTAGAAGTATTTAATAACTCATTAGATAACATTTTACAGGGTCTTTCTTCCTTTCCTAACATTATTATAATTGGCGACCTAAATATTAATATTAATTCTGAAAATAATGATGCTGGAACCCAAGATTATCTGAACCTTTGTGCATATCATGGAATTTTGCCTTCCCACACATTTCCAACACATCAAAGTGGGTCATGCTTAGATCACGTCATGCTCAAAACTAAGCTTCCGTGTTTAACACTTGTTACTAACTCAACAATAACAGACCATTGCGCGATTTTGTTTACGCTTGAATTAATGCATTCTAAGCATCGTTCGCGTCCGCAGCAAAGGTCAAAACTTAATATGACTAACCTAGAACGTGATTTATGCAATATTGACTTTGGCCCAGTTTACAATTCTGCTGATGCTACCACTTCTATGTCTTATGTTATTAACAACTTACAAACAGCTATTTTTAAAAACACCAATGTAATTAATTTGAGTAACAAAAATTATAATATTAAACCTTGGATAACTCCTGGCCTTATTAAGTGCATTCGGCACCGTGATAGACTACATAAAAGAGCTAAGCAAAATCCAAATAATTTAACCTTACAAACAGTCTATAAACGTTATAGAAACTTCTGCAATAGAATCCTAAGAATAACAAAAATCGAGTATGACAAATCTCAAATATCAGAAGCCGGCAATAATACTAAGCGATTGTGGAAGTACGTTAAGTCTGTAACATATACGTCGAAACAAAATAAGTGCGATACAAGTTTATTATATACAGATCGTACCCCGCTTTCATCCGCTGATAACGTCAATAGCTTTTTTGCTAACATTGGTGTAAAATTGGCTGAACAAATTCAAAGAACATGTAACAATCATCCAAAAAATGCAATTTCAACCGTTCCGACATATAATAGTACTGGCAAGTCTTTTGTTTTACTAGAACCGGATGAATGTGAAGTAGAACGAATTATCCTATCACTAAAACATAGCTCAGCAGCAGGGTGGGACGGTATTAGCACTGCAATACTGAAAACCTTTAGGCACATACTGATACCTCCATTAACTCACATTTTCCGAATTTGCCTGTCAGAAGGAATCTTCCCCAAATGCCTCAAAAAGGCAGTAGTAATTCCCATACACAAATCAGGGCAAAAGGATCTGGTAACTAATTACAGGCCAATCTCACTACTACCTTCGATATCTAAAGTACTCGAAAAAATTATAAACAATAGATTAGTTTCATATCTTGAAAATAACTCCCTCTTCTCCCACAAGCAATTCGGCTTCAGATCAAAGTTATCTGCAGCAGATGCAGTACACACCTTGACTAATTATATTTCCGAGGAACTTGGGCAAAGTCAACATGTGATTGGCGTCTTTCTAGATCTGGCAAAAGCATTTGACACTGTATCAATCCCACTGCTCCTTAAGAAATTGGAGGCCTTAGGAATAAGAGGCACACAGTTAAAACTGTTTAAAGACTACTTACGGGATAGGTATCAATGTGTCAAAATAGACAACGTAATCAGTTCCGAATTATTATTACCCCAATTCGGCATTCCTCAGGGAAGTGTGCTTGGTGGAACTCTCTTTCTAGTGTACATAAATGATCTCTGTAACCTAAACCTACATCATGGCACTATTGTTACATATGCTGACGACACTGCGCTTATTTTCTCAGCAAACACCATTACGGAAGCTCAGAAGTATGCACAACAAGGGTTTAACGTAGTAAATAACTGGCTTAAACATAATCTACTAACCTTAAATACTGATAAGACTAAATTCATTCAATTTTGTATGCGTAACCCCCAAGCACATAACAATTCTTTTCACTTATATGCACATAACTGTTATCTTAAGTCAAACAATATTTGCACCTGTCCGGAAATTAATAGCACTACTAATATTAAGTATTTAGGGGTTATATTGGACGAAACCCTTTCCTATAAACAACATATCGCCGCCTTAACATCTAGGCTACGAAAATTATTATTTGTATTTAAAAAACTTCGCTTTATTTTAGATCATAACCTCATTATACAGATGTACAAGGCATTGTGTCAGTCCATAATCCAATACTGCATAACTTCTTGGGGAGGTATAGGAAAATCTTTAATGCTCTCTATAGAGCGAGCGCAAAGAGCCCTGCTTAAAGTGGCCACCCGCCGACCTTACCGATTCTCTACAAGCCTTCTATATGAATCATGCAAAGTGCTAACGGTTCGTCAACTGTTTATATTGTACACTGTACTAAAACAGCATACTGCGCTTACGTACAACGCCGACCTTACTAACACCAAGAGACGGAAAGATATTGTCTGTAGTTCAAGGTCTGAATCAAGGTTTGTCTTTACTAATAGATTCTTTTCATTTCTGGGTCCCTATCTTTATAACAAAATAAACAAAGAAACATCTATTTATGACCTAAGTTATGTAAGATCGAAACAACGCGTCTATCAGTATTTACAAACATTGAAATATGATCAGACTGAAGAACTGCTGACTGTGGTCAAATAATTATACATTTCATATTAGTTTTAAAATAATTCTAAGTAGGCATATTTTTATTTAGAAACATTACGTTTAATATGTTGATGATAAATATTGTAATTACTTCATAACTCAGATCAAAATCACTTACTGTAAGTGCCTTTAATGCCTGTGGCACAGGTTTACCCTAGTACAGGCACCTCATTATTCTACCTAAATTACCTTTTAAGAACTTTATGTATATTTTTGTGATGTATGAAAATTAATAAATTTTATTATTATTATTATTATTATTTTATAGAAAATGAAAAATTTTTTTTGAATAATTACACAACATAATTACAGTTCACCAAGACTATCAAAGCTTTGTGCTGTGATCTCTTTAGTACACTATGAAACCTTAGTTTTAAATCTGAAAATTTTCAGAGTGACATACCAAAGACTGATGTGGCGGTACTGCCAAGAAGGCGATGTAGAGGGAGCCACCAAGGTTCTCGAAAAGATGCGAGAGCTTAATATGCCTGTCTCTGAACCAGTCCTGAATGCCTTGGTCATGGGCCATGCATTCCATGGCGACACTGAAAGCGCCAAAGCGGTGTTGGAAACTATGGCGGCAGCAGGCCTGCAACCTACTAATAGAACATACACACTTCTGGCTTGTGGATATGCTAGAAAGGGTGATATTGATGAAGTGCAAAAGACCATCCAAACTGCTAAGGCAAAAGACGATTTTCTGACAGATAGGGTAAGATTTTTTGTAGTGTTTGTAAGATGTTTGTCCTGTTTTGGTATTTTACTTCAAGTACAGTCATCAAGATAAGTCAATATTGGCAGAGTGGTTGAGATCATTCTGAGGGAGTGCAGGACGATGTTGTAGCACATCTATCTATCTATCTATATCGTCACGCCTGTCTCCCATTGGGGTAGGCAGAGACTATAGAACGCCACATGCTTCGGTTCAAACATACTTCTTTCGCTTCCTCGACATTCATTAAAATCATCATGCATGCGCGTCGGTTATGGGTACTTTTAATTTGGCCCTTTTTCAGTACGTCACCTATTTGGTCGGCGTACGTCCGCCTAGGGCGCCCCCTACCGACATTTCCATTCATTCTCGCACGATACACTCCTTTCGTATTCCTTCTTTCATCCATCCGTTCCAAATGTCCAAACCAACATTCCTTTTTCAACCTTTGTCACTACATCTTCTTTTAGACCACACTTCTCTCGTATCACACTGTTTTTCACTTTATCAATCAGCCTTACTCCGCACATACTCCTTAAAGCTCTCATCTCCACAGCATTGATTCTACTTTCATGCTTCTTCTGCCGTACCCATGATTCACTACCATACATCAGTGTTGGCGCCAAAACTCCCTGCAGTATAGCAAGGCGAGCTTGCTTTGGGATAATATCATTGCCGATGATGGACTGTAAGGCGCCATTCACACAATTTCCTGCTTTCACTCTCCTTTCAATATCTCCCTCACATTTTCCATCTCTCCTTTTACGACATATCGCCATTTCGTCCGATTCGCGCCACTTCTAATGCATTCCTGGGGTGATTAATCCATTGTGGACATTATTTGATCGGTCCAGCGCATGGGTGACCTGCCACATGGTCTAGTGATTTACATGATTAAAAATGGTTTTATTATTTAGATTTTTTTTTAAATATTAATATCTTTATAGTTTATTGGCCCCAATTGCTATTGTGACGCAAATAAGGAACAGCCTATGTCCAGCAGTGGACTGCAAAAGGCTGTATTAAGATGTAGATGGTGTCAATAATTATAATTCTCAATATCTTGCATGATTTTGTAATATGTAAACTGACCGAAATTGTAACTTCAATTATCATCAGTTATCTAATTCATAAAAACTCACGATAGACCTAAATCTATCTAACTTCTAAAAGTGTGCAGTGATTTCCGTTACTGACTGTACATATTATTATAAGCTATTTATAAGACTATGACGCCCTTATTATGTCACTAATGTGTCTGTATTTTTTAAAACATATTAATGCACATTTCAGGATATTTTGGAAATTGTTGAACACCTTGCCGTAAGTGGACATGGAGATAAAGTTGAACAATTATTCCCTCATCTACAAAAGGGTATTGGCTACAATCAGGACGTGTGTAATCTCATCCTGAGACTTCTTAACAAAGGACAAGAAGAAACTGCAAAAAAAGTTATGAAGACAATGCCAAAGTCGCCCAATGCTGAAGAAACAATATTCAAGGGTGCCTTCTTCATTAAACAATTGTTAAGGCTCAACAAACCTGCTGACGATGTTATTAAAACATGCAGAGAAGTCCAAAAAGAAGGATTAGTTCCAAATGCTTTATTTATTGCAACTGAAGGTGCACTTGCAAGTGGACAAACTGAACTAGCACAGAAACTTTTCGTAGAATTGAAAAATGAAGGCATGCAAATTAGACAGCACTATTACTGGCCACTTTTGGCTCAAAAAGGAAAGGAAAATGATGAAGAAGGTCTTCTACAAATCCTTCGGGATATGGCCAGCAACAATTTGCCAGCATCTGGGGAAGCCCTTAGAGATTATGTTATACCTTACCTAATCAAAAATGACACACCCCAAAATGTTATTGTCAAACTACAAATTGCCAATATACCAGTTATTCATAGTGCTAGAAATGTAATGGTTGATCTTTTAGATAATGGAAATATTAAAAAAGCTGCAGAAATCGCTACAGAATATCGGCCAAGAGGCAACTTCTCACTTGTAGCTCGATCACTTATAAATGCTTTGAATAAAACAAAAGACATTAAGTCCTTTGTCACTATTCTACATGTTATAAGCAGCAAAGGCCCGGGTTCAGTAGTCGAAGAAGATACTGCAAATGATGACGCCCAAAGTGAAGACAGCCCTGTTGTCACAGAAGTAAGTCGCATTGTGAAGTCATCTGTGAAAAATCTAACAAAACCTGATTTGTGTGAAAAGCTTTTGACAGGTATTCATGAAAAAGGCTTAAGGATTAATACTGAAGCTGCTGAAGCTATTGAGCAGCACCTTGGAGAGAACATGACAACCAATTTATCACAGTTGCTGACTAAACTTACATCGGCAGACTTGGAAGTACAACCTGTGGAAGGATCGCGAAGAGCGCCTATAGAACGCACCACTGCCCAACTAGAAGCTCAACTCGCATCGTTAAAAAAGAAAGGAGCAACAAACTTAAGCCGCATACAGAAGCAACTGCTCCTGGCCTATATTAAGGACAACAATAGTAGTAAGTTGAATCCCTATTTAGAGGAACTTAAAGCATCAAACTTTGATATCAATGTGGGAACATTAGCACAACTTTATGAATTTTATTGTGAAAACGATGAGATTCAAAAGGCTGAAGAGTGTAAGGCACTGATCAAGGAAAAGAGCACTGACTTTGTTCTCAATAAATATAAGACAGTGGTGATGGCGTACGCATTAGTTAGAGCGAACAGGACAGATGAAGCTATCCAGTATTTGAAAGAGAATAAGCAAGATGTCTCGGAAACCTCAAGCTTTTTGATAAACTCAAAATGTTGGCAAATGTTGAACACACTAGCGGAAAAGAAAGATGCAGCTCATGTGAGTACATTTTATGTACATTCTATCACAATGCCGTGTGGTTGACGGCATAGAATACAAGTGTCACCACCCCCTTTCTTCCCGTGGGTGTCGTAAGAGGCGACTAAGGGATAACACGATGCAAATACCATCTTTGCATAGAGACGGAAAACTCGACATCAAACCCTATACGACTGCCTCGTTGGTCTCGCGGCATAAAAGTGCGCGTGGGATCGGGAGGTCCCGGGTTCGATTCCTAGGTCGGGCAGTGTTATTGGGTTTATCTGTCACGAAATTCTCAGTAGCAGCACGGAGTCTGGAAATGTGCCCGGTACGACAATAGGCTCGCCCCTTATTACGTGAGACTAAAGTATATCTGGCGAAAAGAGGGTGTAGAAATACACCTCTGCCTACCCCTTCGGGGATAAAAGGCGTGACGATATGTATGTGTATGTGTATGTCTATCACAATTTTTCTTACTATTACAACTTGGTATTTGAGGTAGTCAATGAATCCTTAAGTTTCACTCTTCCCTCCTTATTACCTTCACGTAGCCATGGGGTCTCATTCCTTAGAACGTTTTCCGTCATTCTTAACTCTCTCAACAGATGGCTTTACTAGTATCGATTGTTATTGATGATTTCATGCATAAATGATAAATAAGAAAATAAAGTTCTAAAATATGATATTTATTAATTAAAAAATCCCTTTATTACAATTAAATAAAAAAATGAAACATTTAATTGATTATGAATATTTTTGAAAAATATGATGTGCACTTCGTTGCTCTGGTGGCCAAAATACGTACTAGCTTGTAGTAAAACGTTACAATGAGTTAACTTTCACTCGGCATTCATAGATGGCGCTTTTACGTATGTGTATATTTATTTTTATTTAATTTGGTATTAATCTGTAGATGGTAAAATAAATAAATATTTATTAAATAAACATCAAATAAGTAAGATATTATGTTAACCAATGAACGGCCATGAGCATTTATTTTAAAAAGTACCTGTATAGGTACCTAGTCGAGCGATTGCGTTTTGTTTTTACATTTAAGTACGTAAAAGTAGTGTAATTTAAATTTTATACATAATAAAAACTTACTGTGTTTGTAGTAGTATTATATAATAAATTTTCATAAATTATGTTAATCAATATGCGTCTTACATTTACCTACCTATAGTCTGTTCAGGATACGAAAAAATAAAATGTTAACAAACCATAAAATGGTTCTTTTAATGTCGCCTTTGCAACAAAAGTAGATTTAAGTTAAATACTCCAAGCGAAAGATGCAGTTAGTTTTACAAAAATACGCCTGGGACAGGCGTATTTTTTTCAATTCATAAATGATACTGTATATTTTTTACCTTTTATTTTTTTCGTAGGTATCTTGAACAGACAATAGCAACTAATAAACAGTTGATGTTGAGTATGTTGTAAATCAAGCTAATGAAAAAAAACAAAACGCATTTTTAAACTTTGATAGCCGACTTCTCTAGAAGTCTAGAACTCATTCGCTTGGTTCCTGATAGGTATAGTATTAAATTTATCTATGCCGATAGTCATGACTTCATGAGTCGCACAATTGCAAAATCGCGTACCAAGTACACCAAGTGCGTCTCTATATAAAAATTCCAGGGTCGAAAACCAGGTATCAATATACTTGCAAGTTTTTGGGCACTCGAGTATAGAAAACTTCGTGTGACGCCCTGGTAATGCAAGTTTGTATTGAAAAATAAACCTTATCTTAATAGGAGTCAAGATGTTTATCGCAAAATTTGGTAATGGACTTTTCTAAATACTTTCATGGAAATTTATTCCTTACTACCATATATTTAAGGAACTTTATCTTGCAATTTTTATATTCCTGAGTACTCAAAATACTTTCAAGTATTTTAGTGTTTTGTGCGATAAAGTTCCGTAAATGTATGGCAGTAAGGAATATTATTTCATAAAAGTATCTGTAGGGTAAATACGCCATACGTCGGCCCCTCCCCAAACTTCGGCCGTCTGCACATTTTCGGCTTGCGTTCATTTAAAACGTAGCCACTCGAATTACAATCTTAGTTCATAATCTATATGTACAACCGTTACTTTCCGATTACGTTACACACTCTTCGCACACTGAGCGTCAGTAGCGATTGCGCCGTCGAAGCGTCAATTTCATATTTAAAGTACCTTACTTGCTGTGAATACCCACACTTCGGGGATTGATATTAGAACGGTCAGACATTCCTTTTTTATTGTTTTAAGCATTATTATTAGTAATTAGTGATTTTTACTATATTTTGAGATAGATTTTTCAATGTTTAACGTATTGTTTTAAGGGAAAATAGGAGGCCGCCAATAGAATACCAATTTTGAATTAAAACCGGATTCTCGGCCGTGGCCGACTAAAAGTAAATGCAGTCTGTTTTATAATTTCCAATTGTACTAATTCCATTGCCTTAATAAGAGAATTTGCAACGCATATAGGCAAATAAATCTATTTTACGTTTAATCGCCAAATACCGGCCGGGGTGATATTAGTTGAATCTCGAGAAATAATGTACACAAAATAGAGGCTGGCTTTAGAAACATTAAAGATCGTAATGTCGACCAGCCTAGAATTCGAGCCCAACTATACAGGCTGATTACTTTTCTTATTTTCTCAAAATTAAATATTTATTATACGTTTATTTATTTATAATATAAAGAGTTAAGTTTAAATGTAGGAGTTGATATTATTGAAAACATTTATATTAGCTTATTATGGTATGGAAATATAAGATATAAATTGCTCTTTGGAACTTGCTACCTTAACCCATGTTAATTACGTAGCTTAAAAATATAAATATATTCAATAATGATACTCTGGGCCAAAAATGGTATGAATTATTTTTGAAAAGATATCCAGAACTAATTATAATTATTTTGATGTTTACTTTGTTATAAATTGTAATACTTACCTAACGTTATTTAAGTGCAAATAAAAAAATACTTTACCTACTATTAAACAAATACGATTAATAACGTATACTTAGTGAAACTCCTGCCAAAATAAATCATATTAATAATATTTATCCGTCTTAATTTAAAACATCCTATACCCGGCCGATATTTGGGAAAAACGCGACCGACCATGGCCCGTGAATGGCCGACTTTAGGGATTTTTCGTTCTCGACTCATATAAACCTTAGTACTTTTTCCTTGTAGTAGAAATGTCAACCTTATGCCCATAAACATGAAATAGATTTATCAAACTATCCAAAACCGCATCGGAAGCTATCCTTTCGTTGCAAATTGATGGTGCCAGACCGATTCCAAAACAGAAAAACCGTAAGGATGCCGACATTTAGCGTATTTACCCTCCTACGTTACGGTCGGGAGTCGGTAATACGCGAAACGTGTTCGCGTACGTTCAAGTAAAAAATACTTTGAAAGTGTTGCAAATATTTTAGTGCTTTGCGCGACAAAGTTCCGTAAATGTATGGCGGTAAGAAATAATATCCCATGAAAGTAAAAGTACTCCGTTACGATCGTGGATCGGCAAAACGCGAGACGCGATCGCGTACGTTTAATTCAAGTAAGAAATACTTTGAAAGTGTTGCAAGTATTTAAAAAAAAATCGTTATAATCAGCTTCAAAATTACGAATCCTACAAAATAAATGATTTTATAATAGTTAAATTTAGTTTTTTATCTAATTCTGTTTATTCACTTTAATGGAGGAATAAAAAACGACCTAATTTATCAATTTAAAAATATTAATTTGCCAACATCTAGATTTGAGTTAATTATCTAAATAACTAACTTGCACGTTTGCATAACTTGCTTGTAAGGCCGAATTAATAAACCAATTGTAATGACTAGCTTTTGCGCGCGACTTCGTTCCCGTGAAAGTTGAAGAGAAAAAATTCCAACGTTTTTGCAAGATTTTTTGTTAGTTGACGAGGTATCATGGTTTCATAAATAAAAAAATAAAATGAACTGTTCTTTCACTTCTATATTTTAATAGTAACCTACCTATTCCCCTTTTGCAATCTCGACGTTCGCTTCGCCAGGGGTTCGCCATTTAGGTTACATTAATTTCGCCTGAATACCAATTTAATTAAGAATATAATAATATAAATAAAGAATAACAATTTTCACGAAGCAGAACTCAAAGGAAAGCACCACCTAGTTTAGTAATGTACCTACCTATTATATTATCTGTAGCATGCACCACAGACCCTGGCACCACCGACCATCAGACCAAGGCAACCTCACAAGGTCATAGGTTTTGTCAAGTCTATTCAAACTAGCCCAAACACTACTAGTTTATCATGTGTAGTTTAGGAGTTCCTGTGACTACCTTCCGGTTTCATCATCAGACCAAGGCAACCTCACAAGGTCATAGATTTTGTCAAGTCTATTCAAACGAGCCCAAACACTACTAGTTTATCACGTGTAGTTTAGGAGTTCCTGTGACCATCTTCCGACTTCATCATCAGACCAAGGCAACCTCACAAGGTCATAGGTTTTGTCAAGTCAATTCAAACGAGCCCAAACACGAGTAGTTTATCATAATATGTAGTTTAGAGGTTCCTGTAACCATCTTCCCGGCTTCATCATCAGACCAAGGTGCATTCACAAGGTCATTCATCACTGCACCATTTCAATGTTACCGTAACATAGCCACCAAACTTACGTAAGTATGTCAAATATCAGCTTTATGGAACAGTGTACAAAGTGCATTCCAAATTTTGAACGGAAAGACACGAAGTCATAAAAATATCGCTGGATGTTTTAACGCCACCGGTACATACGTAAAATAGGTACCTACTAGATCGGTTGATCGTGTTATAACCTTGAAATGAGGCACACTTGGGTGACAAGGTGAAATATCATAATATTTCTACATTTTAAACAGAATGCTTTTTTATTATAGCGCCATCTCTTCTTTTTAATTTAAAATAACATTGCTTACAAAATGAGACGTAAGATGTCGCTACCATCGACTCCCATTTTTTCGTCGCTAGCGCCATCTGTTGTATTATTTACGGTATTAACAAGTACTTATAAAAATAAAGGTCTAATATTAAGGATCTAACGTGGCCAATTTTTATGGACGACTTGCGGCATCTGTACTGTAAAGTATTATATTTATCTATGACGTAGCTCTCGCCAAACTGATTACTTACCATTCGCCAATAGTGGTTTTTTTTATTTTATATACTCACGCCTATCTCCGAAAGGGTAGGACGAGATATAATATTACACCCATATTTCGCCATCTTATGAATTTGTAGGTCCCACGTAATAGGAGGCTAACTAATTGCCTTTACCTGGCACTTTGCCAGACTCTGTGCTGCTACTGAGAATAAAAAAAAAAACTTTTAGCCCAACTCGGGAATCGAACCCAGACTTTCTGATCAGATGTTAAATGGATTTTCATTCTTTATAAGATTTTCGGCTCCCAAGCCATTGAGAATTCACTTTGCATTATATTAATGCATAAAGTCTGGTTCGACTCTGCGCGATATTACAAAAAGACGATATTTTTTACGTAGTTCTATGTGGTCTGTTTGAAACTAAGTTAACCATTGATTTTATGATCTTCAGGTAGAAGAAATGACTAAGGTTCTTCTAGAAACCAAATACATTGAACCTTCGAATATGATATTGGGCCCATCAATAAAAGTGCATTTACTAAGAGAAGATTTGGACTCGGCTCTGAAAGTGTTCGAACATTGTTGCAAACAGTATAGAAGCACTCCTTGGAAGGGCGAGTTAATGAAAACCTTGATTATGAAGGAAGATGCTACTAAGCTTCAATGGCTTGCAGACCTTAGCACCCAGGTATGTTAAAGTGTTTCAAAGCCTTCACTGGTACTTATATGATATTAAAGTTAAATCTATTGCATGGATGCCGTAGTAGTTTAAGGTTACAGCTTATCAGACCCGACACCTGACTGGTAGTTCATTCAACCCCCGTCACCCAAAACGCCTCATGACAGCTAGTGGTCCACTTGTTCGCAACTCGCTGCTCGCATGATTGCAACGCGCGGGTCCGGAGAGGGTCGTGCGATGCCCGCGAGTGATTCACACACAGGAGGACGATGCGTTCATCGTGACAATGAGTAGACGCCATAGGTGCTGGCCAGGTAACGGGTGGTTGTAATTATCGGCCGCCATGCCGTTAAACCCTGCGCCGACTGTTGTTCGTTCGATACCCACGTCTGGGTGTTCATTGAGTCCGTTCGTTGTATGTTTGTAAAGTTCCCTGAGACAAAGGTTTTATTTTTAGTGCGGGAGTTCTTTTTAAAAATCTTCAGTATTTTTTAATATTCATTTATTATCTAGGTTCACGGCGAAGTAAACATTCTCCACGACTTGGTCCTAGCATTTGTGGAATGCGGTCGTCTGAAGCAAGCAAGGCGTATTCTGGAGACTCCGGGACTGCAGACGCGACAGCGGCGCCTGGACGAGGCCTGCCAGCGTTATGTTGAGGTAAACAATATTACTTATAAAATACTAAAAGCATTAAAACTCCGACTATTACCTTTCAGCCAAATACCAAAAAATCCAAAACATTATCCGCTTGACCGCTCACCATTTTTAAGTGCTTACTCAGCATCGACAAATTTCAAGTGCGCGCCGCCAGTTAAAGACGGGCGCGCTCAATTAATTAGTTTTTGTGCGATTGTTAATAACTTGAGAGAAGTGGTGTTCATTTTTCTGCAACCTAATGAATGACTCATTCTAATGGTACAAAACAAATTACGTTTGAATGAAATGTTTACTTTAGGCGAGCGGCCGTAACGTAAACAATGTCGTCTTTACCGACTTACCCGACACTTTTGTTTATCATAATAAAAGTATAAGCTGAATCTGGTTTGCTGTTGTATTTTCATGTACCTGGTGATATTATCTGTGTAACAAAATAAAGTTATAGCAATACTTGCAGAAAAATATTTAGATGTAAGCATTTGAAAAAAATATATATATTTCGCTGACTTTGCATTCCGCGCGCGGGGCGTAATTATGGATTAAAAACATCATTGTAAACAAATTATGTAATTATATATCATTCGTTTATGTTTTTATTGTAAATTAACTGATTAATTATGAAGTTACAGCAAAAAAATAAATAAATAATGTGTATTACTTTAAATATAGACAAGAAATGATCGTAAAAACGTCATTTTATGTAAAAAAGTTTAAATACATATGAATGTATATAAAGTTACATTTATGCGATGTATTATTTTTTTATTATGAGTATATAAATAAACCTTTGATAAAATATATAATTCTCATATTATTTATGAGATATTAGTTATCAAAAATTTTGTCGGGAACTTCAGTTTTTTTTTGCGGGAAAAAGTAAACAACTGTGCAGGTTCCAATAAAAATAATTCTTATCAGATTCTTATCAGAATTAGTTTTTATACTTGGAAATCTAGTTGGATAGAAAGTTTTCTAGGTTTGAATCTGATATTGAACATAAAACGGTATTTTTAAAAATAAAATATGAAAATTGGCGCCAATTAAAAAAAAATCTTTGTTTTATTTTTTTATGTTTAATATTAAAATGTTTCATATCATTATATTTATTTCCTCTAAATGTAAATTAAAAAACCTTTCTAACTGTGTATAATACTTATATACCTCCCATAATAAAAAACGACGAGAAAAAGGAATATGTCAGAAATATAAAATCGCGCTCAAAACTGGCGGGAAAAATGTCTAATTTTCACCTTCCTGGGGTTTCAACCATATTATATGGTTTTAATTTTTCTCATTGGAAAGCTCATTTAATTACGCGTCTATTGATATGCAACATGCCGCAATCGGTTAAGTTATCCGAGTTCCACAAACAGATTAGTGCGCAGCGGAAAAGCGTGGGAAAAATGACAGTTTACGCGCTCATCTGTTTTTGCAAAAAAGGGAAAATAGTCACTTGTGCGCGGTCAAGCGGTTATTTTAGTTATTTTATAACAATTCTAGAGACACAAGTGTTGATAATTTATTTATCAGCCTTCAAACTGTGGAATATGTTTCCAAATCTCAGCTAACCTGCAGACAGTAAACAACACGAGAAGACTCTTTGTTAATATCTCGATAACCTGCTTTCCCCGTTATTAATTCATCTGATGTGATCTACATATAAGATAAATAAAGTGTTGTGACTTAATTGCAGGAAGGAAAATCTGAATACCTGGAAGGTTTACTCGAAGCTACAAAAGAATTATCGAACATCGATCGTGCCAATATATTTTACCATTTACTCGTAACATATTGTAAAGCTAACGAAACTGACAAGGCTCTCGGACTGTGGACTGTACTTCAGGAAGAAGATGAAGTCCCCAGCGACCAATTCTTACAATATCTCGGCAAACACCTTAAATCTAAGAACAGACAGGTCCCGTTCACAATTCCCGAAGAAAAAGTAACAGCAAAAGTCAATAACGCAGTGGAGAAATCCACCGCTCGGAAAGAACAAGCTAAGCCGACCAAAGCCGACGTTTCTGACAGCATTGAGACTATGACGAAAAATGGTCAACTATCCCAAGCAATGGACACCGCTATTAAATCTATTGAACATGGAGTTATGCCAAAAACCAATGTGCTCAAATTCTTACTGAGGTCTTTAGCCGAGGAAGGTAATGTGGAGAAAATACAGCTACTAGGAAATCACATCAACGACTCATTGAAACGACGGGTGACATATAACGATAAGTTGACGCTGGCGATATTCACGAGAGGCGCTGGGCCACAACACATCGACAACTTGTTGCAGACAGTACAGTCGGCCAAAACTGATGAGGACTTCGAAAATGCACTAAAACAGTTCCCTAGGAGTAATGCTCTCGCCGCCACTCTGCAAGACAGCGAGCTCGTCGCGAAATGTAAGTCGATTTTTATTTATATGTAGAAAAATAAGACAAAACTTGCAGGCAACTCTTTTAACAATAAATAATTGTTTAAAGTCGAATATATCCAATCTCTCATCAAATGCCATGAATGACAAAAATGGTGTTTGTAATTTTCCAAACTAAATTAGACTATGGGTACATTTACATTCTGCTTGCAGAAGCTCGAAATACTCATTTAGCCTTTCCACGTGAACATAGACATAGAAACATGATCTACGCGACGTTTTCATGAGCCTAGGGATTCTGTAGAAATTACGTCACAGCTTGCGCATATTTTATACACTTAATTCTTTACCGCACTCTTTCCCACTTAATTCCTCACTTTAATTTTATCTGTACATCTATAGTACTCTAGAAAGATATCTTGCTTCCTCAAATAATCTTTTGCTTCTTGGCCTCCTCACAGTTCTGGTCTGGTCACATTTTAACTTCAATCTGTCTTTCTCAGGAATATTCTTTTGATATCGTAGTATGTCCCCTAACAGTTTCGCCTGTTCGACAGGCTTATATGGACACATTTACGGAATAGTTACTTTGTTTTATATGTATTTGTTTACTTCATTTAATTTTCATACCTATGTTCTATAAATAAGGTTATTTATAGGTACAGATTATTATCATTAACAATAAAATTAATGTTCTGAAACATTGCCAAAATTGCGAAAACGTCAGTCAATACTTATTTAAGACTAAGTTATTCAGTGTGTTTAGATAATCTTAAAAATTACTTTTCATTTTTAACAGGTACTAAGATAGCAGAAATCGCAGCATCAAAAGGACAACTTCTACCAGCTAATTTACTATGGATGGAACTCCTTTTAGGCGGCAAGGACAAGGAAGCATATGAAGTTTGGACAAAAATGTTGAAAAATTCACAAACAGTTGTTTTTAGAAGATTATTACAAGAAAGTCACCTTAGAAAACAGCCAGAATTGATTCAGAAACTCATAGATTTGTTAAAAGAACGTATGCCGGTTGCAAAGGGTCCGTTAGGTAATGCATACTCACGCCTTGTCAATTACTATTTGTTGGAAAACAAAGTACAAGAAGCTGAGGAACACTACAGAGCTGCATTGAAATCAGGCCTTACTACAGAGGACATCAACAAAACCACTATTACAAGGCTGAAAACCGCAGTCGAAGAGTCAGGTCGCACTTTTAATGTCTAGATTTAATTATTTTTAAGTTTGTTAACCTTTTTTTGTCACAAATTACATTTTGATGTAATTTTCTAATGACTGCCATTTTTACTGTATTACTTTCTTTGTAATACTGACAATTATATTCCATTCAAATAGCCCTTTATTTTATAATGGCGCAAGCTAAAATGTGATCATCAGAAAACTAAATTATAGAAATTAAATAAATACATACCGGCAATTAAATTTAATGTAAACAGAGTATTGAGTTATGTATGTTTGTAGTTTGTAGTTAATTTTAGTTGTTAATAAATTATTAGTTAATCATTTCAATTTTTATTTCATGTTTCTTATACCTGGCAACTGATAAATTATAAATAAGTATATACAATTATACATAACATAGACAAAGAAGACGAAGGCAGCGATAGCCTAGTGGAGAGACCGACAGACTGCTACGTGGATGGTCCGGGTTCGAATCCACGGCGCGCACCATCAATGACTTTTCGGGAGTTATGCGCGTAATAAATTGTTAATGCATGTCCGAGAGTTCTCCACAATGTTCTCGACAGACATGTGAAGTCTGCCAACCCGCACTAGGCCTGCGTGGTGGACTATGGCCTTGGGCGCTGCCTCTTGCCACGTATTTCTATATACTCTCTATGAACGTGTCTCCACACGGCGCGGCGATGCAATGAGCGCGCGTAACGTCGTCGTATCGCTGCGGTATCCTTGCAACTGCGGCTATCGGCGTGCCCGCCGAGCGCTCGCCGCCGAACGCGGCGGCTGGCGCTGTCGTCAAGGAAATGCCGCGATTCCGTTACGATTCGTCGCGGACACGCTAGGATCCCGTCGCTCGTCGCGAGTCCTGACGATACGCTGGCGGAATAATCGCTCGTTCGTGGAGATTAGGTACTCGACGTCCTCGACGATAGAAGCGCGGACTTGTCGCGATTCTGTCGCTCGTGGAGTTAGAGCGCCTTACCCTTCTCATACAGGACAGTATATATAGGTACAGGGTAGACAAAGAACATTAAATTTAATCTTATTCATAACAGGAAGATTTGACCGTGGCGGGAGTTGCAACATTAAAACTCGCCTAACTAGCAATTCATTATAGCCGAGACTAGTAAAGACTATTCTTTACTAGTCTCTGATTATAGGTACCTAATGTAAAAAAATAATGAAAACTCAGCCTTTTTGTTATTCGATCTGTTAAAACTTGGTATTTTGAGAACAGTTAGGCAACCGGAAAGAAGAGTAACTTAGGCGCTATTTTCATCTCAGAAAATCTTATTTAGTTTGCCTGGTTCTGGAATCGAACGCGAGACTTCAAGCACTGCTGAAGCGTAGGTAGGTACATTCACATTCAAATTCCATGCGTAAGAAGTCGCAGGTACCAGCTAGTTTAAAATCTTTTTATCTGTATGTTTGTGCCATCATTTCCTCTAAGTAGGTAGGTAAGTACTTATAAGCCGCACATGGACACCAGACGACACTTGCAACACCAGAGGAGTCTTATAGGTGCGTTGTCGGCTTTCTGAGAAAAGGAATAGGAGGAGGAACCTCTGGAACTCTCAACCATCGAAAGAAACACATCACCTTTAAAATTAAACTATAGTTTACTGATTTTATCGCGTTGTATTGTATTGGTTTCACTTAGATAATAAATAGGTAAGTAGGTACATACATTTTTTAATTTATTACTAGACGTCGGATTCTTTACAGCAGTGCTTCCCATACATTGTTCTGCCATGGCCCGGTAATTTTCACATTGCCCCTTCGTGGCCCATTGAATACCTTTAAACCCAAGCTGTTTCCATTAAGGTATAATATTTTGGTATCGCCTATTTAGTCACTAAACTATACGTCGATCGATACTAATCGATAGTAGGTATAATTTTTAAAACAAGGCGGGAATGTTGCAACCCGGTATTTTATTTTGACGGCCCGGTACCGGGTCGCGAGTGTCGCGACCCGGCAAATGTGAAACGCTGCTTTACAGGATTCGTAGTCACTAATAGCAGAATTCTCTGTCTACGAACCCAACACTTTTATACGATTGGTGTTTCTATTTACGCAGAATGAGCTCAAATCCAAGCCCAATCGGGTGTGCGCATGCTAGTGTAAGGCGCACTAACCACGCACGCGGCTTGGCAGGCTGACTGACATCGTATCGGCTTCAAGGCACACAGGACACGATGGAGAGACGTAGGTAGACAGCAGCATCTTGCAGCTATGAGTCATAGTTACCACGGTCATAGCCTATGACCGTGGTAACTTGGCAAGCATGGGCGTTCAAACCTCCCCAAAAGTTTAATTAGGTAAATATCTAAGTACCGTACCTACTTAAGCCGTAGGGCCTGTAGGCCTTCAACACGAAACGCAACCTGGATTGAATTGAATTTGGAGGCCGTGATTAGTATGATAAATGATTACATAAATAGAAAAATAAGTGAAAAAGAGCCCGAGTTAATCATTAGAAATTGAACAGCTGTTTACTGAAACTAAAGTAAGTAGGTAAGAAACTTAAGGGTTGAGCTACATCTGTCAGCACGGAATCGCATTTGTTCCGCCTGTGCTTCAGCACGCTATAGCGTGCTGACGCGTGCTGCAGCACTCTATAGCCTGCGATCGTATTTGTGTGCTGCGGAATGCGAACGCACGCGTCAGCGTGCTATAGCGTGCTGGAGCATTCCGCCGCGTTCTTTTGACATTTGTTTTGGTCACAGTATAGTTTCAAGTTCGAAATGGATAGCACAGCTGAAGAGCGAGCAGTAGTAATAGCGGGTATTTTGCAAGAAATGCAAAATAACAAGAGTAAATAGATAAGAATTCGACAAATCTATACGAATCGGCACCAGCTCGCGCGCCAGCGTGCGTCAGCGCGCGTTCGCAAGCGATCGGCGGCGCAAGGATGCTATAGTATGCTATAGCGCGCGTAAGCATTCTGAGCGTCAGAATGCTTACGCGTCAGCGTTCCGTCGCCTCTCAGCATGCTATCGCATTTTTTCCGTGTTGCCGATCGCCTTTTCGATTCCGCGGCGTGCTGTGGCGTTCCCTCTCCCTTTCTCGCTCTAGTAAATGACTATCCTAACTGACAGAAAAGGATAGAAACATACGAAAGTACGATGCGGTGCTGATAGGTGTAGCTGAACCCTAAATGATCGTGAGAAATCGTTACAACATTGAGCTTGAGCTCGAAATGGGTTAAGTCCGATAGGTACCTAAATGTGTTTTTTTTATTTACATACATACATACATATCGTCACGCTTTTTATCTCCGAGGGGGTAGGCAGACGTGTATTTCTACACCCACTTTTCGCCAGATATACTTTAGTCCCACGTAATAGGGGGCGAGCCTATTGCCGTACCGGGCACATTTCCAGACTTCGTGCTGCTACTGAGAATTTCGTGACAGAAAGACCCAATAACACTGCCCGACCCAGGAATCGAACCCGGGACCTCCCGATCCCACGCGCACATTTATGGCACGAGGCAGTCGTATAGGGTTTGATGTCGAGTTTTCCGTCTTTACGCAAATATGGTATTGCATCGTGTTATCCCTTAGTCGCCTCTTACGACACCCACGGGAAGATACTGGTGACACTTGTATTCTATGCCGTCAACCACACGGCATAGAATACAAGTGTCACCACCCATATTATTTAATCCTAGATATAAAGACAATACATTTTTAATTCAACATAATTGATCAAGGTCGTACGCCAATAGTCTCTATCAACATCCATGAAATTATTTCTAGACGATTTGACCAAGTCCTCACTTGGAAGTGACGTCACAGAAAGCAATATTTTTGCGGGATTTGCAGCTGAATCATTAGCTCTATTTATTGATCTCTGTATGTAAATAAATATTAGTTTGCTTGAAATATTGTATTAATATTTTTTTATTGTTATATTTAGCGTTTTAACCCTGTTGATTATTGTTTCAAATAATTGATGAATTTTTAATCCCGCGGAACGGAAGTAGTCTCAGATTCTCTGCACAGCTCGTGAGCACACACATTTTGGCGGCAATTTAAGCGTCACTCGGCCACTCTGAAATTCACAATATTCAAGCGCGGTCCGTGTTTAGTTTTTTTTATTGATTTTTAGTTTATCATAATGTTTTACCCCGAAGATTCTTTAAAAAGAGGAGGAAGATTTTATTTGTGCTGGGTAGCAGATTCCTGGCCTTTGCGTTTTGCTACTATCACTCACAGGCAACTTTGGTCTCAAGATATTCGGCGAATATGGTATACACTGTAAAATAAAATTGTCTATTTATAGCATACAGTGTTATAAATTGCAGTATAATATTGCTTTTATTGTTATTGTTGCAGTGAGGATTTGTTAGAAGTAATGACAAACGAATCTGGTCGTCCTACGCAAAGATTTTCACTCAGACTTAGTTCACAACTTCTACGTGGATTAGTTCGACTTTATCAACGGAAAGTAAATGTATTATTAGGTAAGTACATACATAATTTTACTTATTTATATGTGTAGGTATAGCCTGTAGGTACTGTGTAGTCTGTGTAGGATGGTAGTAATTGTATTATCCTATTAGTTTGGCTACATACTTAATGTTGTATATTTATTATAATATGTACTTAGTCCTTTTTGATCCTGAGATCCTTATTTATGGGTGTCACACACATAAGTAGGTATTGTAGGTAAATGAATTTACGTGAGTGCTGTAGTCGTTCATTACCAGCGCAGCGTAAGAAATGCTCACCATTGAGAACAGGCGATCGCCACTTGATAAGTTTCCCGCCATTACAATATCACTGTTTACATATTTATGATAATAAATTAAGTATGTTGCTGAAAATGTAGTTCTGTTGCGGTACCACTTTGTATATACCTAACTACTGTGCAACTCCCATATCGTAGGTACCTACCCGTGTTCAATTTCCGGGTTGGCAAAACTTATTCGATTTTTCACCTGGAATTTCAGTAGGGATGAATGGTCTTTCTTGCTTTAGACGAGTTATCAGAGAATTTTTTTTTCACCCCTTTATCCCCGAAGGCTTAGAGGTGTTGAGGTGAGGTGTCATTTCGCCTTCTGAATTTTAGGTCCCACGTAATAGGGGACGAGCCTATTGCCGTAACCGGGCCCATTGCCAGACTCCGTGCTGCTAGGTACTGAAAATTTGGAAAAACTCCAACACTTTTGCCTGATCCGGGAATCGAACCCGGGTCGTCCTGCTCAGCAAACGCAATCCACTGGACCACGGCAGTATGAGTACCTACGTCTTTTATTAGCCACCGTCTCACGTCGACTCGAACGGCAGCGGCACCAGCGGCTAGGTAGGTGGAGTTCGCCACATTGGGAGCCTAGTACGAATTTGCACACATATTCGAATCGTTCGGTATACATTAACATTTTTCAAAGCACCTCTGGCAGTTCGTAACGTTCAGTATAGTAGCCAAAGGCGCTTTTAAAAGTAAGAAAAATGTGCCTGTCTTCAAGACAGGCACATCTTTAGGGTTCCGTAGCCCACAAGGAACCCTTATAGTTTCGTCATATCCGTCCGTCTGTCCGTCCGCAGCCTAGCTCAAAGACGCCTGGTGAGTGGTGCTAGAAAGCTGATATTTGACATGAATATAGACATAAGATATTGCAACAAAACTGTAGAATAAAATTTAGGAAAATATTTTTTTAAGGGTATCTCCCCTACATATATAGTGGGGACGAATTTTCTTTTGGTTCTTTTGGTTGAGAGTACTCAACCAAAAGAAAATTCGTCCCCCACATGATGGGGTATCATTGGATAGGTTTTAAAAAAATATTATTAGTTTGCTCAAATCATTTTTCGATCAAGTGATTGGTTTGTCAAATATCAAGCTTTGAAGTGAAAAAAATTGTTAGACTCAAGTGTCCCCCCCCCTCTCTGTCGGCTAAACTATTAATTGTGAAAAGGTGAAAAAAATCACAAATGTAGTACATATAACGAATTTAAAATCAAAACTATCACGGCTAAGTAGATATCACTAGTTTACGAGTAATCGTCGGTTAACTTATAAATACCTACCTATTTCTGTGAATTTACATTGGGCGCGCTGGCTGAATCTTAAAGATGTATATCTTTAAGATTAAGCCAGCGCGTACGGTATGTAATGTACTACGGTACTACGTATGTATAGTAGTAGTATATCTTGGAAACCACATTATATGTTTACAATACATAACTGGATACATACCTAGTATTTTTCTAAACAAAACTTAGGTTCAAATAGTGTTATTAAAATTATTTTTTCAGCAAAATAAACAGTCGGATTTGTTGTACATTAATACCCTTTGCAGCAAGTCATTATGGGCAACTACGGAACCCTACATTGCGCGTGGCCCGACCCGACACGCACTTGGCCGGTTTTTTATACTTTTAAATATCCGTATCCGTAGGAATTTCGGGAATTTGTGTTAGCAATTATGACTTCCACAATGTTCTTTTTCAGGTGATTTGTGCATGATCAACTCCTATGTTATCAAGCATGCTAATAAAAAGTAAGTATCACATCAGATAAGTTTACACTTAAACAGGTTCAAAATTATTAGGTTCACGTGAGTAAGTGGGCTATTCTCCATTTTGGCGAAAAAACACTTTCCGGTGGCATATGCTTTTTCTGAATACAGTTAAACACCGAGATCGTCGGGATAAAAAATTGCCATGGGATGAACTTTTAATCGCAATATTCAATAATGCATAATAATTCCCGGAAACAGAGAAATCTGACAAAACATCACGTAAATCGTCATTCACCTGCGTTTCCAAACACCACCAGTTACAGTTTTGGTGTCGTAATTTATTCAAGCGACTGAATAAAAAATATTTAACGACAATTTTAACTTATAACTAATGTGTCTTCAACATAAAATAAAAAAATCAAATAAATAAAAAAAAACTATTGTATTTATTCAACCTTAAACTTTGTCACAAAAAAACGTCATTAGTGTCATCAATGTTTGCGAGCAGTGAATTTTTCGATGTTAAACACGAATGAAGTGAGTAATGCGTCCCACCCCACCCGCTACAGGCGCTACACATTCGACAGTCCTGCCTGATACGTTGAAGGGAATAGACGCGCTGTTTTGCTAAGGTAAGTCATATTTTACTAGTTCTCCGATATTTGTCACAGGAAATGTCATTTGTGTCACTTAACTTATCATGATAATGTGTAATGCACTGTTATTCATAATCGATCTATTATTTATTGCTCTCATGAGTTGATCTTTACGCGAGAATCTTCATTTCAAATCTCGCTTCGTTAACATGTTATAACGTGTTTTGGTAGAATCCGTCATTATTAGTATCGTCATTATTGGTAAAATCGTTTCTGCCTATAATGACTCATTGTAGCACAGAATGACTGTACCTATAAACAATAATGATTTCATGTGGCTAATAATGACTTTCGTATACTTACTTAGTTTATTAACCGTTTTCAGTTTTTGGTTTACTAGTTGGAAAGGTTAAATTAAACAACCAACTAATTACACTGTTTTTATTAGAAACATGGCTATCACTAAAAATAAAACAATGTCATACAATTTCCGTCAGTTCTCAGAACTTACATATTCGTACAGGACTCGCATTATTGCACGTTGACATGCTTTTCTCTCTGGTTTTGTTACGAAGCTTAACGATTGAGCCACAATCATGCCAAATAAATATGGTTTATGTATATCTTCTCTTTCGTTCCAGGCGATTTCTGTATTTGTGGCAGAGTCAACAGAACCAGTTGGTTGTGGATCTTTTACAAGGTCATCGCTTGATAAATCTGGAGTTGTATCATTTGACCCCAAGATATTTTTGGTTTTACCTTCGATTACAGGTAAGTCAGTACAAACTTCCTGCTGATCTGTGCTCTCAATCTCACTAGAAAATTCTTCAGATTCTTCAACAGTAACATGTAACCTGGAAATATTCCGTGTTGAAATAATTTCTATCAAGATAAGGCCTATTTATTTCAATATTTAATAAAAACTTACTTATATGTTTTGTCCATTTTATAAAAAGATCTTTATGGGCACTTGTTTTATTGCTTGTGTGCGTTTCTTTGTTGAATTCTATTATAGCGTCTATTCAATTAAATAACTTGGTATAGACTATAGAGCAATTGTGTGTTGTTGTGTGAGTTTTTACCCTTGAGCAAAGTGTAATTGAAATTAGATGTGTAACATAACTAAATTACTAATCTAAACTAATCTATTAAATTCGGCTGATCAATATTATGTTGCACTCATTAATAAAAGTCTGTTTACTGTTAGTGAGCTGAATATCGTAATATACAATTAAAACTCAGAGTTTGAATCCCATTTTTATAGACTTTTTTATTTTGTAGGATACAAAATGACTAAACCAAAGAAATCCAAAGAACAAGAGAGATTAGTTCAACAAAGATTAAACAAACGACGTCGTTATATTGAGATTAAGAACAATCCAGAATTACTTGCTTTGGAAAAAGAGAAAAGAAGAGCAGCGTACTTAAAAAAAAAGGAAAACAAAAAGGTAACTAGTATTATAGACAAAACTCCCCGAGAGCAACGCGAACAACGGAAGAAGTGGAAGGAGAATTCTAAAAGGTATAGGCAGAGGAAGAAAGAAAATGCGAATAAGCAGTGCATTTTAGAGACTGTTCAGATAGAAGCAGAGTCAGTAAACACTGTCAACGACACCAATATTATAGTCCACGACGACGCGGATCCTTTGCATCGCGATTGCTTAGCCACTCGTTTAGCGCTAAGAAAACATCGATACAGAACACAAAAGCGATTCAAACAATTGCAACGCATAATCACTGTTTTGAAAAAGAGAAACGAGTCGCAGCGTAAATGCATAAATTATCTTAAAAAGAAACTCCAGGATGTTAATAAGACGGATGAAGTGGTTAAAAACGATGAAAACGATGAGTTAAACCCAGATAGCTATATATCGGGAGTTTCTCTTGTGAGCCAAGCCCGGCAACGCAAAATTAATGCCATAACCAGCTTTTATAACGATGACAAAAATAGTACAATTGGTGCTGGAAAAAAAGCATACATAACGAGAAATAAAAAAAGGATGCAGAAGAGATATTTAACTGCATCCTTGACAGATTTATACAAACAATTTAGAACAGAAACTAATATTCGAGTCAGCTACTCATTTTTTTGTAAATGTCGGCCTTTTTGGGTTTTATTTCCAAAAGCAAGCAGAGAAACTTGTCAATGTGCTGTCCATCTAAACATGGAACTTTTGATTGGGGCATTAAATAAAGCAAAAATTTTACTTGAGAAGAACTCGGTGGAAGTGTTGTCCGCGTTATGCTGTGGCATTAGAAATAAAAATTGCTTGCAAAGAGTTTGCGAGGCTTGTTCAACAAAATGCTTGGAATATAAGGAGTTCAATAACGACGATGATATAACTATTTGTTTGGAAGAAAGCGCAAAAATCTCTAGATTCTAAACGAGTTAAAAACAAAATTGTGACAGTAACAGAAAAACAAAAAACTACAATGAAACCTAAAGACGCACTTGTTAAACTTGAAACAGACTTGATAGTTTTTTTTAAACATTGTTACAAGATTGTGCACCAATACGAGACCATTAAACACCTTAAAGAGAATTTAAATTTATCTGAAGCAGTGGTGCACGTAGATTTTTCCGAAAATTACTCACTGAAATTTTCAGAAGAAGTGCAATCGATGCACTTTGGTGCAAGTCGCCAGCAGGTGTCCATCCACACTGCTGTTATTTATACACATAATTTTTCAACTGGAAGCATCTCCCCAACGTCTTTTTGCACTGTCAGCAAATGTCTTCGCCATGATGTTCCTGCTATTTGGGCACATTTAGATCCACTCATCGAAGAAGTCCAGAAATTGAATCCTTTCGTAGATACAATTCATTTTTTATCCGATTCACCGTCATCACAGTACAGGAACAAAAGCATGTTTTATGTCATAAGTCAATTAGAGTCTAACCACGAGCTTATCAAAATCACGTGGAATTATTCGGAAGCTGGCCACGGAAAAGGTCCCCCTGATGGGGTAGGTGCGACTGTCAAAAGGACAGCCGATCGAATGGTAAACTTTGGGTCTGATGTCGGATCATTCGAACAATTTTACAAGTTGATTGGAACCTTAGAAAACATAATAGTAAAAGAAGTTGAAGAAAAGGATATTTTAATAAAAGAAAAACTGATCCCACCTAATTTAAAACCATTCAAAGGCACTTTTTCCGTATACCAGGTCCTATGGGATAAATTTGTGCCCAGGACAATTTTCAGAAGCATGGGTTGCTTTCTGTGTGACGTTAATGAAGTATGTGTACATGTAAAACAGCTTGGGTCTATAAATAACATACCAGTTTCTAAAAAAGAAAATATTGACCCAGGAATAGTGCCTCTTACTCGTCAGGATTATCCGAAGGTCAAAATTCTATCCGATGTCAATGTCACAAATTTTTACACCCCATCAACATCCAAAAATTGGCCTTCTAATGATAAGCTCAATTAGCTCCCTGTTTTTAGATTCCCTTTTGTACGTCCTTAAAATTTAATCATAAATATTTCAAACAGTTTTTGTATAAGATTTTATACTAAACTACGCATTTTATGCGCATGACATTTTATTATATGTATAAGTAGGCAGAAAATTAAATAATACCTACATAATAAGGGGGGTTAGATCAAAGCTATTGATTTTCAGGTTTATTTTATTTTATATTTAATTTAATAAGAATATTTTTTGAGACTGAATTATAAGCTATTGTGATAGTATTAAAAGATAAGGTATTATTTATGTTAAGTTACGGTAAGTTATTATTCTTATAAAAAAATACAGCTGATTTTTAATAAACATCTGTCTAAGAAGTAAAACTTGCTAAATTTAATCTTTTATTGTGAGGCGTCTTTGTGAATATATTCAAAATTCATAGATTTTGTGTAACTTAACTACCTCAAGTTATAAATCACCTTAAATTATGAGTGAAAAGCGATTGTTATAATAATAATAATAAGATTAAGGTATCTTATTTTAAAGAAAATATTTGTTTTGTTTATTACAATAAAGCTGATTTTTAAATAATAATGTTTGTCATTCGGTGCAACATAGCGTCATTACAATCACCAAAATCATCATTCACCGACACTAAACGTCATTATCCTCAACATGTCAACTTCTTTAAATCTTAATATCTCCTAAAATATAAGGACTTTTTATGTGCCCTTCACATTATTTTGATGAGAGTAGTGCGTAAAATTTACCAAGCTGTCAAAAAAAACAATTCCCGGGGTTTATTCAAAAACTCACGAAACCCGGCAAAAATAATATTTTTTCAAGAAATACCCAAGTACCTAATGAAAAAAAAAATTATAATGTGAATCTAATCATTTTGTACCTGACGAATAGCCTCTGTGATATTAATAGGTAGGTATGTCAATAGAAATTTAGATTATGCCAAAATATATTTTTGCTTTCATTATAACAAAGCAACTGACTATAGGTAATAAAATATACTACTATAGGTAATAAATATAGACTATAGGTAGTAAATGTGCGCGGGATTGGGAGGTCTCGGGTTCGGTCCCCGGGTCGGCAAAGTGTTATTGGGTTGTTCCGTTAGGAAATACACAGTAGCAGCACGGAGTCTGGTAATGCGCTCGGTACGGCAATAGGCTCGCCCCCTATTACGTGGGACTAAAATAAATCTGGCGAAAAGTGGGTGTAGCAATATACCTACCTCTGCCTACCTCTTCGGGGATATAGGCGTGAGATTATGTATGTATGTAATATCAATTATTTTAAATCGGTATTATATTTCTACGTGTACATATTTTAATGTTTTTTCCGCCCACATTTCCCGCCCTAGTTATAAATCCTGTGTCGGTTAGGACTTTACAAACACCAACGGACACAATGGACACCCAGACTCGAAACAACAATTTATGGATCACATAAAGTGTTGTCTCGTGTGGGGATCAAACCCACACACTCGGCTGAATGCCAAGCGGCGAGTCGATCAACCGTGCAGTTAATCATCTTTATAGCTTTGATTACCTACTTTTTATTCAAAGCTATACACTAAGAAAGTAGACAACTTTTTATAAAATGTTTCTTACTGCAGATAGTAGGTAGGTACAGGTATATACCTAATTTAAGTTTTACAAAACGTACCACCTAAGCTAATAGGTATTAGGGTATAGCTAAAATGAATATTTAAGTTATGTATTGCATACATAGGTACTTATGAGAACCTATTACAGATGGAATGCGCATGAAGTTAGACCAGCGAAGCAAGTGCGGCGTCCACAGCCGATGATTGTACAGGAAGTGATCCCGGAGCCGCCTGAAACGGAACAGAGGATCGAAGAGATGATACGGGTTGGTTTCATTCATGCTTACATTACACTTAAAACGTTATTATTTGTATAGTGCAAGTGCATACTTCTTAGGAGGTCGATGCAGTGGCGTAGGAAGGGTGAGATGGTTGCCACCCTTTTTGGGCTGCCACCCATCCAAAAAAAGGGGTGACACTCAAAACTCTACTTTAAGAACAACATAGATACTAACTCATCAGCACCACGAGACTCAGCCCGGAATTGTTAGGTATCGACAAAAAAAAACAAAAAAAAAGGTCATCCGCCAACCTCCGCCCCGGGTGCCACCCAAGCTAGCTACGCCACTGGGTCGATGTGTGGGTGCATTTACTTACTGAAGATCTGCCAGTTTGGCACGGAACTCTTTTCACTTCATTCAAGTCATATAAAGTGAGTTCAATGTTTATTTGCAGTGAGCCATCTACATTATTTTACTTTGCATGAAGTTGATGAAATATGGTTTCACTCGCTATGCTTATACGGCGTGTTGTATTTATCTTTTTACTGATCTGAGGTTCTAGATATTTTTTGTAAGTTATTAGATTGTTTAGGAAGCAAGATAGTCACATGATAGTAAAATCTGCTTCCGTCCCTTTGCAGGCTAGTGGTAATGCCGTGGCAAATATACAGGACATAACTTTGAGGGAGCCACAAGAAGTTACAGACAACTTGCTATTGAAGCCGAATGTAAGCATATTTTATTTTTGTATTTTAAGTAGGCTTTTCCATCTTATTATGGAAGGTGAATATATCTTTATATTCTGGATATTTTGCAGAATTTTACTTACCTACCAATTATCTCCAGGTACCTACCTACTTTTCAAGCGGGGTGGTATAAGATTCCATTTCTGCCTTTGAAATCATGTGTAATTGTTAAATAGATTTTTGGTGTTATGATGTTTGTTTATCGTGTGAGTGTGTGGCCAACTCTCGTGTCGGAGTTTTTCAGACCGCCCGAAGGCCTCCGACGTGGCCTAACGACTCTTATCCTAAGACAAGAACCGGGACTGACAGCTTTACGTGCCCTCCGAAGCACGGCGTAAAGGTCTTAGCCCATTAATTTACACGAGTCTTGTAAATTAATGGGCTAAGACCTTTACGCTACCTAAATGTTGCTCACTGCTGCTCGTGAACGGGCCGATAGTTCCGCTACTGGAATACTGGTCTGATATAGAGGTTTCAAATTGATGGTCTCATAGACTTTCTTACGTGCTGCTTACACGTACCAGATGATGCGAGTTCGAGTCTCTTCAGCAATGGATCCGTGGTGTTCTGTTCATATTGTTACTTGTAATTACGCCACTACAGGATTAGAGGGTCTAGTCGGAACTTGGTCGAGATGCGAGTTGTTTCTCTAAGGGAACAATTTTTATAATTATACTAGAGGACGCCAGCAGCTACGCCTGCATTTTTTTTTAATTTACCCGTTTTGACCGATCCCGTGGGAATTTCGGGAAATCCCTTCTTAGTGCACCCCTACGGTCCCCAAGGAACAAACATGCCAAATTTCAGCTTCCTGCGCCTAATAGTTTCGGCTGTAGCGTGTCTGTCAGTCAGTAACGCAAGGATTTTATATAAGTATTAAGATTTTCCAAAGGTGGCCTAGCGGTCCCAACTGACAGCAATTATTCGCTGGGCGCTTTTAAAAATGTATGGTGATTGATCGAGAAACAACTTGCAATTCGATTAAAACTTGGGACTAGACCCCTGATTTTGCTTTCTTTGATTCTGATTGTTTTCACCTCACCGAAGAATGGCCATGGGTAACATTTCTCGCCTTGAAATTACGCCTTCCGAAACTTAATATGTTTTGTCCTACCACCGACTCAGGTGGCTACTGTTGAGAAGAGCTGGCAATAAACTCAACAGGTCTTTTTTTTTAATTTATATTTTATACAGATTTTATATTTTTGTGTTGAATAAAATCAGCTCTATTCCAAACATCTTTGGCGTGTATCGTTTTACAAGTACTCGTGTATAATTGTGCAGGACGGGTTCGGCGAGGAGGCGGACGAGGCCACACTACTGGCGCTACAGGAGCGAAGCGTGGAGTTCATGCTGCAGCACGCGGGGGGCGCGGGGGGCGCGGGGACATCGGGGGCTGAAGTAACCGCGCGCTCGGCGCTGGGGGCCACGCTCGACGTGAGCGACGCGCCGCATGACAAGTCGCGCCGACTCACGCGCGCCAACATGGAGGGACTCTCTGAACACGACCTCACCATGTTCGCTAAGTGTATGCAACTATTTGATAACTATAGTTTTTTGTCTGTAATACCACGTCTGTATCTGTTATTCACATAGTATGTAGACATGGGCGTACCCAGGTTTTTTGGGAGGCAAAGCAGATTTTTCAAGCTCAGTCCCGTGCACTTCTTTTACCTTAAAGTACAGTGTGAGTGTAGCTAGTGTAGTGTAGTTTTTAAACACTAATGAGTAGTTTACGTACTTATATCATATTGTTTAGCAAAATGAGAACTGTTATCGACAACATTACAAATAGAGGTTGCCAAAGTCCAATGAGAGACATCTACCCTTCCCTGCAACCTGAGTACCTACGGATACATACATGGGATAGGTATGTAGATATTGTAGACATACAGCAAAAATGGACGAGCTCAAACGGATTAGGACTAGCCTTTCACAAAGTATCAACTTAAAGTAACAGTATCTAATTATCTATACTGTTGCGTTTACTTCTACTATTCCTTTTCGCATCCAAGTCGACAACGCACTTTGACTCTTCTGCTGAGATTGCGATGTCCATGGGCAGCGGTGGTCGTTTACCTACCACTAGGTAAACGCGCTACTTGTTTGCCTCATATGCCATAAAACGAAGATTTGTAATATAGGCATAGAACCCTTATATACTTTCTATAAAATACAAATAAAAGATACTCTTTAGAACACCAGCTGACTACAGATAAAACTCAACAAAATTTGTCCAGCCCTTTCGGAGATTACTTAGTTGGCATCATAGAAATATTACCTACTATATCTATGGTTGGCATCAACAGACGTATATAACGTAAAGGCAGACAAATTTTATTTATTAGTTGCATATAAATTAAAACTAATTTACCAACAAAAGAAAATCGCTATTGGGAGTTTAATAATAGCAATTAAGTATTTTCATCATTTATTTATTTGTTATAGCCATGGCTGCTGAAGAATTAATGCCGCAATTAGACAAAGGTGAGTAAATATTTTAATAAAATGATACAGTTTTCCCACACATATTTTTTATCCCATAAACTTATACCTAACCCAGCCAAAATATCCTTACTTGTGAAGATGATTTTCCTCAGATTTTATTGATTTTATATTCTCACAGACATTCCTGAAATACCTGAAATCCTGCCTATTGAATTACCCGTCCCTCCGCCAGAGAAGTTAGTATCCTGTTTATAATTATTATCATCCCACCGTTTTCATTTCCCAATAATAGTTTCCACTGTTTCCATTTCCATTGTGTTTTGTATTATAGCATTTACAGCTGCTGCATGTAAGTATTGAAAGTACCTTATTCATACATACAACCTGTAACAAGTTTAAATGCACATCCTGAAAGTACTTTGTTCAGAATCGGCAACTGAATCCATTTCCGTCATTTTTAATATTGTTTATTTTTAGTCTTAAAATAATTAAAATAACGTAAATTGTAGTCACTCATTTTTTTTTAAATTGAGCTATTCGAAAATAAACCTTAAATCAAAGCAGAATGGCTTATTTTTAAATGCATTTGTTAAATGGTTCCACGTTGACTTACACAAACGCACACATTAAAACAACACAATTAAAAAAAAAAGAGCTATTCGAAAATAAACCTTAAATCAAAGCAGAACGGCTTATTTTTAAATGCATTTGTTAAATGGTTCCACGTTGACTTACACAAACGCACACATTAATACAACACAATAGACGGCAAAAGACAATAGCACACAATTGACCACCAAAATGTCTATCATCTATCTTTCATTAACGTAGGTAATAAACCAGGGGATAGAGCGAGACGTAATGTCTCGCTCGCGCTGGCGCATGACAAGCGCAGCTGTCGATGCGCTTAGACATGTTATGACAAGTACAACCGGGAATATCTATCTGATTCTATCAGTGAGTGCTGTGAACACAGATTTAACAATAGTCTTAGGCTGTGAAAACCTTTTTAAAAGTTCACTTGTTTACAAAATGTGTAATGGTGTATAATTTAATCATTCAACAACAAAGTGAAAAGTTCAACATCATCTTGATGTTGACTTGTCACCCCTGGACTTTCTCATTGTGGAGAAATATTAAATCACCAGTTTATTGTGACGAGAGAAAAAGTGCCGAGTAGTTAATTAATTAAGATACTAGCGGCTTTTGAAACAGTGAAAAGATGTGATTTGTGAGGCAATTGTGAAGTGCTACGTGGACGAAAGAAATGTGATTTAAGCCTGTAAGTTATTTTATTATTCTATTCTAAGACTACAGAACAAAAGGCAGACAGAGCGCGCGGAATATTTGCGTGAAGCCACTAAAGCAAATACAAAATTGAAAAGCGAATACAAACTCGGCTCAGTGCGCTGCGAAGCATCGCACAGTTCACGCGCCACGGTCAATCCAGCTTTTAAATTCATAAAATGCCGTCTTGCGTCTTTAAACATTGTAAAAGTTGTTTCCAAAAGCAAAAAACGGGAAGATGGAATATATTTTTACAGATAACTATGGATTATTTGACTGTTTTATAATATTATTTCGATAAAATTCGCATTTCTGCAGAAAATATGTAAGTGTTGCCAGTTTACGTCGGCACCGTTTTCCCTAAATTAGGGAAAATGCACTTGTCAATTGATTATGTAGGTAATCATTATTGTCATGTTAATGAAAAATACATTAACGTATTGTAAAAGTATATTGTAGATTATCTTTTTTCTTATAAATATAGTAATAGAATTTCCATTAGTATATACATTGTTTTGAGTTCGATCCCCATATACTACTACTACTACTTTGACCTTTGTCACAGAATAAATCTTTGTACCGTTCTTATGGCGTAGGGAATAAGTATCAAAATCGTACTGCAACTGTTAGCTTGACTTGGCGCCGGCGCCGTGTGTAGATACATTACGTACAGAAACATAAATTATTGATTGCAGCCATTATTTATTTTTAGTTGCATTTTTTTTTGGTTATCATTTATGAATATTATTATATTCATAATTTGTTGTGTGCATGACAAAATGTTTTTAGCTAATTAATATTTAGGACGCAAGCCTATTGCAATTAACCAAACATTTCCAGATACTATACTGAGAATTTCTAAACAAAAAATAAACAACATATTCGCCGATCTAAGATTTAACCTCATGATTGGTTTTCGTAAATATATGTAGTTGGTATTATATAATTATTTCTTCTGGATCGAGGCTATGAATTAGAAAACATAATCTATTTATTTCTCAATTTACAAATAAAATTAGTTAAAACTTAACTCGGTACCTACATTTAAGAAATGTATTTATAAAAGCATACTTTAATGGTATCTTTATTTGAATAATTTTCACAACAGCATTACGTAATAAAAGAATTAATTAAATCCATGGTAAATTCTTCAAAACCGCAAACGAATATAAAATATTACCTATGTAATATTTTTATATTCGTTTGCTAAAACTATATGTAAAATAGTGGGAGATTATTCATAATCTGGCAACTTTACACACACATAGACGCGCGTGTCCGTACAGTGCCAGTCGCCAAATGTCACGCACACATAGCTGTCAACGTGCCTCACTTAGTTGGACGAATACGTTCCATCTGGTTCTTGTTTGTTAAATCTGTGATTCTATTATTGTAAGTAGGTATTTAGATTCACAAGGTAACTTTAAACACGCCGTTCTTGTTTATTTCTCTCATTGATATTCTTTTATTTTATCTGATTAAGTTAAGATAGTCACAATAGTCACTTACGATGTTAAGAAACAATAGATCGTGCATATTAATAACAAACAATAAATGATTCGACTGTCCACTCCATAGCTTAAAAGTGTGATGGAAAGAAATACTCATAATATCTTTGGTAATATCAACAGTGGCCGACAAATTGTTCAAACATCATTTTTGTAAACCCCACTCTATCAGAATGTGGTTTACAGACTGAATTTCATACATTTTGTTATATCGTATCGTGTTTCGTTCCTATCAGATCGCTGTTGTTTGTTTACCATAGCAACCGTTTAGTTTGTGTGCGTGCGCAGATTTAGAGTGACCACGATTTTCACTTTTAATTGATTTAATACTTTCTTTAAAAAACATTACTTACGCAAATAAAAAAAAATATTTCAATGCATGCATTATGATTGTTACAAGGTTTTCTAATTTGGGTGTCTGAGGATGTGCGTTATTTCCATTACACGTTGTATAATCCTTATTTCGTCCGTTCGTTGAATTTAAATTCTGATAATATTGGTATTTCATAAGACTACAACATATACCTTATTCAAAAGGTTTAAGTTGTATCAATGTTTCCAATTTGTGTCAGATCTCATGAAGAACCAATTCCAGTAGAGCCAACAGTTGTTGCGGTAGAACCGCCTAAAGAGCCGGAGCCAGTGGAAATTGAACTAGAGGTGGGTAACACATTCAGCCAAAAATATAGATTGAAATTTATAATGTGTTCAATTGGCTGATCTATTAAGGCTGAATCCTGAAGCCTACGTTTTACAAACGTTTCAATAACAATCAGTGCTTGCAAGGGCCTTTAACGTAAAATATTTTTTGATATAGGAACTGGAAGAGGAACCACAGACAAGGAGGCGTAGGATAAGAAACAGATTGATTATTGACAAGAAAATCAAAATTAGTGCTCAATACTTCCGTGCGAGGATTGAAAATCCTAATGTGGAACTGCGATGCGAGGTATGCACACCTTATTATGGTTATCTAAAAACTATTAGTAATAATATCAGTGAAACGATCGTAAAATGGATGTAAAGATTTTGTTATTGTCTCATAATTTGATCGTCACACTATACAACGTAAATTTAATAAATTATTGCACGAAACACTTTATAACAAGGTTCCAACGTAGACTATTTTATTATGGATTTTCAACTTGATACCTACTTGCACGCGCTCCTGGAACAACGATCTTATTGTAAAGATAGACGTATGAACAGACAACATAGTCATCCTTTAGCGAGCCCCGATTTTACTCTTGAGATTATGACCTTATATTGATAAGGAACCACAATTTCAAACAAACCAAAGTTCAAAGTAATCTTTTGAAAAACAAAACGGGTGACATTTATTTGAAATAGATGGAACTTCCCGAGAAATTTAAAAGCATTAAAAATCGGCACTACCCTCGTAATGTTCAAAACTTATTAATTTCTAATTTTCGTATATTGACATGTTTTGCTTACTTTATAACTTATTTTTTGTCATTTACAGGATAGTTTTGACGATATAATATCTATCATAGTGCCTCCCGAGCTGTATTTCCATCGGCCGAGCCACGGCGGACACAAAATCGTGTCGCACATTGGGTTTGAAATAACGCGACTTTTCTCGCGAAACTTAGGTGTTGTGAATGTACAGCCTCGCGCAGAGCGTGAATCAGAGGTATGTATTTTGTATAATATTATTTATAATTCACATTTGTATTATAAATGCGAAAATGTGTTTGTTTGTTTGTCGTTCTTTCACGTCGGAGCGAAGCTATAGTATTTTGTGTGTGGAGATAGGAGGCTGGAGTGAGACATAAAAGTGTCTTTTTACCACGACAACCGACTCCTACGAGAGCCGGCGCCGCGAACGAAGTCTTAAATAAATCTTATGCAACTATCTGATTACAGGAAGTAATGCAAAGACACACTCGCAACGCCTCAAGAACGGCACTTGAAAGGATAGAAGAAGAGCAAGATGTCCCTGTACCGCAAGAAAGACCTCAAGCGATGTTAGAACAGACTACAGCGAACGTTACCGATATGCTGAACATAACAGATGTCCCGCGGGTTAGTGTCCCCGAACAAATGGAGGTGGACATAGCAGATATGTTGACGCAGAAAGTTGAAACTATCTCGCAAGCACGTAAGAGAAAAGCCGATTCAGAGGCGGGGACTAGTGTAAGTCCATTACATCAGTAATTTTCACTTTTATAGGTAATATAGGGTTCCCCACCAAGATCTTAGGGTCCCAAGCCAACCTCACCTGCAAGTGGTGCACCTGCCGATCAACGGACGAGGCTCTGGCAAACAAAATATCCCGATAAGCGGCAATAGGCTCGCCACCTATTACGTGGGATCAAAACCCTGGCGAAAAGTGGGCGTTTAATATGCCTCTGCCTACCCCTTCGGGGAAACAGGCGTGAGTCTATGTATGTATGTATGTGACTTTTTTTAAAGATTGCATGGTTGGCATTTTGTTGGTTTAAGCGGCCGCTTCGCCGCTTGACTCTGCGCCGAGTGTTATGGGTTTGATCCCCACACAAGACACATTTTGTGTCATTCGTAAATTGTTGTATCATGTCTGGGTGCTCTCTGTGTCTGTTAGTTGTATATTTGTAAAGTCCCTTGCGGCACAGAATTTAGTTCTAGGAATCGAACCCGAGACCTCCCAATCCCACGCGCACATTTATGCCAAGAGACCAACGAGGCAGTCAGAGTAGAAATATAATTCAGTTTAACCCTATTTTATTTATCTTACAGCCGAAAAAACAACGACGTTTGAGTTCAGTATCGTTTCGAGATAGCAGACTGGCGAAGAGTGCATCGAGTCAAGCCGCGGGTAAGTGCTCAGACACAAACAAACCAATCGCTTATAGTAAGGGAACGACAAAGTTATATTACCGGTATTTTTATATGTGATATACCTTTTAGCTCCACCGCAGGTGCGGCGATTGCTGATTAGTAAACATTAAGCAACTGCTACAAGTGCATTTCATTCGGTATAAAATTCCTTGGCGAATCTCTAGCGCCGCCTCCCGTACTATTATCAATACGACAAGAACGAGTGTTAGCCATCAGAGACGATTCACGCTAATGTCATTCATATCTTTTCGGTAGACTTGGAAGCTGACAAAGAAAACAGACCTGCTAACTTACCTCAGATGGTGCCACGCGAGATAGTACAAGAATTAGAACAAAACACAGAGATTGAGGTACCAGCGCGTACGGAAAATGCAGAACAGATTGTTTCATCCATGTTACAAGAAGCCGGTTTGGCAGATATACAAATTCATCCACCCATTGCCGAGGAAACTTTCGTCCAAACACAACGTGTATCTCGAAGCAAATCCGCAAGAGGGACTAGAAGCGACAGCTCTGAGACTCCTCTTGGTAGTCTCGACAGGACGAAGGTATCGCTAGGAGATTCGGAACAAACCACTGACTCCAAGAGATTCATACGGTGCGTTTTTATTATATTTAATTTATTTATTTTAAAAGAACCCACCGTTACTGTTAGTATTGCCTAGTTTGGAGTTAACCAAATTTTATAATTTTCGAAAGTAAGAGATCTTACGATTCTGATGACGACCGGTTGGCGCAGCGGGAGTGTAAGCGACTCCTACGCCGAAGGTCGCGGGTTCAATTCCCGCTCAAGTCAAACATTTGTGACATTTGTGTGCATGAACATGGATGTTTGACTTGGTCTGGGTGATCTTTGTCAAGGTTTTGTTACTGAAAAAAGATTCGACAGTTTATGTAACTCATATATTAATTATTTTCTTAAAAGTACTTGGTTGTTACAGTGATCAGTGGGGCACAGAAGGAACCATGCTAAAGATTCTAAAACTTGTGAAAACCGGTCGTCAACCAGTCAACGTGAACAGTCTCATTGCCAAAGGGCCCATCATACCCGGATATAAACGTATTATTGCCGCTCGATGCTTTACATCAATACTCAGTAAGTTGTTAAAATTAAGATAGCTTTCTTTAAATGAACTTAAAATAACGTTTTCATTTACAACTTCTTATAATTTTTTTTTTTTTACAGAACTTAAACAACATGGCTTCATCTGTGTCAACAAGGATCCAGAAACACTAGAAATAAGTAACATTAATTTGGGTTCGAAACTGAGAAGTTCTCAGGACTAGTTTTATTATAAGTACCATGAAATGTTATGTACTGTTTTAAATGTTATATATTGTTCATTAAAGAAGTTGATTTTTAAAGGGTGTTTCATTGAGAATAAAACATGGCATTGATATGAACAAATTTATTTATTTATGATCTGTATATAATGATATGATTTCTGTACACTTTACATAATAAGTCATCAACTAGATTCAAGCTAACTAGATAGATTTATGAGTATCTTAATAATAGGTAGGTAATGGCTTAATAATTTACAAATTCTAATAGTAAAATCGAATGCTGTACAATAAACAGTCGACGTAATTAACTATTTTAAACATTTATACTTAATTACATAAAATACAGCCATTTACATTATCGAATTGGTATATTATTATTAGTTTAAACTTTAAAAGCTTAATTGGTAGTACATTTTACAATATCTTAAAACAAAGAACGAAATACTAAAATTATGGTCATTTATATGGAGGTTCCCTACCTTGGTAAAGCATTTCTAATTTTATTTATACAAAATCAGTCTCCTACTATTTGTTAAGTCCGCCGTATGAAATGTATACTAATAAATGAACTAACATCGTAATCTTACAACTCAAAGGCAGTCACGCGTTGTCGCTTTAGGACGTTCAGCACTGGACGATTGGATAATGTTTAACAACAATAGTATGTGTAGAACCGCAACACACGTTAACTAAGCACTATATCTTTATTTCTCCTGATCTAACGCTTACATCAGAGACAACATCAAGCACACTTCAGTGTTTCACAGCCTTGCTAACAGTCGTTCCAAGCTCTCACTCAATTCATATTAAATAATTACAGTCTGCCCTTACAGGTTTAGGAATGAAAATACTTAGGTTAAACGTAGCTACCGTCACTCGTAAGTTTATTTGACATAATACTTTTAAAGATAAATGGAACGAATAATAATACCTACGTTACAAAATCAAAAGGTGGCGCGTAAATAATAATTATCCAAGTAGGTATGTATATCATTTCTCGAATAAAATAATTGGCCCTTTGACTCGGCGACGGCCAAGCCGTGGGCCAGGATTAAAGATAAGATTATTTGATAGCACAGAAAATAATAAAATTCTAAATTCATGATCAGCATCGGCACAAGATTTAGGTACGAAGATTCGAGACGGTTCTAGGTCAATCTAACGATACCGCCCATCGGAGCTCGATGCTAGGAACCGCGGTTACCATCCCAAGCGGTTATACCTATCACAGATGCATCGACACGAGCTAGGGCGCGAGCGAGTCGCTGTCGTAGTCGTCGCGGCGCGCGTCGTCGGTGTCGTCCGGGTCGCGCTCGGCGTAGTTCATGCTCTCAAAGTACAGCTGCGGCTTACCGTTCCATAGCTCGTCGTCGCGCGCCAGGCGCAGCTCCAGCGACTCGCGCGAGTACAGCACGGAGCGCCGCAGCTCGTGCGCGAGGCTGGCGGCGTCGTCCTCGCGCGAGGCGGGTGAGGCGGGCGAGGTGGCGGGCAGCAGGTCGCGCGGCAGCGGGCGGCACAGCGGTGCGAGGCGCGAGGCACGCGCCACATACTCGGCCGCCAGCGCCGCGCCGCAGCAGTGGGCCGCACACTGCGGCGCGCTCTGTCGACAGTCCAACCTGCGTTACCGAGCATAGCGCCCCCCACCCCCCACCGCCCGCGCCGGGCCATGCTCCCGGGGCCGAGCCGCTACCTCACTGCAGTGCTGGGCGAGACGAGCTGAACGCTCTCGTTTCTCGCTGGCAGGGACGGCCCCCGGGAGGATGACCCCGGCGACTCTCGGTTAGGGGTGACAGAGGTGATCTTTTCGTGCGACTCGATCTACAGCTACGTTACGGTCGTGTCGGTTGCCGTTATATACTATGTTGTTTTAGTAAGTTTAACACGTGTGCTCGACAAAGTTCTATTAGTTACCAAACCGAGTTACCAGAGGCGTGCGAGGCCGAGTGAGAGCGTCGTCGCCCTGTGATTAGCCAATTATTTTGCCATTATGCCACTATGTCAGTAATACGTTCAAATCAAAATACATACGAAAAATATAAATAAAAAAATTAACACATACAACTAATATTTAATGTGTCGTATAGTGTGTAGTGGCAAAATTAATGATACGATTCATAGTAATGTATTTCATCTCGAACTTACCATACCACAGTCTTCAATAATGTCCACGAGTAATCACAAAAAAATAATGTTAAAATGTGCACTGAATACATAACACTCGAAAATATGATTTTAAATTATAATATAGTTAAACTATAGTTTTAATATGTCGGTATGTAATTATAAACCCAAGCCACTCAAAGATGTCGGACGATCGACCGGTGAGTTCAGAAGTGAAAATATGTAAAGCGTAAATTCATAAAACGTCTCACAGATCGAGTGGGTACGACAAATTTTACAAAAATGTGTCAATTTCATATTAACATGAGTATGGGAGTCGACGACGGGACAATCGATTCGCCAAAACGCCGACATCGCGGGCCGGCGGACCGTCACAGGGAGGGCGGGAATCGATCGGCACGTCGGCCGACGTCGCTACAGTTAGTGACGAGGACACACAATCGTTAGCACATGCTCGCCTACACTACGGACTCGCTCTACGCAACTAAATCGATCTAGAATCGGGCCGGCAAAGGAACCGAAGCGAAACGAAACGACGGGGAAACAAAACTTACGATAGACATAATGGCATGTGAGCTCGTCGCGATTACTACTACGAGAACGGGTCCGACGCGAGCGCGGGGCACTCTCACGAGCCGGAATCTTTAAAGAACCACGTGTTCCAGAAGGAGCGGGCGCGCACCTTGGCATCGGGCGCGGCCGGCGAGCGCCGCACCGGCACGGCCGACTTGCCGTCCGCCTTGAGCCGCGGCGCCGGCGCCGGCGACGAGCGGCCGCGCGCCGAGCGGCCGGACGTGGCGGAGGGAGGCCGCGCGCCACAGTGCAGCGGGATGCGCGAGGGCCGGCGCCGCGGGGTGTGCGGCGTGTCGGTGCCGGCGGCGCGCGACACGTCGCTGAGCTCGTCGCGCGACGGCAGCGCCAGCGGCTCCATGTCGCGCATGGACGAGTGCGCGTCGCGGCTGCGCTCGGGGCTCAGCGTGTCGCGCGACGTGTGCGTGTCGCGCTCGCGCTCGCGCCCCGGTGACGAGCGCTCGAGCGCGGGGCTGCGACGCCGCGACTCCAGTTTGCGCACGAGTGCGCGCGCACCTTCCAGCTCGATACTTTTCTCTTCCAGCTGGAAAGTAACATTCGCTTCGATTAGTACCTTACTTTTGTATACCGAAATTGACCGACGTTCACTGGATTAATGTAGTAATTTCGATGCATTATTGTGTGATCGAGTAGTCGAGTGTTTATTACTGGGCCTGCAATTGGCTATCCGCTACTTATATAATATTTTTTATCACATTGAAATATGCTGTTGGACCTCCATATATTAATAAATAAAGTATAATTTACGTACTCTGAATTTAAGGTCCTCGTTGAGGTCTCGCGCGCGCTCGAGCCTCTCCAGCAGCTGTGTGCGCTGCGCGGCCATGCGCCTGTAGCGCTCACTCAACACCTGCAATGTTAAAAAAATTGAATAAATATTTAAAATACAAAATTAAAAAATAATATGTGAATGAAGTGTCTGAAATATCTATGAATAAAATTCTATTCTCTGAACATTCCCATGACATTACCACCACCTTTGTTACATAATAGAGTGCCATAATATTGTCACCGCTATTGACGAATAATAATCTATTCGAAATAATAACTCGTCATATTACACACGGGAGTTAATTATTATAACCAAAGCACCGTCGGCCATTAAAAGTATAAGTCATGTTATGACTAAAAAAATCACATATTTACGTCTCAAACTCGCCATAAACACTCGCGAATTGAATGTTCTTTATTCATAGCCAAATCAAAAATTGTCCGTTCACAGATATTTCAGATAAATACTTCAGAGAAAAATAAAATTTATCTTGTCATTAAGTGAAATAAATATATAACGAGAAAATTTATTGGTGTTTTGCTAATAGGCGCCAGTCGTTTGGATCTATACATAGCGAGGTACGACGCAGACATTGGCAAACTTTACAGATATTTGTAGGGCACCGCGCAAACAGGCCACACGACCATGGTGAGTGTCGTCCGTGACGTCCTTTGGTAACGCGCAAACGAAGGTGGACAGTGGCCGCCACACTCCAGCAGTAAAAAGTACAACATAACCTGCATTTTGACAATCAGGTGCCAATTCTGCTATTTTTATATGACATTGATATTATATTTTGAATGGATTTAAAAGCGGTAGTAACTTAATGTCATTATCGTATAATTTAAAATAAATAGTTCGTCGTTGACACATACGATCTCGTTACAATTTCATTCAAATATCAGATAATTTAGAAGAATACGCTTTTTGTGACGTAAGTATGACACTGACATGATATCGAGACTATATTTATTTAGCAGAATTGGGCCCCTGTAGGTATATACAAATAGTTCCTGATAAGTTTAAGTAGCGAGTGGCCGACACAAAGTCACGAGTAAAAATCATGTAAACATAATGTTTACAGCCACCGGTGGCTGTGGTCGGAGGCCTGTTTGCGTGGAGCCTTGAAAGCACGTATTATGATTGCTTTGCTGAATGGCTATAGCCTTCGTTTTCTCGCCATAACCCAGCTATGACTGACGCCTTAAATATCACATTTAGATCACAACATGCATAACGTAATATTTTTATATTTCATATTATTTTACATAAAACAAAAAAAAATGTGTTATATTACAATTATTAGCGAACATGATTTTTAGCAAAATTATTATGTAAAAAAGTTGCCATAGTTATCTTTCACAGAATATTTTGTTTATTTTCAAGTATTTGGTACGCTTAGGTAACGGAATCTATATTTCGGTAATGCTATTATCTAAACACAGATTAGAGAAGACATTGATACAGCCCCCTAACACTGAAGCTTAAAAACTTTAAAAGCTCGAAAATAAACCGCTACGAAAATAATAATACCTATTATATTTTCGGTGCCAAGCTCAAAGCACAACTAAGTAAATTATAATAAGCCGACTCTAAGGAAAGTTTGTTTAAAAATACAGGCGGCCTATAGAAATACGGATAACGCAAAAGCAGCGCAGCGTAAGCTAATATACAGTAATTTATTTTACGATAACTTGAAAAGTATTTAAATTCGGTTTGACGTAGGAATCCTTCAAAGCATTCACAGAAGCAGTACTAGTTAAGCACTACTTACGATGAAACAAAAATAAACCGTTTATTTTGTTCGTGCGAGATATAAATTCAAACGTTGCGGTAATAATGCGTTATTTACATTTAAATGTGCACATAATTAATATAAATGAGTAGCATTAATATCCAGATATTATCATAATGATATGAGGTGGAATATTAAATGACTATATGAACGAAAGATTGAGCAAACACAGCTTCCGGCTGGCCGAGGTGATATTAAAATTACAAGGCACGACATAGCAAATAATAAAAAGGAAACGCATGGCCAATTGCTATCAATCATTTAGAATGGGCCAAGGATGGTGACGCATGGCCTAGCGTAATGGTTAATGATATTGTTTTGATACTTTTGCCACACGTCTTCCATCTATATTGTATATCTATTCCAGACGAATAAACGTATCATAAAAGAATCAAATGACATCTGAACATAGTCGAAAATATATACAAAAGAACCGCAGCGTTATTTACCAGACCGAAGAATTCATCTGAAATTGATAACAGATGTGATGAAACATGTATGCATAAAGCGTTTTCATTGGAATGTGTCGTAATGTGTTACTACACAGAGATGGCACTATACACAGGTACCAAAGTGAAGCATTGTAGAGTTTAATGGCGGTGGTCGAGCGTCGCGCCACACTCCATTAGCCGCACAGTTCTGCGTAATTCTGCCGAAATCTGTGCGGTTACGTCACACCGTCCACTCGTTAGTGCAATGACAGTTTTGAGGAGCGAATAGCACGTACTCGGTTACCTCACTCGTTCTGCAATTAACGGCTCCAAGTGTTTTTATACTTTTTGTTAATGTAACAGACAAAAAGATTTCTTACAACCTAAAATGGTAACTACCTAAAATCGCCACGCAACTCGTTATCGTAACAATAAAGGGGGCATATTGAACGTTACACTCGACGACGGGACCGATGAAGTGAGCTGGATGGATTCCAGAATCGAAGGACCTAACTAAGAAGGTATTAAATCGTTAACTAATGCATTATCCACCGGTCCTAATGGAAATCTATCGTACCTACCTGATTCTGTACGGTGGAGGTGAGCAACTGCCTCTGAAGTTCGACGGGATTGCTCTCGAGGAGAATCGCCGCGAATTTCTTGGAGTCGGGGGTGGCGACGCGCGGCGGGCGCGAGGGGGTATCGAGGGCTGAGTCCAGGCGGCCGAGGGGCGTGCGAGGTGCGGGGGGGCTGCAGGCACCCCCCGCCGCCGCCGCCTCCAGCGCCGCCGCGCGCAGCAGTAAGGCGTCACGCTCCTGGCGCAGGCGCGACGTGTCCGCACACTCGCCGCAGGTACCACTGGACAGCGCGCGAGCGAACGACTCCTCGACCGTATCGACGGGCTGCCTCTCGTCCAGTTCGCCACGCAGCTGCTCGGCCTCGTCGCGGAGCCGGATGCCCTTCCGCTGGATGACGTCGAGGAGCGCCCACAGCTCGTCCTCCAGGGGGCGCGACCGAGACGCCGACGCGGACGCGGACGCGGACGACGAGTGGGCGTCCTGGAAGACGAGGTCAGGAGTAATTAACAACTACCCTTCATTGGACATAATGGGTAATGTTGATAACTAACATAGAGTCGAGAAGTTTCAATGTGGTATAGAGGCGTACCTTGCCGCAGGAGGTCTCGGTGCTGAAGCCGGAGTCCTGCACGGAGGGCTGCGGCTTGGCGCGCGCGGGGTCGCCGGCGGCGGCGGCGAGCTTGCGGCGCACGCGCACACCGGGCTCCCAGTCGCGCCGCGTGCCGCTGGCCGGCGTCGACGGTGCCATCTTGGACCGCAGGTTCGGGAATGTCTCGATGACGAGGTCGCGAAACTCGAGTAAAGCTCCGACTTCATTCTGGAGTTCCTGTTCAAAACGAACAACCAATAAAAACTTGCATTTTGATTGATAATTCAGCAAACTTATCTTTAGAGTCTAGACAAGTCTCCACATGAAATCAAACAGAACTGTGAGTATACCACCCTATTATGCTTATTAGCTAAATGGCAATTACAAATTAGCGAAGTGCGTAATTAACATTTAGATGTTCAAATTATTATTAATCACTGTTACCTAGAAACTATTAGTATCACGATATGATGATAGATAATCATCATATCGTGATTCTAATAGTTCCTAATCACTTATCGGTATCAAATTCCAAATTACAAGAATGGTGGTAGGGCTCATACAATTTTCCAATAACTACCTAATTTGATATAATTTACGTTAGAATTGCACTTTGTAAACTAGAGTCTAATTTAGTTTAGGATCCTTTGAGTTTACTTTTCGCTACTAAAACATGCACTAGGTACTCTCCTATTGGTCTAAGATAAAGTTTAGGTACCCATGAGACAGTGGCGGACCATTTCATTTTGTTTTGGTTTCTTGAACCTGGTTAGGTCAGGTTCTACCAGAGAAACAGTAAAAAGTCGTTCGTCTTTGGAAGACAACATAATTATGATTTGTTGAACCAGTAAGCCTTCCCTCCCCTGGTCTGGTCTGCTCTGGTCCTGGATCCGCCCCTGTCATGAAACAACTTAGTTTAAAATATAGGTAAGAACCCTTCTCTCGATTTGGATTCGCCCCTGTCATGGTACAAGTAAGTTTCAAGTACGCGCCACTGACCTGTAGAGCTACGAGGGACTTAGCCTGCTCCGAGATGAGGTAGTGGAATGGTCCGGGCGGCGAGCGCAGCTGCAGACACTCCATGCCAGAGCCGCCCGACCCGCCGCTGGCGCTGTCTGCACCGCCCGTCTGGAAACAACACATACACACACGTTAAATTATGAATATATATTTATATATCAGGTGACAACACAAAAGACTTTGTTACAAAATATTAATATAGTTTGAAGTCTAAAGAAGTAAGTAGTTCCAGCGAACTGCCAAGTTAAGATACAAATTTTCTGAAGAAGAATCTTTCCAAAATTCATTAGAACGATTGCCGAATTAAAATAAATAACTAGGTTTAACCATCGGTCTCCGTTCTCTTTTTAGAGGTGTATGAAATCAATATGTACATATCTCTAGCCAAATCAATGGATGGGTCAAATATTAGGTCCGGTCGTAAGTCTACTTTTATATTATATAAAGGTACAACTATCTCGATTTGCTGTTTGAGGCAGCTCTTGTTCTTCATCCAAATCATTTTTATTTCAAAGAAACTTATATATTTTAGCACTTTATTGTCCCAAATATTTCTTACACTTAGCGATGCCGCCAATTTTCTAGTTGACTTGATACTTTATCGTAATAATAAGTACCTAACAATGATTGAGGATAATTTGATTAGCACCATTATACATAATTATTATTCTTTTACGAAGGTATTCGTACCAATGTTCGATAGCCATGTCTTTGAATACAACATTTGATTTCATGTCATTATAATATCATCAAGGATGTGTGCGAAAAAGCCCCTAAACGACCTACGATGACACCAAAAGCAGCTACTTCTTCTAGTCTAGACAAATTCAAGAATCTAATAAAGCCTTAGACCTAGTCACTTGGGTAACTAATTTGAATAGTAATCGACTAAATAAGTTTTGAAGACTAACACGAATTATTAAAAAATACCGAATGAATATCCTCTACAGGTAAACTATAAATACAATGTAACAATTTAGTAAATCACACAGTCATTATCAGACAGGGTTTTTAAAGGAACACAAAATAATGTCGCCGTGCGCCCCAGCGTAAAATTGAGTCACGCCCGAGTGCGTCCCGGACACGGCGTCCACAATCCACCACACTCTTCCTCCACGACCATTGTGCTTGGTGTTGCATTATAAAACTATTGCCAAACGACTCTTTGAATAGATCTTACTTTTAAATAAACTGTGAACATAAAGAGTCGCCATTTAGCAAATAAGTACATATGACGAACAAAAAATTTTAACGACTATGATTGAGCAGCAAACCGGATTGCGTTTAAATCCATCACCATTATGCTGGACGATCTAGTTTAGAACGATTAGTTTCGCAAACTTTATGAACATTATTCAAGGATGGTTCTAGCACAGCCGGTACCAAGAACCATCTTGCCATTAATGGTCTAATTTGAAATCTTTTCATCGTTAAGGGCACGACGACTAATTATGCTGAAAGGGACAGTCGATAATGCTGACAATTCAAGTGTTCAGAGTGCTTAGCTAAGAATTTGATAATCAATAAGTTTATCAGTCTGTAGCTGGGCGTTTTCGGATATGCGTCATGAAGTAGGAGATTAATGATTACGGAAGAATTTTATCATACAAGTTAAGTCTAATTTATAAAAATGCGAATTTTTATATACCTCTAAGTTTGTCAGTCGGCACATTCCAAAAATCCAGTTGTTGATGCAGTTTATGCAATAGTTAAATTATACGGTACACCGAATTAAAAGTAAAATATTTATAATTTATCAAATATTTCACTAAATACACGCACTTAGCACAGCGTTGTTAGCCATTTACTGAATCTTATCACTTCGATACGACAAAGAAACGACGAACTACATCCACCTAGAATATAAGTAGTCCGAATTCCGCTGATAAATGCATTACGCACATTTTACTTTTACAGATATATTTAATCTATTATGTATCTTGATTGTATTCGTGGTAGCAAACAGGTAGGGTGCGTATTACAAAGTCCGTAGAAAGATTACGTATTCTTGTTGAACTTTGACTAGGGCTTGAGGATTTTTGTGCGATCAACCATATTCAATGACTTGTTAAAATCCATCACTCCTGTATGAATGGATAGGTCCTGTCCTGTTAAATAAAGGGGAGAGTAACCTATATTGTACCGCCTCTTAAAGTGTACCACGTATTTATTTCCCACTAAATATTAATATAAACAAATGGCGGAGTGTTGGCGGCGCTTTAGTCGAGTTGTTTTAATCTGCCATTGTAAAATAATATTTATATTTAGTAGGAAATAAATACGTGGTACAATTTAGGAGCCGGTACAATATAGGTTACTCTTCCCTATGTGTCACCTATAAGTGTCTATAAGTATTATCTCACTCTATAGTTATTCAAAAGATTCACTACAGCATAGCATAGGAGGGATATATTTTGAATGGACTCAACATTTTCAGTTGCACTATCAAGCGTTGGGTGTTTTTGGAGGTATACGAACTAACATTGGCTTATTTTTATTGTATCAAATCATAATTATTTTGCGGGTAATCAATGTAGACAAGGCAGGCATTTAACTTATTTTTCCTTATTATTAGAAACCCGTGACAAACCAAGGTTATCTTTTCGTAGTACATTCAACCGAGATTGTTTATGTAACAATTCTTTTAATTTTTGTATTACTATAAGCATCTACATAGATATTTTACCAGAAATAAAGAAAGTTAAATCATGACACACGAGCGCACACATTAACACGATCGAGAAAGTAATACGTATAGCACACGAGAAGAAAGGCACAACAATAGAAAATTATCAGGAGCCGTGTATGTAAATAACGCAGTGCGGCATTGTTTGAGTGCCATTATCAATTATCTGGGTAAAGTATATTATTAGATAGCGGTTAGCATGGGTCTTTGACCTAAAAGTCTAAACTTCTAGAATATATCTAGGAGATTAACCAACATAACGTTTAATAACGCTATGAGGACCAGTCGGTTTTTATACTCAACATTATATTATAAAGTCGTAAAAAACGTTTTTGAAATTGAACTTTTAATTCATTGGAGCAGTCTGCTATACCATTATTTCAATCTTTGCTTTACCACATAATAAAAATAATATATATTGACATCATTTCATTGAAACGATCATTTTATTCCAAACAGCTGGTACTGGTATTCTATGTCTTACTATTCCTTGTTCGATCGGCCGGTTCAACGTATCGTTTATTATCCTGCAAAGACAAATGCTCTTGTGCAAGGAATGCACCACAATAGTTCAAAGGACCTGACCTCTGAACCTTTAGATCATTAATCAAAATCAGTTTCACAACATTAACTATATTTGCAACGCTAAATGTACATTGCAGCAGTGCGATTCCATATCTACAATAAAAGATGCGGGTGCTGTATATTAAAATGTGTGTAATATTGTAAAGTTTTGCATTTGAATACCAAATGGAATTCCATTATGAAAAGCGTACAAACTATAGTGCATTTTCATGTTCGCTACATACAAAATGTATTGCGTACGGACAAGTGCTTACTTATTATTTACTGTTGTTTTTCATTGAGAAATATTGGAATGACGCACATTGTCTTTCAAAACATCGCGTCTGGTCAAACGGGTGATTCAGACCTGGGCTATCAATATTTGAGTCAGTGTAGTCGGCATTATTAGGCATTATACACGAAATACAGTGTAATGTAAATGTAGTAGCTCTAGTATACTCTATCTACCACATTCATACGAATGCACAACATGAATGTGTCCATTGTAAGCATCTTCTCCAGTTGTAAGATGGATCCTCATATCTAAATAAATTATTTTCCTATTTATTGGTTCATTTTGAAACAAGATTTACTGCGTTTTTTTTGGTGGTCGGGCAGTGAAGCCTTATAGTAATAGGGCACCGTTCTCACCTTTCGGGAACTGCAACCTCAAAATCAGTTAGTCACTTGATATTCCAAAGACACACTCCATTTTTTTTTATAAAAGACATTCCTGTCTTAGCGGAAGCATAAGTTGACTAAGAATTGAAATTTTCAATTTTACGTTTAAAGACTATAAGTTCCGGCAATCCAGTGATGAGTCAGATAGTGGCATTCGCTTTTATAAATATGGATAGGATTGAGTTGTATTAGCATTAGCAATATATTGCGTTAAATTGCGATACCAAAAAGGAAAGTCTGTCCATATAGTACGAAATCGTTTCCGCTAGACATATCAGTGCATGGTTTTGAATAAATCTTGTTCAATTAAGTAAAACTAGTTGCATCTTATCTACAATGGCGGTAGGAGTCGAGAAAGCGTGTTGTGCCGGTAATTGCCGGCCTACAGCGTGTTGACAAACGACAGCAACAATCGTCGAACTTTTCATTCAATATCACTACATTTTGGTGGTTTGTTAGTTTCACTTTCTTTAGCATTGCGTCAGCGCAAGGCCGCGCACACCTCAAGCACCAGCTGCGCGTTGTTATTATAGCAATTCACTAATGCGACATGACATTAAGAAGTGAGCCGCTCGCCGTGATTAGACGGTACTGCCGGATCTGTCGATTGTTTATTTTCACCCGGCGAGACGTAACAATATGCAAATTATGTACGCGTGTACACATCTACATAACATAATGATGCTTTCATAAATGCGACTAATGGTGACTACTTAGATAGTTAAACGTGTATCGGCACCATGTAACTACTGAACGACGAGGCGAAAGATTTCTCCGATACTCCAGTAACATGTCTACAGCGTATAAAACAAATGGCACAAGAAAGTAAAATTATAGAGTCATGATAGAGTGGGCATTATAACAAGCGGGCTGATTCGATAACAGTGATGGATGTGATATGTCACGTAGGCATGGAGAGGTTAGAGATACGCCATCTCTTATAATACAGTATAGTGGACCGTTTTGCAATATGAGATAACACAGTCGACATCAAATCAAACAAAACAATGTCTCCGTTTGTGGCGATGACAAAATACGGTAACGCAAGTATTGTCTGAAAATACCGCGTGGTATTTCGCAACGGTTATACTATCAGAAGTGGTATTCCAAAATTACTGTACCGCTTAGGATTAGGGTTATTGCACACGGTGTAAGGAAGTAGCTGGTGCGGTCTACTGCTCAAAGAGCTCGTGCAACTTATATGTATGACTTCATGGTTTATATTGCGTAAATGTTTTAAAGTACGAGATCTTTTGTATACCTAATCGTTGTCACCATTAGGATGTTTGAATTCACATGGCGTTGCCCTTTAAGTAATAGAGAGTAGCTAGAGTAGTACCGAGTGACTGCAATTCACAATTCGCTAATGATCAAACATATTATTTGATTGGGTTGACTCATAGGTACCTAATCACTGTCCCTGTGTACCTAGTGCATACGGACTACGGACATCACATGTCATGTCTCTATAGACGACTGTACACGTATATTTGGTATTTCAGGATTACTGACCACACATTTCAATAGTTTAACGGTACGAACCTACTTATATTGGTGTAACGGCATTACTGCCATTTTAAACATTAAGCTTTGAACTCGTCGCTTTATTTCATAGCAAAGAGTGTATTATAAACACAATACTATTCCATTTTGCCGCTTAATATTGTTTGGTACAATTAGACTTTCATCTATTTTGACCCAACCACAATTGACTTTTACAAATAATATAACAAGTTAAATAATCGAATTGTTTATAACAATGTTTCACTTAATAAGAAACTGTGAAGTCTGTTGTACGTAATAGATCTTGCAATCGTATAATAAAACACCCGATTTGTTTATTATTCTTTAAAACTGGCAATCCATTTACACAGGTAAATGGATTGCCAGTTGGTTGGTTTGCTAGAGACAATGACAACCAAATGGAACCATCGGGTCTTCCATTACGTATGACGATGGTGCAGAAAGACGAAACTAAGATACATTCTCGTGAATTCATTTCGATCGCTCTACATATTCCACGATGAATAACAACTGGCATTATGTTACCGTTAGCGAGATTCACGGGTACTTTATTTTTATTATATTTTTTATTACACTCATTATTCCCGTGTGTACTAGCCGATGCGTGATGTATAATCAGCATCGATTAAAATAAATGTTATCATTATGTCCAGGATGGTTCATGAGAACAGGGACAAGGATAGTTCTGAACACTAAACAATGAGGCGGAACATGGAATATAAAGTTTCCGGTCATTCGTATATTAGGTAATCGTCTAATGGGGTAATTAAGGCATTTCCCGCGTGGGCGTATGTAATGGCCCACGTAAAAGACTATAATATTAAATACTATATAAGCGTATACGTCTTTAATGATCTTGGTCTTCCTTTAAAGAATACGAGAGAAATTCGTAATTAAGTAAACTTATAATATCTTAAACTAATAGTTTTATTCCGTGAGAAAAAGTGTGGGAACTAAGTGGGTTTATATAAGTTTTGCTAGACCAAAATGTGACCAGATAGAAAGTGTGTTTAGAATCTTATACATAAACGGATAGTAACAAAGTTATTGCTGTGTAATTGTGTATGAAAGAGACATTGCACTCTGCGGGTGTATGATTCACGGTACGTTTACTTTGCCTTAGGCGAAAAGAAATGTTGTGGCGCTTAATTAGAAAGATTAACAGCAACGGTACATTTGGGCACTCGACGCTTGTGAAATTGTATGTTCTAATTTTATTAACGCACGTCAGGAATTTTGAAGACAGTGCTGCGTTACTTTAACTGTGGAATGCATATTGCAACAATCGTGCTTTTCTGTAACTGTTGTTATCCATCGAGTGTAATAAAAACGTTTTACGTGGTTCTTTAGTACTTTATAGCAGCGTGGCTGCATTTTTCCTTCTTTTATGTTATGAACCTAAGTACTTGTAACTTATAATGAATAAAGAGTCATATAGTTGAATACATTTACAGCAATCATCAGTATAATATACCTACCATTCTGTTATTACATGTATATCTTAGCTGTTAGTCCATGTTACTTAAATAAATAAATAAAATAAATAACGAAGACCCAGTGGTCCAAGCCATAAAAGCATGTTTTAAGTTTTTTAGGTTCTGTGGAAGGAGTCCGACTCTCCTCCATCCAGTACAAAAGGCTCTTTTGCTACTTTCAATTTATGTTGTCTTGCTTGTGTCGTGACAAAAGTTTGCCAACCATACCCACTTATAATATTAGCAAAAGGTGCCATTTGCCTTAACAACCTAACAAACTATTTCTACGTTAAGCTGTTGACAAGTTGCCAACTTTATGTCGGTCGCCAGCTACACAATACCTGTCACCTCTGTGTTCGTGCATGGAGACCCTTATCTGGCACACCCTGTCCGTCAGCAGCGTAGCCAACAGAACAATGTTTCACGATTTTGCACATGTCGGGAGAAATTATATATCAGTGTCGAAATATTAGCTCGTAAGGCGACAATTTATGATTTCGATTACTAAAAGTTTTAATTCGAGGTCTTCTAGGCTCAAAATCCTGTCTTCCACGTTTTCTGACGACAAGAATGTACTAAGTCAATCTCTAGTCTGAATGTGGAAACCCCTCGTAAGGCTGTTCACACTCAGGAATGATAAACGCGCCGGTGCAGCATTACTTTTCCATATAGATCGATCGGACCACGTCCTGTGTTCTCGCTAGTTATCTCCAAGTCTCTTTCAACATCTCTAGCTGTATACCTACATTATTACGTACACGAAATTACGACTACACGCCTTAGGTGTCAATCAGGTCGATTACAAATGTTCACGATTTGAGGCCTGCACTTATCCATCCCCTGTAATTTAGTACCGCGTGAGCACCACACCACTGCCACATTTGTTATACAAACGAGATATTAAGAACGGTCCCACGTTCGTACAATTTTTACACAATCTCCAGACTTCCTCACGTAACTGTCAAATACATAACCACGAAGAGTTACGTGTTTAGTCGACAACTTACGACAAACTCGACAAACTGCGAACACTTGTGTCAAAAGTGTTAAAGTAATGAAGCTGGTAATAAAATTAAGTGGTAACTTATTGTATACATTACCGTCTTTGTATTTTTATGTTTTATGTGACATAAAGCTGGATTTTCTTGTCTTTTATTTGAGTTATGTTTTAAAGCCATATACATAATTATATGGTGAGGGAAATGTTACAAAAGATAGATTTACATGTAATTATTGAACGTAACACATAATCTAGAACATTGGCAGATTCGTATGTTGGTAACGTTGTTATCAACTAAGTATTGGTTTAAGTAAAAGTGCTAACAATGTTGTTAGTTCTAGGCGAACCTGGGATTTATTAATGAGTAGTTTCTCGTAATTACCTACAGGAGCAATCAGTTAATAAATGCAACCAACTTCTAGAACATGGACAACCAAGTAGTATATTTTATTTCAGCATTAAATTAGTTTTAACGGTGACTAACAGCTTCATTAAAACTTGCAATTCTTGCTTAACTACTAGATAACTTCTACATGTTATGTAGTACTGCGGTACTTTGCAAGAGCTATTTGTACTTACATTTGTATTAGGTACATATTTGGCACAATTTATATAAACTTTTTGTGTTGACATTGATTTGGCCAATATGTGCACGAATACACATAACTACTGTCATGATGAGTTGTGGTTTGCCCCTGTATCTATAGAAATAAGACGATAGCAGGGGACATTAGTGAATATGTATGAACCCAGATAACAATAAACTTGCTGCAAGTTTAAATAAAACTTCCTAGTTTCACTGTGACAAACTTACGTCAAACTTGTATGAAGTTTGTTTTCCAAAGGATTTGGATGACAACGAGCACAGGAGCACAGGTTGGTGGTTCGACAACAGCTGGCCGCCGAACACCTCTTGCTGTATCTAGGAGGTCGACCGACCACCAACCTGTGCTTGTCGTCATCCAAATCCTTTGAAAAACAAACTTCATGCAAGTTTGTCACAGTGAAACTAGGAAGTTTGATTTAAACATGCTGCAAGTTTGGCAAGTTTACATTGTTATCTGGGAATCTTTTTTAAATGTGTGAAGGGCTGTGCCTGCCACATTATGTAATGACTATGAGCTTCTATTGCATGATGCAATAAGTACACCTTAGTTTTAAGGTATAGTGATGCAATTTTGGCCGGAAGCCGAAATAAAGACGGAGAGAGGCACTTAAGGTTTTGGCAAAACAATTGTCGTGCTTGTTTATTTGGCGCTGTATTACGAACTTGGACAAAATAGCCACCTTGCAAAGTCTAGTAACGAAACCTGACAATTGTATAGTTAGTAAATTACTAGTATTCATCATCATCCTCTTAGCGTTATCCCAGTTTCAATCTGGGGTCCGCTTTCTAGTCTAACCGGATTTGGCTGAATATTAGCTTTTCCACAGAGCGACTGCCTGTCTGACCTCCGCAACCCGAAGGGATAGCGATATTCCATGGTTTAGACTAGTGTCAGTTAATTTAGAAGGTATTGACGCCCTGTAACGACTGTCAAAGATCCTCATGACAACCGGGACCGACGGCTTAACGTGCTCTCCGAGGCACGGGACAAGCGATAATTAACAATTTAATACGCACATAACTCCGAAAAGTCATTGGTGCGTGCCGTGGATTCGAACCCGATACCCTCTGCATGGCAGTCTATTGGTATATCCACTCGGCTATCGCTGGCTTCTGTAAATTACTAGTATTATTAGATATTAATTCCTTCAACTCAGCTAGTCTATGGCTTCACGTAGGTGTATAATATATGAGCTTAGGATCGATCTAATGGACTCAGTCAAACCATATTACCGATACTAATTGGTCTCATTGTAAAGTGGATTTCAAGTATTGACGTTGAAAAATTAGGTTATTTGCATGTTACTAACGTGATTGTTAGCATCTTAAATTAAGAATAGATCAATGATTTATTCGTTCTTAACACTTTTTTTTTATAAACACACTTCGTAATTGATGGTGCCATATTTAAAATAAGGTTTAGTAAAGAGTTTAAGGATTACATAATTATTATACTTATGTGTCACTTTGAATGTTTATAAAGTTCTGAGCGACATGCGAATGTACAACAAAAATAACTTCTAAAACCAGTTTATACCGTACATTAACCGGTATTTTAAAACCGGTTTTATGCTGGCATTTTATAAATAGAAAAGATCGGTGAGAAACAAAAAAGTCCGCATCCTCAACGAAAGCGTTAAGCACTCCGTTAGGGCGAATTATAGCGTGACATAGACATATAGACTTACAGGTTTATACCTAGCTGCTATGTAAAAAGTGGTAAGTGCAGTCCAGCCAACAAAAAACCAAATGTAATTACAAATAACACACATCATTGTAATACATAAAAGTAGAATACGTACAAAGCATTATATTATTTGCATGACAACTGACAACACAATACCATGACTTATGAAGTACGAAAAAGTTGGCTAAGGCCGATCACACACGATGCTGTCATGTTTACCTGCACAGGTAAACAGGAACATGTTTAAGGCATAAATGTGTAATAGGCACCTATCTAATATATAAAATTCTCGTGTCACAGTTTTCGTTCCCATACTCCTCCGAAACGGCTTGACCGATTTTGATGAAATTTTTTGTGCTTATCCGGTATCTATGAGAATCGGCCAACATCTATTTAAAAAAAAAAAAAAATGCGAAACAACGTTTGCCGGGTCAGCTAGTACACCATACAAGTATCTCGCAATAGTGTGGACGTTCATAGTTTTGGCGGTGGTAGAGGGTAGGTACTATACTCATGCAGCTGAACTGTGCAAGTAGAACTGAACATGTGTGGCGGACGTGGCGGTCGCTAGTGCAGTTCTGCATTCACTAGAAATTGCCGTTATTTACACGTTTTTTTATATAAGTATTTAGGGTAATCTCTCGGATTGCAAATATCAAGCGCACTTGAGTGTATCGTTTTATTTTTGTTATGCTATGCTTCACACTTATTTCCAATTTTATGTTTGTATAAATATACCTTTCTACAACAACCTCAACAATAACGCTTTCGACGTAATTGTCTATAACTTGACTAATAAACAGTATTGGACAGGGTGCATAGGGTTCCCACCAAGAACTTAGAGTCCCAAGCCAACCTCACCTACAAGTGGTGCACCTGCCGATCAACGGACGAGCCTCTGGCAAACAAAATATCCCGATAAGCGTCAATAGGCTCGCCACCTATTACGTGGGATCAAAACACTGGCGAAAAGTGGGCGTTTAATATGCCTCTGCCTACCCCTTCGGGGAAACAGGCGTGAGTCTATGTAACTATGTATGTATGGGACATACAATACCAGTTCATTATGCTGTACATGTCAGATGCCACATACCGCCTTACCGGTACAGTTAAACTGTACGGGTAAATCTGCCAGGTGCCTGTAATGTACCGTAGCGTGTGTGGCTACCATAAGGCCCGGTGAAAATGTATGCGCAGCTGGAAAAACATTGAAACGAATGCCGACATAATGAGAATGGTTTGCGAAACGATACATTTGATATTGGCAAGCTATAATGCAACTGAGACTGCAAATAATGACGCGGTAAGATGAGGCAACATGTAAAGGACACAACGTTCGATATAATTATGGCTAAGTTGAACTTATTTTGCTACTAATAACGTTTGGTTTCATCGTTAACCTTTTAAAGAGTAATTGCGAATTTGTTTAAAGACAGCAATGTACCCATACTGATCGCATTGCTTCACGTAGTTTCATTAGTCTAGAAGTTAATCATTTTGATTGAGGGCACTTCTTAAGCTACATTGCCCGCTGACCTTATTTTACAGAAGGTATTACAAATATTGCGTCATATCGGAACTAATGAAATACGATAGAGTATTTTACTGCTAAATATCGAAATATTGAACTTTACTAATATTCTCACTTTTATAAATACAATATTAAAGTAGATACCATAATGTTTTTACGGTCTTAATAAAGCTTTAAGTTTATTTATATATTATGAATAAACGTCTCGTGAAAATCGTTGGTCTCGCGGCATAAATATGCGCGTGGGATTGGGAGGTCTCGGGTTCGATCCCCGGGTCGGGCAAAGTGTTATTGGGTTCTTCCGTAAGGAAATTCTCTGTAGCAGCTAGCAGCAGGCAGCACGGAGTCTGGTAATGTGCCCGGTACGGCAATAGGCTCGCCCCCTATTACGTGGGACTAAAATAAATCTGGCGAAAAGTGGGTGTAGCAATACACCTCTGCCTACCTCTTCGGGGATATAGGCGTGAGACTATGTATGTATGTATGTAAGTATGTATGTATGTATGTATATTATGACATATAAAAATGTCAAACAGCCTAGATGCTTCGTAGTTCAATTAGTCTAGACTGTAGACTATAATCATCTTGATGGAAATCATGAACATGACTTTAAAACTATTAACAGTCATCTCGTGACCACGGCTAGTGTGAACCATGTCGAAACCTCGAGGGAAATGAAAATATTTAACATATATTTTCAAGTATTTACGCGACATAGACCCGTCACATAAATATTACTTGATAGATGTCCGTTCAAAAGCCACTCATCCCAAAGACATTATTCCCCAAGCTGACATCTTGTATCACAACAATCAACTTACTTACAGTTCAACATGTCTCCTCAACAGCAAAATTCGTGGCCATATAAGAAAATAAAATAGAAAAAGTTCGCACACAATTCACGTCCTATTTCTATCGGTTAAAGTAAACCGCATTTATGCACGCTCATACATACGTATGCAAATTGTTGCGCTACAGCTCAACCATAGTACTCAACGCTACGTGCGTCGTGCATGTTCATTGTACAATTTATGTACAACAGGTTATTGTTCACTTGTATAAATGTATCAAGATATTTTTACTTCGGATGTATTTAAATAACTGTATGACTCACAAATGAATCAAGAATTATGTATACTCAGATTATTCTTGATTTATTTACTGTCGGCGGCAATTCTATTCAAAGATTAAGTGTAACTTAATTACGTAATATTGTTGTGCGCTGCAAAACTACTTGACACATTGTTCAACAAAAGATATTGAAGTTTTTGCGATTCAATTTCGAAAAGTAGATAATAAGTATAAATAATGTAATCGCTTTTTAACACGGCCTGTTTAATTCCTTAATACACTTAGAATTCTAATATTAGTATGCCTAGGCATCTTCAATTTGTTAAGTAATTGAAAGACATGAATTGATAGTTTAGCCTAATATCTAGTCTAGCCTAAGTCTAGCTAGGTATATCCTAAATTAGGTTTCTTATACTATTTTATGTAAATTATGTAAACTAGCTGTGTTTCGTGGTATCCTGGCGCACATAAAATCTTTTTTTAGAAGGATAAGAACGACTCAACTGTAGTACGATTTAGTTGGAATAGCCTAAAGTAACTGATGCCACGAGTCGAGTAACTTCAAAAATGCCAGCCGCAAAACAACGCACTGAAGTGAGGGAAGCGGGCTTAACGGTTGCAAACGTGAGTCTGAACCTAAGCTTTCCACAAGCGTGAAAAGCACATATTTAATCAATATTGGAATAGTATCTTATGCCATATACACTTACAGAAGATTCAAGATATGTAAAAATATCTTTACCGCATATATTTTTCTGATCTCATACTAAGGATACAAAGTACCTAGTGTTACGATCAGATAACTAATAAACATACTTACAAAATACATACATATACATATGTAGCTACAGCTAGTAGTTGGGTTTGGTTTGGTCGTCGCACGTGTGCAACATTGCATGATTGATGAGTTACGCGCTAACTAATTGAATTGCTTAAATCCTTCCGGCTGCATTCAGAGAAATGTAGCTTAGACCATGGCACAGATTTAAAATTGCTCAAATTTTGATTGATGCATGTAGGCCACAGAGGCAGGACTAAAGTCTACATATGAATAAAGTCCAATTTTTTGTCTGCGCGAAATACAATAGCAAAACTGATCTATTTGTATATATTATAAAAAATCAGCGAATTTCAAAATAAGATTACCATTGCCGAAATTTTGTATCATCTATCCGGGAAGAATATTAAATTAGAGACATATTAAAATATGAATTTAGTCCAAATATTAATTACCTAGCTATCTTATTATAAACCTAATTTAGCAAAGCAATCTTATTATAATACATAATAATATAATATTCATCTTGCTCTGATCCAAGCCTAAATCAACCATTCATTAAATTAGGATAATTATAACCATAAGCTAGTAAGTTAATTAGAAACCATTGAACGGATCACCATTAATTATAATGTTAACCTTTATAAGCGTATTGTCGGATATTAACGCTTATCTTCGAAACCTCAAAAGACCTTCGTTTAACACAAAGAACTTATAAAAAATCAAACATTGTATTTCAACTTATGAGTATGATAAATTGGATTTGAATAAGGTGCAAAATATAATATGTATAGGTATTGTAGGTATGTTATTGATGGTCTGTCGGTAGTATAGTGGTTTGTTACTCCGCTTAGTCGGCGGCTGTGGATTTTAATTACACCTTAGATAAATCCCCATGTTATAACCGGGATGATTTGCTGTCTGGGGGACATTTATCTATACCTAATAAATGTATACCTATGGAAGTATGTAGCTATTTAGAAGGTTGCTCAGTTGCCACCGTTGCTAGGCTGGCCTAGCTAAGTTCGGATTAGATGGTCGTGTGAATATTGCCTAAGTATATTATATAGAAAGATCAAGGTACTACACGCAATGAGATCATTACACAAAATAACTTCATAGCAAGGAACCGGTACGTTCACAATAATGACAAGACTCGCGTGATATGTATGAATTATTATTATGTTTCAGCACGAGATTAATAATAAGCTAATAACATAAGTCATCAAATGGCAACAACAAAAAAGGACGTACGAATGATAAATGTAAGAAACAATTGCAAAAAATCTAATGGAGTACTCAAAGCTAAAACAGCGCCTTCGGATTTGCTTAGCTCTAGTTAGAGGGCAAAGACTTTTCAATTTGGCCTCTGACAATGTATTGCAGCGCTTATTCAAAAGATAAGAATTAAGAGTCTTATAAAAGGAATTGTGCAATTAATATTTTTATACTAACTCTGGATAACTTATTTTTTTGTGTGTACTGGAGCTACACACTTTTTCCTGACACAAATTAGCAATCGCGCTCTGGCCCCGACATTTTGTATTTTTAGTCAACCCACTCGCAATTTATTTTGTTAACATGCCTTATTTGATATAAAGACTCTTCATCTATTAAATAGATGGATGCAAGTTGCTCTTCTACGGATCGCCTATTATATTGAATATTGTGTTTTTCCAGTAAAACTTCAAAGAATCTTTAGCCAAATATCATAATTCAATAATGATACCACAAGTAGGAGTACGCAAGTGTGTTATAAAAATATCAAAAGGTCGCGCTTTTCTTTATCGGCACACACTCGATACGGCTTAAGGCGAGGTTGCAGTACAGTGCGTAGCTCGACCTCACCCCCCGCAAAAACAAAAACACGGCGGTGGCGTCAGCGAGTGAGCGGGGGGAGGGGGGTTTCGTGTGTGCGTGTGCCACAGCGCAGCGTAAAAAAACCGTAGATGAGTTATGCGAACTTCAAAAGTGGCACATTTAAAACTGACAAATTCATGACAAACTTTTTTTTCTAAATGGCTCATTTGGCTTTAGTCGCGTACGCGCTGCAGTCGGAACCGCTCGCTCTTTTACTCGCGTGTGTGTACGTTACATTTGAAAATGCCGTCGAGTGTAATGAGATTTTGCTAAAGTAGTTAAACTATAGTAGGAAAATGACTAAGAGTTATGGAATCACTTCTCATTCATGAGTATTACAATATTACAACGTTTTATTTACAATTTATAATAAATTAGGTACCACAAATATTAGAGTGAATAAAAAAAATGGCATTTAGCGAGAGTAAAAGAGAAGCAGTATTGTGCGTGTTCAAAGACTAAAAAACAAAGTATCCAGATGGGACATTCGTAATAATAAAATACTGGTGTGTGTTTTTGTCAAGTAATAAAAGTGATTTGAGGCTGAATCAACACAATATATTATTATTATAGAAATACAAAATCATACGTAAGTTACAAACATTGACGGATGATCAAAGTCCATTCACTTGTTCTTGTTTTTCTCCTTTTAGTATTAAACAACTAAATAGATTGTACTGCACAGTTTTCGCTGCCGACCCACCGTACCCCTGGCAGTACCCCTGGGGGTATGGTGGGTCTTTCAAAGCTTAACCGTACTCCCAGATAATATTGTTGTGTAATTAGTTTATTAATTTCAGTTCGTTAATTTCAAGTTCTACTATTTTGTTCGATCATTCCCAGTATAGTAGTAGTATTGAACAATTCTATGATAGAACTGTCCTAATTCTATTAGCACAACTTGATGAGGAGAACAGAACTAATGGGATAAGTAATAGGAAATGTCCCAGTCTAGTTCTATGTATGTTTTTACAATGGTATTCAATAGAACTACTGGGAATGATCCGGAGTGTCACGTCATCGTGCTCATATATGTTTGATAAATATGTTTTGTAGACGTTGATTTGTTTAATGTGTAAAACAAATGAACGTGTACAAAACAAATGAACGCCTACAAAACAAATGAATGTCTACAAAACAAATGACTTACAGAAAGTGATCAGCTAACGATAGTGATTGCAGAAAACAGGTGCATGCGATTTTCAACCTAATTGACATTAGTCAGAATTTATAATTTTATTACCCTAATATTGCCAGAAAGCGAGAAAAAACAAAAAACAAAAGTTTGTCATGAATTGTCAATAAGGTCGAAAATCGCATGCACCTGTTTTTTGCAATCACTATCGATAGCTGATCACTTTCTGGTAGTCATTTATTTTGTAGACGTTCATTCGTTTTGTAGACGTTCATTTGTTTTGTAGACGTTCAATTGTTTTGTAGACGTTCATTCGTTTAAAACATTTTTATAAATACATATTTATTCGGATTTGTGAGCGTGATGTTGTGACACTACCCTTGTAAAACATACATAGAACTAGTGGTAAATTTCCTATAACTGTTTCCCATTAGTTCTATTCTTCTCATCAAGTTGTGCTAATAGAACTAGTGGGAAAAAAAGTATCACTAGTTCTATCATAGAACTGTTCAATAGAACTAGTGGGAATGATTCGACAGCGCAAGGATGATGATGATGACGGGTCTTCAACAGTACCACAGATTATACCTATAATATACAAAGCAATAACCATTAGCAGTAATACCTAAACGTTTTATTCTCTAATTTCTTAAATCTCCTTGTTGCACTATATCATCGTACTAGCGCTTGTCTTCGCTTGTCTAAAAATACAAAAACGTAAGTAGTAAGTCATTATCATACGAGAGATAACACTGTTCAGTTTAATGTCCACGTAGCACGTTGGTATAACACTACGAGCATTTCAGCCAGGAGTACGGTTAAGCTTTAAAAGACCCACCATACCCCCAGGGGTATTGCCAGGGCTACGGTGGGTCCGCAGCGCACAGTTTTTATATTAACGTACTGTTTTAGGTTTCCATTGAATGAAATGTACTTTTTTAATAAATGTTATGAATAAATCACATCGACTTTTTATTTCCCTCCCTTAAATGAATTAATCAAATTTACTTTGAGGCGAATTGAATTTACTCAAGACAGACAAAGTGATCATGTCGCATCTGAGTCAAATTATTGTTTGTGAAACGGTCAGCATGATGTCACAATGCGCTTCGGTCCAGAGAGTATGATATGTTTATCTCTATTTCGCGCTTGCGATTAGATGTGCTATCTCACTTACACTTATTATCTAATTCTTAGTGTGTCGTTTTGACATATTTATATTAATGTGCGTACGCTTTTCGCGATGCGTGCCACTCGTAAGCTCCGTCATGTTACCTTGTCAGTAACCTGTCTACGGTTTCTTACTAGTATGTCTATGGTTCGAACGATTGAGTTTGGAATACGAATTACTTTGTACTTTTGCTAAAACGTACATGCGGGGGTGGAGGGGGATTTTGCGGAGCAACGACGTACGTCCGTCCTCAATCACGCCTAGACAGGCACTGATGAACGGCCGGCGAGCGATATAATGCCAACATTTTGACTATTTTTTTTCTTGGAGAAAAATGATAACGATATTATGAAATCTGTTTTTACCATTTATTTTAAAATAAAGAGCTGTTTCTATTGATAATACTTTCATATAAATTCATTATGGAATCTCTAAGCAGTACACGTTTAAAATTGTGATTTAGTGCCATGTTTGACATTTTTTTTATCGAACCAATCATTCCAAATCGTGTTTCTATCTTTACGATTTACTAGAAGATATGTTCAACTTTTATACTTTAATTTTTATTCATTAAAAATATCATAGTTCATGGGACTTTCAGACGTTCAAAAATCTTAAAAAGTACTGCAACCTCGCCTTAAGTAATTTTGAACACAATATAAACAAAGTTTCACCCGAGATACAATATTGTCTAAAAGCAAAGTTCAAAGGCACCGAAGTACATCGTTCTCTCAAAATTATGAAAGCCACGTTTGAAATATCTAAGAATATTTTTGTATTTTTGTAATGTAACTCAAGAAATATAATTAAAAAAAATATGCATGTGTTCATAGGGAAAAGCTTTATAAGTATAGTTACAAAAAGTGTTTACTTTTTCCTCGGCCAGTTAAAGTATTATGGTAGATATTATTTACAACTCTTAATTCAATAATTATTCTTCTTCTGCGTGATATTATGTTCTAATTAGGTCTTATAAGTGAGCGTAAGACATGCATTCAGTTTAGTTCAGTTGTTTACTACACCCAACAAAGCGTGATGCCGGCGTGCACGAGATCGTTAAGCAAGACAAAAAATATGTGCTATAAAGTTAGTCGTTCAAATATATGTAGTAGATGCCCTTTGTGTCCGTGGTTTAAATATACGATATAGAGACATGCGGGGGATTATTTCTTAGTTCTTACTGACTGTTGCCTAGCAGACGTTGCAAGCGGATGAACGGAAAAATTCTAAAGAAACAAATGTAAAAGGCCCTATATTAGTAGGTATCCCTAATTTAAAATAGTTTCCCCACTGTAACTTGCAGTCTATTTCAATCCTTTCAAGTATTATTACCTTGTCCGTGTGGTGACGGATTAAGAATACGGATTGTCACCACCCTATGTCATCCCATGGGTGTCGTAAGAGCCGACAGAGGGAGCATATTATGCAGAGAACAGCACTGTAAGAGCACTGTAAGAGAAGGAAAACTTGATACAAACCCTATACCAACCCGTTTGGCCAGTGTAGTATAGTAGGCCGATTCCTCCTTTTAAAGGAGAGTCCGAGTCCAGCAGTGGACTGTTACAGGCTGATGATGATGAAGTATTATTATGTTTGCAATAAAAGTCCTATGTCGGTCCCCAAGATCTAGGCAAGGCATGCTAAATCTCATCAAATTAGGTTCAGCTGTTTTGACGAGAAAACCGAACATACAATAAATTTGCTTAGGCCATAGGTATTATACTAACATGAATATAATTATGTTTATGTTTCCTAAAGGAGTTCCGAAGAAATAAAAGTAGCTTACCCAATGCGGCGTATACATAACAATAGTGCCAGAAAATATAATAAAAACCGAAAAAACGTATATAAATAAAGTTGCTTCGCTTTTACAATACTTTTACGTCTCAACTCTTTTATTATGAACAAGTGTGTTAGTACTTATATCAAGCGTTTCATAGACACAAATGGTAATGGAAAGAAAATAGTCAGCTGTGAATACTGAAGGTCAATATACTTACAGAGCAATTTGCCAGTCTGTTTATTTTCGTTTGCATGTGGTTCTATTAACTCTTCATGTTTTTATGGCAGATTGTTTGGTTTACAACTATTATTTTTCAGAGGCAACGGCAAGCCGCCATTTTGTGAAGGTTTTATTTCGACGGTCAAGTATACAGAAACAAGGTTATTTATACACTAGAGGATGCCCGCGGTTACACCTGCGTTATTTAAGGCTACTGCTCCGCTCCCGTCGCTCATAGCGCGATGTTATATAGCCTATAGCCTTCCTCGATAAATGGGCTATCTAGCACTGAAATATTTTTTCAAATCGGACCAGTAGTTTCTAAGATTAGCGCATTCAACCAAACAAACTCTTCAGCTTTATAATTATACTAGAAAACGCCAGCAGCTACGCCTGCATTTTTTTTAATTTACCCGTTTTGGCCGATCTCGTGAGAATTTCGGGAAATCCCTTCTTAGTGCACCCCTACGGTCCCCAAGGAACATACATGCCAAATTTCAGCTTCTTGCGCCCAATAATTTCGGCTGTAGCGTGTCTGTCAGTCAGTCAGTAACGCAAGGATTTTTTATATTAAGATTAGTATAAGAAGTATAAGATACATACATAGGACTTACGCCTGTTGCCCGGAGGGGTAGGCAGAGACTACGGAACGCCATTTGTAACGATCCTGACATATTATGACTCTTGCTTCATTCACTTTCATCAAATTTCTCATGCATGCTCTTATAAGGTTTTTTGTATAGGTACGGTAGGTACCTATAACATTTTACATACTTCGTCTTACTTAAGAATAATGTTTCTGTAGATAATGACGCGAGGGATGCAAGTGGCTTAAACTACTAAAATACTGCGTCAAATGAATGCTGGAAACCTGTATGTGAGCAACCATTGATGAAATCGACAGATATACCTAATTAGGCAGAATAATATGATAGCATACCTACATGTATTCTGTGCATGTATGAGTTAGGGGAGCGAGGCCCACAAATAGTTTATATAATAGATCATCCAATGTTTAGTTTAGTAACAATCACAATCCAAGAAATGTAAACACTGACAATGTTTAGATATTTTAGACTTAAAATATAAATATTGAAAATATCATGCATATTTATATCCAAGCTATTTAATTTCTGACATAAGATCAAAGCATTTAAATATGTTTTAGCATAATATGAAGCGAAAAACATCGACAGTAAAAGCCGAACTCAGATAATAAAATGGACGTTCCGATTTATTTAATTTCCGAGAAAATATTATTTCATTTTCCACTGAAGCACTAAAACACGAAAAATACAATACGTGAATTGCACGTCAAGCATTTTGTTTCCCAATCATGTAAGCATTGTTTCTTCATGTTTCGATGTAATTGGAGTCGTATCAAATAAATTAAAAAATATGAAACCGTCACATATTCATTCGGTCAATTTACGAGTACGTAAGTAAAGTCTTATTTTGTCCGGAAAACCAGACAATCAACAAAAACTACTTATTATTATAATAGCAAACTTTCAATAACTCAGCGCAAAAAATATGTTATACCGAGTCAACAATGGCAGACATTCCAAAATTATTCACAACATGTTTCTTATAAGCATGCTCTTGAACTGTGACAAATGTGCTGAGAAAAACCTACTTGTAACAGGTACGGGACGGACAACCAAGAAAAATTGACGAGAGCAACCGTAACTAAATTGGTTGTTGGCAAACAGTTGACACTGGGCAACAAAAATAAAAGAAGCGAGGAGCAACGTGATCTAATCAACCGTTGCATGCTTTCACTCTCTTGCTTGTTCCATTTTAGGGTTCATTTTTTAATATTGAGCCTTTACAGTTAACCGATTTCACTATCGATAGCAATATGATGTTCATCATTGCTTTTTGCTTCAGATAATGAGCCAGCAAAAAGTGTTGCTTGAAATAATGAGTCGATAAAAACTGATCACTGTCGTTTTGATGGCTCATCTATATAACTGGATCAATTGGTTTGTGTGGTTAAACAACGAAATTTAGTCTTGCGGTGGGTGACCATTGTTTGCATTTCGTGGAACGTCCGTTTCTTCCTCACGAATATTACTAATCAGTTTTATTGTATGGAATTGGAATTCGCCAGGGCGTTTTAGGTCAACTGCCTGTTGAGTTAAATATTCGCATTAATTTTGTACTGGAACATAAATGAACAAGTGTCGACAGCGATTCATGGAATGTCGACTTACGCATTCATACAAAACAGCGTAGGCGATTTATTCTACTACAACTAGCTGTGCTTTGCGTTTTCCCCGGCGATTCCTAACGCTTAGCGTTCTTTCGGTTCTTTTCAGTTCCTAACGGTAGTAACGGTGATGTTGGTTAGCCTATAGCCTTCCGTTATAATCGGGTTACCAAATGCAAATTGATTATGTAATTCCTGAGATAAGCACATTAAAACATATCATCAGTTTTATTAATATAGATATCTCACTAGTTCTGCCGAGTTGTTATTTCTGTATATTTATATTCGTTCGTTCTCGTTTAAAGGGACTTTTACCTGCTCTTTATATATTAAACTGGAATCTGTATTAGATAAGTTGGATTCAGGTAAGTGAAGTAGGTAATAACTAAGTAATTACTCCGAGAAATACAGGAAGGAAATTAATTACTTGATTGGTTAGATAGTAGAAGGCAAAGTACAGTATTGGTAAATGGTAGGTAGCCTCATGACTTGAAAGAGAAAACATTTCACCGATATTCTACATACTGAATAAAAACATTGCATTTTAGATTAAATTGCTTTCAAATGCGTGTAAGCAGTATTATTTGCACGTGAAGCAAAATATTTGGTTGCAATTTTATAAGTGTTACAACCTGTATATAGAATTAAGTATGTAGTGTATACAGCCAGTTATGACTTTTCACAGCTGTAGTATTTAGACTCCAGTTGCGATTCGCAGTTCGATTTAGTCGTGACTAAAAGGTTTCCGAGGCAGAAATCCGCATCAGCTCTGTAGATAAAAAATCTTATAAAACTATAGATATAAGTATTAAAATATTGCTCTTAATTATTTACTTTGTCCGCCAGAGTGCCTAACCTTGAAGGGTATAAAAAGTTACGTTAAATAAACTGAATTGTTATTTTATTTAAGACTTGTAATATTATATTTCTGATGAAAACAAATACCTCCTTTCATGATCCGATCCTTGTTAAATAAAACCTTTATAACAAAATACAACCTCTTTGTCTTCGAAAGTTCAAAACGAATATATTATAACGGCGTATTGCGTCTTTCTTTGAATCACAATGATACTCAAATAATATCAGAATCCAATTTTAGTTCAACAGTCTGAGACATAAGATAACTGTGGTACCAGTCACTAATGTGCATTCCACTACAACTATTTACTTACTTCATATGTACGAGTATGTACATATAATATGGAGAAGACGACGAAAAATGATAATATCGTAGCTTCAGGAATTTTGTGGAACGTAGACAGAGTATTTTCTTTTCATCTGGAATTTTATATGATTTTATGTCTGCCTCACAGAATTAACATATCATGTTATAATATGGATAACATGAACATGAACAACATAAGCTATGCATATTTACTTGTAAGTAATTTGTAATTAAGCTATGTAAGTTAAATTTACATCTATTAGGTACTAATTACATTATTACCTTGCTTTAACCATATATAGCCTCATTTAGTTACTGTTACAGGAACTTAAATTAAATAAAAATACTTAATAATACAAGCAATTTTCTCAAGCAAAATAATAGCAGGTATGTATATACCGCAAAATACCTAGAGCATATTACGTTTTATTCATGAGGTCAGAAATATTTTATTTTATTTATTTATATCCCAATACGACAATGTAGCTACATAAGCGACAAATACATTAAAATTACTCTTATGAATTTCGCCAATGTGCAATTAAATATATCGATACGCTGAGAGACGTTATTTAAAATATTTAGTGCGCGCCCGACCGGTGAGTCTTTTAACAAGTTAGTGCGAGCCACTGGAACATCGAACAATTTTCCTCGCGGCGCGGCACCTGCCGCAACTTCGTATTAGGAACCTATGAAATATGAAACAATAAGACAAAGACATATGGAAATGTCGCGTTTGATGGCATAGAGCCTTTATTTATGTAATTTTATGGCTGTTTCGAGATAGCACGCGAGTGAAATGGCAGCATGTACTCACAAATTTGACTTGTTTATTTATTTTGTATCATCCATAAGAACGTACTTTGAATAGTATAAATTTATTTACTATTATATGTTTTATTGTTCACCAGAATCACACAATAGAATTAGAATTTACGATATACCTACAATATATATGTAATGTGACAATAGACTACTTCATCACTATGCAAACCTTCTACTTATGTACTGTTTGCTTTATTACCCACTTTTTATTTATTTCACCGAAACTACTAAACCGGCAAATAGCGTTTTGTCCAAATAAAGAAAATTAATAATGCGCCTGACACTGCAGCGTATAAATTAAGAGAAGCATATCGCATCGCATTTGCGTACTAGACAGCTAGGCAGTTATACAAATAAGGCAGAGTTACCCTTCTTGATTTCTTAGTATATGAAGCAGTAGAAACAGAAGTTAACAACCTAAAATTGTTGAAGTCCCTACTGCTTTAATTGTTGAGGTATAGACGTAAATATCTTGCGCTCGGTCAAATATAAACAAGGATTCATCCAATTCGAAAACGCAATCGCTCAACTGTATTCACGGTAAACAATTATACATTTGGTTGGAAACTAGGTAGCACACGCATACGGAAAATGCGCTCACATGCCGATGGACAGCCAAGCGTGGTCGGCCGGCCAAACAATCACAGTGCGTGAAGCCGACCTAGCGCCGCCACCACAACGAAAACACGGTTGCATGTTTAGGGACCAATTTTTAATCATAATTTCCTTCATGATTCTAATCGATTATAACATGCCTTGTAAAAGCAATTGGGGCATAATTGGCACTACATTGAACGCCGAAGTGTATGGTAGAGATATATCTCATCGACTTCCTGATTTCGTACATTTGTGGCTTTTATATTCCCGGAGTATCGCGCTAGTGATAGTAACAAAATTGCTTGAAAGTCACCAAAAACTTGAACTTACATATCTTTACTGGCAGACTGGATCAGTGCAGTCTCAAATTTTAATTTGCAATACTCACAACAGGCTGGATCCTAACAGGGCTCACATTACATATATTTTTTTAATGAGACGTCTTAAATATAAACATTACTTGTTAATAACTATTGCATAATAAGAGATGAGCTGAGATAACTGCCCTTGTAAGCATTTAACATGCGTCAATCTTGACATTTGCACAGTTCTTCACAACCTCGCCAATTCGCCAATGATATTGGTCTGTTGAGTGTTGGCCGAACGATCACTATTACAAGTGTTACACCATAGAAACAACGAGGCAATCGTACAACAAATATTATACCTACTTACTTGTGCTACATAGGTACAATAGAATTAATTTCCCAGGACAGAAAACCTGTGCAAATATCACGATACTGAAAACGTTCTTCATGAGTTTTTCTCGAACAATCACACTTATAACCACAGAAGACAATAGCGGCACTCAAAAGCGATAATTCAATAAGAACACAACTAATATTGACAAGGCAAGACATGCTTTTTACGAGTTATGCCAATCACAATAATAATTGAACAATGCGATTGGCACACACGGCAATTTTGTATAGCTGGATTTGCAAAATTGTAAATTGGACTCACGGTTCTCACAATATCGCAACCGCATGCAACGAAAGCTACCGAATACTGAGCTAATTAGCAGCTAGCTCTTTGAATCGAGACATAGAGAAGCCTAGTCGTAGATCGGAAAGTACTGGCTTACAAATAAATGCTATTTCAAAAGCTAATCTTTCTCATTGAACGTCCGACCCGTCACGTACACGAAATGTAGAGGCACGTGCAAGCACACATGTGGCCTTTACAGATAGTATGCAATCTAATTAGGAATAATGTCGATAATCTTCACTTGGAACATGTCGAGCTGGTCCTTTACTTTAAAGGTCGACGACGAGTCCACGATGGAATGTTGCAGCTGTAGTTTTATAAATTATTCGCGTCGAGTATCCAAAGAGGAATAAGGGAGATGGCAAAAGTATTTTTATACATGCCATTCTTTAACGGGTTCCGAAACTTGTAATGTTATAAATAATTGACCATATAAGCGGGCTTATTCCCAGTAGTCCCCTCTAGCCCTGTCCCCCGGGGTGACAGCTGGGAATTGTCTTCCCTGTTGTCACAATTAGGTCCAGCGAACTGAATTATTCCCAGTAATCCCCTCTAGCACCGTCACGTACATTACGTTACATCTTTCTTTCCATAATTAACAGATAGCCTACGGCCAGTTTTTGATCTTCGTTTAAGACCTTCAGTGAACTGGCTATTCGATAGGCTTTTTAAGGAGAATTATTTGACTGCCCACATCCTCATGTGATAGATATTAATGACAGTTGAGACGTTAGTGCGGCCTAACTGGTTTTACATGTCCTCTTAGATAAAAGCTGGGTGTGGCTTTCGACTGCTGACTATGTGCAGCTACTACTGCTGGCCGATTAGCTTGTTTTTGGGCATACTTAGTTGAACCAAAACGAGTCTCAATGATTCAGTGTTTTGCCAACTTTATACCCTGAAGGCGAAACGGACATTTGCGACGAAGTATTAAATTAAAAAACTTTCAATTTCACAATGGTAAACAAAAGAACATAGTTTGTATACGACCAATAAATTAGTTGAATTGACTCGTAGGATGTTATGCCATACATGGTGAACGTTTAGACTCATTCACGGCTCATTGTTTCCAGAGGCGAGCGTGGGCGAACGATTGTTGCACCCACCCATCAAATTCTGTATGCCTGATGAATTGCAACGTACGTACAAATTAATCCTACTTCTACGCAGCGGTTGCCAATCTTTTTCTACCAATCAGTGGAGTTATTAACCGATTAAATACTTTACTAATTGTTTTGTGTGTCCAATAAAGGTTGCACGATTACGTAAAGAAGTCATGTTCTACAATAGCGAAAATCTGCGTGGGCGCTTGATTGTTACAGTAGGTATCATACAATGTTTAGCATTTAAGGTTAGATTTACCATCCCAATAATAAGTCTGTGACGGATTAAGAATACGGAATGTCACCACCGCATATCATCCCATGGGTGTCGTAAGAGCCGACAGGAGCATATTATGCACTGTTAGAGAAGGAAAACTTGATACAAACCCTATACCAACCCGTCTGGCCAGCGTGGTATAGTAGGCCAATTCCTCCTTTCAAAGGAGAGACCTAGTCCAGCAGTGGACTGTTCAAGGCTGATGATGACGATGGACAAATATTTGCTTTAACGTTTTATTGTATGGTTACCTAAGTACAATATGTTGCACATGTCACTAAAAAGCAAAAGACATCGCGTCACCAAAATAATAACATTGTCCATTGTAGTCTGAACCGTATTAACTTGTATGCTTCCATGCAATTTAGGAAAACACTGAAGGCCATGTATACCATGAGGCAACAAAGTTTGGTATGCACCACGCATTTACAACAAATTACCTACTCAAATAAAAAATATTGAAAATCTACAATTATTTAAAAGGCATCTTCAAAAACTGCTAGTAGTTAAATGCTATTACTAGCTGCAGGAATATTAAGATGAAACACATAATGCAAATAATTAATTAGAAATAAACTTTATTTATTTTTAAATTATCATATTTACTTAAGTACATTTGACATTTTAATTGTGATTAGCTGACATTGTACTTTTATAATTATTATTGATATTTTATAATTTAATTTTTAACTATTTCATGAAATTTTTCTATTCTTATTTCTAAATTGACATTGACATCTTATTTGACATTGTATATTTTCACGTTAAGCTGTAATAATTTATGTAGTTTTTAATATTATAATACGTAATAGTTTACTGTTCCTGTGTTTGCATGCCTAATTGGTGGGATATGGTAATAGAACAATGTATTTATTATTAAGATCTGCAAATGTATACCCATATTCGCAAATTAATAAATGAATTATGAATTATGTATTCGACATTAAAGTAAGTAAATATATGCAGCAAAGTCTCTAGAAAATACGTAGCCATTAAATGTAGCCGTATAAGAAGACGCCCTAAAAGCGTATGTCTTCTTTGAAAGTCAAATTACGGTAAGTAACTGTTCTTGAAACAAAAGTATGTAGAGTAAATAATTCAAAAAACGTTATAACGAAGTAATTATAATATGGGCGAGATGTGCGATAAACAATGCACATTACTATGAAGGTTAGAGAAGTAGTGCAATACTTACTTGTACACGGGCCACGGCAGAAGTTTCGTACGACGATTATTCAGTTTCGTACAGTAATAAAACCGACAATTAATGATACACATGACAAGACGCATCAAAACAAGAGATCGTTATTTTGTAACAAGTATATTCCATTAAACACGGTGTATAATTGTAGGAATGTTTCGCCATAGTTGAAATTATCTTTCACAATGGTCCGAAACGAAACGTATCAATTAGTCAAATTACACAAAATATAGGTGGTGTATTTGCGGTTGCTTATTACGATGTTCACAATTGATTACATAGTGGTAGGGTAGCGCTACCCACTCTCGGGTCTCGCAGGTGGTAAAGTGAGCTTGTTGCTATTGGTTTTGACCGCGCGTGGGATGAAAACCTGAGAGAGCTCGATTTATTGAATTGTCACAACACAGCTATTAAGTTGCTTTCGAATTGTATTGCTAATCTTGCTAGTACTAAATTATTTGGACAATTCTTAACGATGGTCCAACCAAACAAATGCTACGTGCGTTAGCAAAATGTTAACTTTTAAGTTGTTTTTATATAAAGGATAGCTCTGTGGGCTGAATTTCTTACTGTAAGCAATTTACAAACTGTGTTCGATGTGTAGGTTTGTGTTCCTTAATGCATAAATTTTTATAAAGTTTTGCACAGTAATCACGAAAGTTGACTTAGCGATAAACAAATCATAGTTGCAACATTAAAGTAATAGATCAAATATTTTGTTTCTCAATTTAATAGACTTCGTTCGAAATGCTAGTGATTTGGTCTCGTTTCACAGTCTAAGCAATACCTAAAGGTATTCACCTATAGAAACAATATCTATCAACCCTGTTCAAAGTATACCGTGCAACTAGGTATGCAAATTAAATGAAAGGGTTACTGTCCGTTGGTTATTCAATAACTGTTATCAAACACGTTTGTAAACATAACTGGTAGCATAGCTAACTTGTCGGACGTTTTTTTATGTGAATAACTATTGTAGCTGCTCGTACAACGTAAGAGTTGTAAAATATTAATAACTCTATACATAATTTTTTTTAATAAAATTAAACAACTTTATGACTGTTATCCCATCATAAGTTTAGAGGTTGTTGTGCGCACGTACTAAAACTAAAAGGGCCAAGTTACATCTGTTTCAAAAGTTCTTCATTACTTTTATGCAACGTTTGAGAGCAAAATGATATACCAACTGGAATGAATGTGAAAGCTATTTGTGAGAGAAGTTGTACGAAGGCCCTAGCACACAGGATATGGGTTTATTTGTGAGGAATTTCTCAATAGCAGTATGTATTCCGGACGTATGTAAGCATCATAGACAATTGGTGAAACTCCCTTAGTCTCTACGTTAGACTAAAAAACTGCCGACGAAATATGCGGGTGTCAAAATACATTATTATATATCCATATTATGTTTATATACAGAGTAAAAGTATAAAGACATATTATGAAACTCTACAAATATTTGTTCTACTGTATCAGCAAATACAACACAGTCTACAGTTTCATATATACAATAACCTCTACAAACTACATAATGCAAAGATAAGTATGACAGGTGTAAGTAGTTAAATAATTAAAAATACATACAAGTTCATAATATGTGCACTTATATATGACATACAAAATAAATTATCACAAAGAACTAAGACAGTAGGAGTAATACAAACAATACTGCTAGAGTGTGTTGTAGTATCGAACGGGTCGCGCTTCGCAGACGTCTTTATTTCCATACCTGACTTTTAAGACTATTGGCTAAATTGCACAAAAGAAACAAATAATACTTACGTAGGTATATAACTATATACAACACATTCACGGAACGCCAACATTTATTTCATAATAACCTCAATGTAAGGGCGTTGCTACGCTGCTGTAGTCCTTCCCCAAGGCACTCCACACAGACCTATCCTGAGCCGGTAGGATCCAAACCGTCAGTCAACCGTCACCTTGCAGGGGAAGGAGTAGTCCACCCGTAATGAATTTAAGTTACTAACACACTTCACTTGCGTAAACAAAAAAGGCTGGCTGCACTTTTTATTGACAGTAAATCATCTACCTCATTTTACTTGATCTTAGGTAATAGCGAATGTTCTGAAGTACCTATCCTTTTTTGTCGCACTATTTCGCTTACTGTATCTATCTTGCTTTTTAATTGTGCTGAGATATGGAACAGACTCAGTTTTCTAGGTAGGCGAGGTGTGAAAATTATCTTTCAAGGTCTAAGCGAGGGCTGTCATGCGACGTGACTCATGTCACTTTCGTCATGCCAGAGATTGGCATGGTGGCCTTCACTAAAGGACTTCACCGACTGCGCACTGCCAGACAGCGTGGAGTCTATAAAGTAATAATAAATAACTACATACGATATCTTATACATTTAATTATGTATACCTAGGTATTGCGTGTTTAACTTTCTGATAAAATAATTATTCTTATGTAATTTTGTGTCTTCAGGTGCATTTTTATCATTTGTCTTTTTTATAGGATGCGGCTCTGAACTTAACCTTCTGATAAAAAGTTTATTAACTATCTTATGTTTGTATCCTGTTTTGTGTGCCAAATTAAATATTAATACATTATAAAACCCCTAGTACCTATATCTATTCACCAGTAACTAGGTCTCAAGACAACAGACCATATACATATTGGGCACAATTGCAATACAATGCCTTGTGCATTGTCATAGCTGTTATCTATAGCTAATTAAAATGGTGTAGCAATAAATATCGAGCCTTGTTAAGAGCGTCATTTATCAAATATACAATAAATAATTCAAATCGTAATGTTATTCATACATTTATAATGACAATGGCATTACATTACAGCTAGCTTAACGGGATACAATCACGTATCCCGTATCATTTAATGGTTCCATGGATCATACGTGGCGTATTCAATGCATATGTGATTAATTGAATTCATAATTAAGTAGTATGATATGATTGTAATTACCGATAAATTGTTGTTTTTATGCTATCTTTAGGTATATTCGATTGAATTTCTAATTGATTTTCAGTTCGTCAGTTCAGGCGGTTCTTGGCACGACCCGTTTGTTTTGTTATGCCAAGGCTTAGCGGATCATTGTTATACATTTCAAGTGCCGGTTTATGTAGCTAGTCTACTTTTGTTACAACTTAACTGTTACGGGCAGTTCAAAATTGAAAGTAAAGAAAGACGCGAGGTAGATGGAACGCTGAATTTTATTACAGCATTGGAATCAACAGCAATGGAAATATTTCTATGTTGGTTTGGATCTTTGAACAGCTCCGATGATTTAACTGATCAGGATAGGTTACGGCTACCAATATCGATTGTATTTTTTTTATGTCACAATTAGACAAAGCAATGTAATTCAAAAACACTGTCATTTGTACTCGTTTAGATGAAGGACCCTGCCTCCAGTACAGAAACTGGGACAATTATACACACAAAATGGTTATTTTATGATAAAGGTTTTTGTCGTTTATATGGATTTATACAAGGCAATCTTTAGATACGTCACAACATTGCGTTATATCTATATACGTCAAAGAAAACTTCGATAAAATGTCGTCCATACATTTGCATTTATAGCGTTACGTCTATGAAATGATTCAACAGGAACTTGATAATAGTAAGAGGATGAATAGTTCTTGTGATTACGTCATTAAACAAGCAGTCACGATAATCAGAAGTGGTATTCTAGCCAAGGTACTTCAACAACAGCTGACTGGAATGAGAAGGAAGGTAAGATATATTTTGATAGTTCGATACTTTCTGCAGTAGCTCATAAACACTTTGCTTGAAGCGTGATAGTTCGCTTCAAGCAAAGACCGAATAAGTTTTAGAAGATGAATAGTTGTCTTTATAGTGTTGGGTGTTACATATACATAGAGCCTACAAAGAACGTTTATTTTTAATAAGAATCTGGTAGCCCTAACTGCTAAGTCAGAGGTCGCCGCGTCGATGCTCGCTTAGAACAAATCTTTGTCTCATCAGCACGATTAGGTATTATTAGTCCCGTATCTGGATGTAATTTACCTATAATATGTTTGTATTTTAAAAACTATGTTGTGGTTCTCATAGTCCTATCCACTTAATTCTCCTATTTTTATATGACATTGATATTATATTTTGAATTGAATCACAAGCGGTATTCTGATAACCTAATGTCATTATCGTATAATTTGAAGTTAACAGTTCGTTGTTGACACATATTTTGAAACTTGTCTTTATTTACGATCTAGCGAAGAATACGCTTTTTGTGACGTAAGTATGACACCGACATGATATCGAAACTAATAATAATAATAATATTCTACCACATACACACATCACCATCTAGTCCCAAGCTAAGCAGAGTTTGTGTTATGGGTACTAGATAATGGATAAACATACATATATACTTTTTTTTTGTAAATACATACATAATATTATACATAGAAACTATATTTATTTAGGAGAATTGGGACCCTGAAGACCGCATGCAAGTTGTTCTAGTCCAGATATCTATTACTATGCTTATGTATATTAGTACTACGCTATATATCGATAACTATACATACATACATACTTAAACAGTTTGTTTGTTTTTTCGTGTGAGTGTGTGGCCAACTAGTAATATGGATAGTTGATTATTATGTTTAACTTGTTATCAATGCACGATACGGCCGATGATTTGTAGTGATATTAGATGTGTGGGAAGTGGATATGATAAACGGTAATACGTGACCCGACTATGAATAACATCGGTATACATTAAAACAAACACATTTTTCTATGAAATATTCATTATATGATTTATTTCCTTACTTGAGTTGAATTGAGAAAGAGGTACCTTTTCATAATGCATAGTTATGATTTTTAATTACTCATAACATGTACGATTTTTTGTTTGCTATCCAATAATTTTGTTTTTGTAAAGATTGTGAAAAATGTGTATAAATTTTAATCGAAAAGTCAAGAAGAGTTTATAAAAAATGTGTAAGGGCATGGTAATATTGACTGATTCACCGTCACCACGAAATTCCCCACTAAATTAAGAAATCACGAATTGTGCTTACATAGAAATCAACGTATGGACATGTGTTAAGGAAATATTGTTCGATATTTAAACAACACAGCCGTCATGACTATGCATTAAGTAGATACGTCAATATCGTAAGGCTGGTAAGGCGCAGGCATTCTCAGGTAGTTTAGTATTAAGTTGATTAAGCTGTCAGATTTCTCACAAAGACCATTTCTCGCGTTTCCGTACCTTTTCTTCTGCAAATAACAGACATATGAAAAACATAATAGACCCAGTAAATTACGGAAAGAACGGAGCATATTGAGGAAGCATTGTCACTTTCATTCGATTACTGTCCGAGTGTGATATTTCCTAGGCGATCAGACAATAATAAATAACAGTTTAGTGAGGAACGTAATATATAATTGTTGAGATATTTCTATAAACCAAAATGAACGTTAACACATTTGAATCAATGCAAGGCCAACTAGTAAATATGACGGATATTGACCTAATCGTGGCGAGTAGCACAGAACCGTGGATTTCCTTCAACGTACTATGCATTAAGTTTTAACAAAGGAAAGCATATTATGCCATGTACGTAACAGTGCTGTTTAAATCACGCACACAAACTTACGTCCGGTACAAAGTGCTTATACTTGGTGAAGGTTAACGAATAACATTTTTGCATACATGTCGGTTTATGAATGAACACCTATTTATTCTTATCATGACCATAGAAAATATTAATGTCAAAAGGAGAAAATCCTGGGGAAATACTCATCATCATCAGCCCTTTATACTGTCCCACTGCTGGACGCGGGCCTCTTCTCACTATGAGAAGGGTAAGGCCATAGTCCACCACGCTGGCCAAGTGCGGGTTGGCAGACTTCACATGTCTTTCGAGAACATTATGGAGAACTCTCAGACATGCAGGTTTCTTCACGATGTTTTCCTTCATCGATAAGCAAGCGATAATTAACAATATAATACGCACTTAACTCTCGATGTCTTGATCTAACTTGACTCTCTTAAGTCATTGGTGCGTGCCGTCATGCCGTGGATTCGAGCCCGAGACCCTCTGCGTAGCAGTCTGTCTGTCTCTCCACTCAGCTATTGTTACGTTAAAATACTCTAAAATACTCCTCATATACAAAATATTGATAAAACTTCTTACACCAGTTGTTGTATTTCACCATCAGTTACAATCAAATAAAAGCCCTCTACAATACAAATCTACTACGCGTATTGATGTTGCTCTTAGCATCTTAAAGTTATTTAATTAAGCGGCTCCTCTAATTAGTTCTTAACAGACTTCAGACTGTTCCTTGATATTTAGTCTTCCAAAATTGTACACCCGAGGCAACTCAGTCCAGTAAATATTTACTTTTAGACGATTATAAACTAGTAGAGAGAAATACCCACACTCGTCATCGACCAATGAAATTAATTTTTCAACATTTATGATCCCATTTGCTTAATAGTACCGGTTGAACATCGTGTTACTGCAGTTGAAAGCAGCCGGTTAGCAGACAGAGTGCAGTAGCCACGTAAAATTAAATTGGACATCTGCTTGGTGCCAAACGTGACTCAAATGTATTTACACTTTTTAATTTCTTTTTTACATGTATGTGTACACTACTGCTTGTAGTAATTTAAACACCAAATTGCAATAGCGCAGTTTTCGCTATCCTAACTAATCCTCACTTCCTGGTTTCGCATGTTTTTTCTTTCCTTGAAGCTAGTAATAAAAAGTAATGAGTGTGACCAAGGCTTATTTCTATCATTCTTACTTTAGTTTGAAGACAGCAATCGTTCACACCACGCATTGTTGTTTATGTCAAGTTCTGGTTTATAGCACGGACGCAATGCGCTTACAAATGCACTCAGTCGAGATAACACCAATTGATGTAATTGATGTTAGAACTCGGTGAACGACTCATAAGTGCCGTCAATGTGGCGGCGCCCAACTGTACATACATGAATCATTAATGCGTACTACTTAAAGATGCCTTTAATGGCTCAGCTGTCTGACCGCGACCGACGATCTTAGCACCTATTCAAATGAAGATAAAGCCATTTAACTTGATTGATAACCATATTTATAGCATCCATGTCCATTTAAGAAGTTATATCGACCTTAAGTAAGCGACTTGTCCTACATATTGAGCTTCAAAGAACATGTGTCAAGTGAACTCAGTGATAACGTGGTGATAACTGAACGTCACAGTGGCGGTGTAAATGAGTCAATCTAAACGCATCTAATGTACAATTGCTACATTTAGTGTTAGCGTTAGTTATACATACAGTTGCGGTGACACGCTTACGTCTCCTTAACGGAACTAATGAGACCGGCCCCTCCGACAGCACTTGCGCACAGGCCACTGCCTTTTCCGTCAGCTATTTGTGTCACTCTGATCCTGTACTTGACGAGCTCGCAGGAGGCATAAAACGAGCTTATTTATAAAATCAACTAAGTATCAAAACACTTGAATAACAGTACAAAAGGTCCAGTACAAGAGGTTTCTCGCGCCACACAAAAAATAAACAATTATGCTTTCGGCATATTCAAGTGGGTCGGCTCTGCTCCAGTTAAGTACGAACTTCTGTACCACATGGCCCGCAGTCTAGAGATCTAAGTGTGGGCGAGAACAATACAGTGAATCATCCCAGCTGTGAATGAAGTGTATCCGACAATGGGTCGCTGCTCCCGAAACAAAAATAGATGTTGTTGCACCGCTTTAACTATTTCAACACAAGATGTTTCAGGTGAAACTTTGTATATAGAATGCCGTGTTTGGCTCTAACTTAAAAATATCTTCCCGAGTGACTGTACTTTAATGATCTCGTGATCTGACGACTTCAAATACACGCAAGGGAAAACATAATGAGTTCGTATGATTATTTCATAAAACACGAGATAAAGAGTAGAAACATTATTGTAAAGAAATATTTTGACATTCCGCGGGCGTTGTTATAAAATCAGTCTAATTAGGATCGTACATGATTATCTGTGAGTGGGAATTCATATGGGCGGTCGTTTTCTAATTAAATCAATTTCTTTTTTATTTGTCTGACCATAAACATACCGGCTGGTAGTGGAAAGGCATTATCGTATAAACAAGGAAACGTCCGCGACGGGCGCCATGGTCGGCGATCTGGGTCGACTTTAAACTTTTTACCATAATTCTTTCACCTCCTACAATCACCGTGTACGTTTATTTACGCCAGCGGGAATTAAATCAGCTCCAGTAAAACTTTGTATAATTACATCTGTTCTTTGTAAGCCGATGCACATTATGTTCGGTCGTATATAACTCGATGTGAGGTCTAGGTACGTCTGAAACGCAGATGTGTTGAAAGTGCACAATATACATATTGCAACATAAGCTTCTAGGAAGTCTGAGATATCTATCATATATCTTAGTGACACTTCAAAGAACGACAATCGATTGTTCTGTGAGTGGGACACTTTCACCGGAGCCCTGGCTCACGCCTCTTAATTCAAAATCCTATGTAATTCATTTCGTTATCGGCGGAGCGGATTAAAATCGAGCTGTGCAACAAATATATTCGTATCATCGTATGCACAACACGTTCGGTAAAAGGTTACTTGAAGAAACTATCATATCGTTAGTCAACACTTTCTATTAGTGACGGTTTAACCGTGACTCGTAGAATGACAATTTATCGGTGTTTGATAAGTAGAGATAAGTCGGGTGATGTAACATGGGATAATTAACCGTGAACTTTAAAATAAAGCATTATGTAATGAGGAAATCTACGATTCCTACGTGAAACGACTTTCCGTTTTGTAACTGTCGTTTTGTAACAATAAATCAGTCAATTTTGTATCGCTCCATTAGTGTCCTATTTTGAATAGGAGATTATAAATAAGGATGACGAAAAAGGAAATCAGTTTTAGATGTCGGCATAATGGCTATGAGAAGACGCTATCAGGTTTTAATAGAGAATATGTCTTGACAAAAGATTTTACAGTCAATTTTCTCTCAGAAGATTGTTTCGGGATTAACTTATATTTTCATCGGAGCGCTTAGCCAGACTTGTGAAAGGAGGGATTTGATGAATGGCGTATTAAAAGGATCCATTCTAATCTCGGGAGTTATTCTATACTTAGTTATTCTATACTTAGAAGTTCATAAGGGATAGGGGTTAAGAATGACGATGGTTTTGTGCTTTCACTCGCATAATACATAGTTAGGAGCAGGCATTTAGTTATTGCCGCATAAGACAATAGAGGAAATAACTAAATGCCTACCCCGGTGTTTCCTGGATGTCTGTATCAGCGAGTTTTAAGATATCAATAGAGAACTCTGTGAGTATGCCTCGAAAGGAACAATAATGTTTTACAACAGAATGAACAAACATCACTGGACTGTCGAGGCACGTACATTTCGCCGGTAAAGTTGCGTTTTATATGTCACATAAAATACCGTAATAGCAAATGGCGTGCTGTTACTGAGAATTACCCAATAAAAATATTCGGAACCTTTTTCTTAAACCAGGCATTCCATATTACTTTTCAAATAACAACGCATTCTTATCTATCATTGTATTGTCGTTTATGCTAAAAATCCGTTGCTACCAAACAAAGGGTTTGATTTGAGTTTACCTACCTCCTGAGTAACCGGAATTACCATTATAAAAACCTTCGGGGATTCATTATAATTACACGCACACAACTTCCCTTTAATAAAAACTAATTAGGTCAGTCATATGCAAACTGCAACTGCGAACAATGGACTGAGCTGACTCCCCGTTTAATTTCAAATGAGTTCTGCTCTTGCATTCGTTTCCATGCACCTCTGAACAATATTCCACAGTACAAAACACAAAGGCGACTCTACTAACTACCTATCTACTACTAATAATATTTTAACGAGATCTCAATTTCAGATGTAAACATATTTTATAATACTGAGAAGATATTTGCCGAAATATTGCTGTTTGAGGGTAGGAAGTAAAAAAATAAAAGAACTTCCTGTTTGCACTCGCTTAAGAAATAAGAGAATTTAATAATTATTATAAGCATTAAGTTTGAGAGAATTAAATTAGTTTTTATTTCATTGCAATCGGTTGCTCAGTCACGGTAGTTTTCCGCGTTTATAGATATCTGATGGCGTGCTCTTTTGAACATAATAATAAATTTGTTCGGGATAGATGGCGTTACCATCTTCTTACATGTATTTTGCTGATTGAGACATAGCCACTTGAATCCGGGATCTTGGCGATATCATGATTCACTGCGCAAGCATTTCTCTACGCGCTAATTAATGTGCACGTCGAAATCTGATAATGAAGTATCATGTGGCAATATGTCACTCGAAACGATGTCAATCGAGGTGCGCCCGCTCGACCCGACCGGCTCTGGTTTCTTGCGGTTCAATAATGTCTTGTTTTATAAACTAACACCAGGATCGCCTTTCCATTGACTTCCCCCAGACATGATTCATGTTTTAATCAATACAACGACGAACATAATTACACAAATGGTTATAAAGAAACCGATCAACGCGATGAAATACAAACCAAATTTTAATAAAAACTTAATTTGACACAGATCACGTTCAGGTTGTTCTGAATACATAATAAAGAGGTTTTTTCGCGGCTGTGTAATAAGAGGCAAACAGAGCTGAGTATTCTTGACCTTCATATAATGTAGGACTAGGATTCAATGAAGACAACGGTGATTGTAATAGTTGGAGACACTGTTTTCATGTTTGTTACGAAATTAAAAGGCGATTGAACAGTTCACATAATTTAGTGGTGGAAGGCGGAAACAGCGGCGGAAGCGCCGTCACGGACCGCGGAGCGCGCGCTCTATGACTGTGTGACGTCACTCGCCGGGGACCCAGCTGCCACTTACAATAGACACCAAACAGGTTTATTTGATTACCATTATTATCCATTTTAATATAAACCGACAATATCCACCCGTTGAAATTGAAACTAAATACTTGATACTTTTAGTTCTCATTTATCAAATATCAACAGTATCGTATGACATTTCAAGGTTATTACAGATTTGATACACCCAGATAAAGAAACATCTGGAAGTATTATTTAAATAGAACATGTTTTCTTTATTTTCAGATGATTCATACGTAAATATAATATTTTACGACACTAAAGTATCAAATTATTTGCACCGACTGTAATTAGAGGGTAATAAAGAACCTTAAAGTGACATTACGAGTTTTTGCATCCGGAATTACGTCCCGTAACGTCCGCCGATGTCATCCGTTGTTTTGTGATAGCAAAAAAAAGTATGGAAAATGACGACAAAAAATTGTTTTGTCGAACCTTCTGGGCAAATGACTGGTGAAGCAGAAAGGCGAATGTTACACCTAATCAATTAAGAAATAAGGATTTCGAGGTAAAAAATTTCCTGTTTGTTATTATCTGTTTAAATCATTTCAAGGGAAATAATAGCCTGTTCATTTAGATTCTGTGAGCCAACAAGCCGTTTCTACAAATAGCAGTCATAAGTCTGCAAGTTTCACAGAGTTTTTTTCCTTACAAAGTATCTACCTAAAGCCATACTTGCCCGCATAGAGATCGCGTGATCAGAATGAATAGCATTACCTGCATAAATTGACCTTATGCACACTATAAACAGATGTTCAAACGCAGATAAATATTATGCCACTAAACATATAAATATGGTAGACAACAGACTCGTCTCGATTCAAACTTCGAAGCGGAATATTTTAAACAGGTAATTATGCAGAAATAAGATGCTTTCTCGCGATTTCTAAGGAAAAAAGTAGAAAGTTATTCATTCGTTGTTGAGCGGCATCCGAACGCACGTTATATCGACTATCGAATTTAAATTTGTGCGGTCCATATCTCTGGCCGAATGAATTGTGTCGTGCCACGCAACACGTGTTTCATACAACATACCGAATTACCAATCAAATGCCATCAATACACGTAATCGTACCTACCGTTAAAAAGTAGAAATTAGATGATGTTGTGCAGCTTTCGTCCATAAACTTGCATCATTGCTAGTAAAATCAATATAATTTTGATTTATTAGCATTTTCTTCGTATCTATGACAAGTACGTAGGGCATTAAAGTTTTTACGAGATAATGTCTTCTGATGTTTCAGACGTTTTGTATACGATTGAATGTTTACTGCGAGGGGAAAACAACGATCCCTTTGTTGGTGCACACCCTTAAGCGACCAATAAATATCACTTAAAATGATGAATGGAAGAGTGAATTGGATGACATTGCTCCCTACCGTTAGTTATTTGTTGTGCTCGATGTTGAGGAATTTCCTATAGTCTTGGTAAGCTTGTTTTAATCATATTACAAAGCGAATACTGTAATTTCGGCATTTTGCTAGCTTTAAAGTTTAAATGTCGAGCTAAGCTTTAAACTATTGTCAATATTCAAAACAAGCTTGCTTGACATTGTTAGAAATAAACCTTGATGCAATACTTTTTAAGTTTGGCTAGCAATGCACACAGTGCAAAAAATACTATTCAGAATCGAGAAATAAGCAATAATATTTTAACAAGGTAGCGAAACCACCTTGTGCATGCACAAATAGCAAGTCATGCATGTTTTGTGTACAAAATATCCTAAACGTGTCAAAATTAAAGTAAACCTTCTAAATTCAAGTGGAGATACAAAATAAACAACCAATACACGACAACGAATCAATATTTATTTGATGCGACGAACGATGGCAGCTTTAACGCTTTAAGTCCAGATTTTTGTGTCATTTGGTGACTCACTTTTTCACTTTTAGCATGTTTATTTGTGCCTATTCCATCATGAAATTGTGTCTTATCACCAACCAGCCTTTAATAGTTCACTGCTGGACTAGGCCTCTCCTTTGAAAGGAGGAATTGGCCTACTATACCACGCTGGCCAAGCGGGTTCGTATAGGGTTTGTATCAAGTTTTCCTTCTCTTACAGTGCTGTTCTCTGCATAATATGCTCCATCTGTCGGCTCTTACGACACCCATGGGATGATATGGGGTGGTGACAATTCGTATTCTTAATCCGTCACCACACACGGACAATGAAATTGTGTGACCTCACTGAATTAGTTCCGATAATGCAGCAATTCTTGTACCGAATGTCCAGAACTAGTTGAATCATGTTTAATTTATCTAAAGTAGGTATGTCACTATTGACATTAATGTGAGCATCGATTTAATATCACTAATCAGTTGATCACAAATGAAATCATCTGCAGCGAATTTATATTCATTTTAGGATAATATTTATTCTAAAATTAACATTTCAATAAAACTTATAGCTAAGTCATTCATTAGTACTTTGATTCCAAAGTTCTCGTGATTTCTATCGTCGAAGGCTGTAGAAAACTACATAACTGTGTGTAATGTGATAATGACATGACGTTTGTAACAGGCGGGTAGCGGGGAAGCCGGGCTACTAACCCATTTATGAATACTGGCCGTAATTGAATTACTCCTCTCTGACGCCACGCCGCTAGGGTTGTCACCAATACGCTATTTAAAACTATAACTTGTTGAGCCTCAATGGAATTGAGTTCGATAGTGCTTAGCTTTCGAACCGTTGTAACTTGATTTCAATAAACAATTAATCGGCAATATATACAGAACAGGAGATTAAAAATATAAAGGCATATTTTAGTAGGTAAGTTGCACTGCCGTTAATATTAGCAAAGAGATTTCACTAGGTCTAAAATGTATCCCTACTAATGCTATAAATACAAATGTGAGTTCTTTTGCTACGCTTTCACGCATTAACTACTCGACCGATCATCATGAAGCTTGGTTATACGGCAGACTACTCAATTATTCCTTACAATGTTCGCTGTAAAACAACCCGACGCCTTTAGAAAATACATGACTGTGGTAAATACTGGGTACCTACCAACCCTAGTCGTCTTCGTTCAATAACTTTAGCTCCACTGCTCTAGTCTTTTATCGTGAACAGCAGAGGGCACCACTGTGATAAACTAGTTTTGGTTTATTTCTTTACAGCTTCGCTCTAAGCAGTTGATCTCGATTTAGTTTATTCTTGTATTGTTAGTTTTTATGACGCCTTCAGTGAAAGTCTCATAAACATTAGTGAGGGAGCAGACGTAGGGTTAATCGTAACAGTAATAAACGTAGATTAAAATGTCTATTCTTAGTTTGTGGAGTAGCGATTAAAAAAAAAACAAGTCAGTGATTGCTGGGTACAGAAGTTAATTATTTTGTTTACCTGATAATGTACATGCGATAGCATTTGCGTTATTACTTACTAATCATATTCCAGTGGATAGATTACAGCTGTTGCTTACCTGCGAAACAACAAAAGGAAATACGTATTACAACATAGTTCAAAATACAAAGTATAACATGGATAACTTTATGTTTATCTGATTATCAGAATCAGATTATATTTCTCATGACAACGGGCAGAGCAGTTGACATTTTGACAACATATTGTTCTATAATATGATAGTGATAAGCTAGCTATGATTAGAGAGATATGTATAACCATATCCAGCTGAAGCAACAGTGAGACTATGGCGGCTAATAATGATAAGTATGATTATAATTTTGCGACGATCGAACGAACGGGCCGTATTTGGCCTCCTTGAATTAAAAAAACAAAGATATGGCAATTATGTCAGCAAAACGTAAAATATGCGATAATCGGGTAAAGTACCTAATTGAATACCATTCAGTGCGAGGATTAGTAATCTATTAGTATTAAGATACGAGATGTGGGCTATATTGAGGTCGATGTGCTGTTTTTTATTATAAACTGTTTTGAACTGAAGTGTAGCTAGCTGCTTAATACAATCAGTACAAATTAGGAATGTTACGTCGCATGAAAATATACATTTTCGTACAACGCAATTTTTTTACTACGGACTAAGTACTACTACTACCCAAGATTGTGGATCCGATGTGTTGAACTGTTGGCCTTATTCTTAATTACATGAGTAATGCACACAGCAACACATCGCCTCTATAGGCCTATATATTGATGACTCACGATACCGAATTATCAAAACAAAAAATGCGTTCCATACGTAAACATATTACTAGTTATTGTTGTACAAACCGCCGAACAGATGTGCTCTTGATAATTCACTTGACTCAAACGCTGACTCAGTGTTCCACTTGTTGTATTAAGACACCCACGAAACAAGACTTTATGAACCAAATTGCCAACTTTCAGTTTCAATCTGCGCGGATGTAAATTACACCCATTTACAATCTGTACGTAGTAAACAATCGATAAAGGTTCAATATTAAACTTTCTACGGTATAATTTCTGCTGTAAAAGCCGGCTCATTGGTCTAGGGTTTAATGCACGGGGTGTTATTGACTTTTACTGTTGGTTGTTAGTATTTCTTGACAATACAGACTTTGAAAATACGTCTTGTAGAATACAATAAATTTGGAACTATATGTGATAGCATCTTTAAGTTTGAAGGGAGTTTGTCTGTGTAGTGAACTTTGATGCCTCGTCCCCTGGCTGCGGCGAGGTCCATGCTCACTCGCTGGTCTCCGAACACCGGTACACCTATCAGAGGTACTTCGTAGAACATGAAACCTAATAAATTTACCAATATTTATATTATATATGGGTGCATAGGTTTCCCACCAAGAACTTAGGGTCCCAAGCCAACCTCACCTGCAAGTGGTGCACCTGCCGATCAACGGACGAGGCTCTGGCAAACAAAATATCCCGATAAGCGGCAATAGGCTCGCCACCTATTACGTGGGATCAAAACACTGGCGAAAAGTGAGCGTTTAATAGCCTCAGCCTACCCCTTCGGGGAAACAGGCGTGAGTCTATGTATGTATGTATATTTATATTACGGAATAAAATCTTGTGACCAAATCTGATGTAACCTATGCCGAAACTTTTGAGCAATTGGGTATTTTATTATAAGGTATTTTAGAATTTTACGTTGATTTTAAATTAATTACTTATGCGATATAGACATGATACACATTAGTATGGATAAAAATCATAGAAGTTTGAAAACATCTTAAATATAGCATAGCATCAAATCTTTGTATAATAAATAATAATGTATGAAAGAACATCGTCTTATCTGCCGCTCCGCGAGAGTGGAGGAAATAGGGCCACCGTTAATGGCCTGGCTAACACAAATTATACATCATCGCGATGTTTAAACTTAATAAAGTTAAATAACTCCATTAAACATCGCACAAATGTAAGTTAATAACGTATGAACTACTGTTCGTAATTACATTCGAGTAATACTTTATTAATGTCAAGTTTTCCAAGACGTTTAAATGATATTTCTTTTAGAGAAATGAAAGACTGCAGACATAAATAAGCTGTGACAGTAAATGAGAAATTAAATTCGTTTAAATAATGGAGGACTCAAACTAATTGCAGTGTTTCAGTTATTCCTTGTTAACCTAAAGTCCACACCGACAAATCAGTATGCACAAACAGATTGTTGTGAACGCACTGTGTTTTGCTTAACCCATATAAGTCTACGAATCGGTTCGTACCCTATTTAATACATAATTAAAATCATCAATGAATTTTTGCTGTTGCAGTTTCATAGGATTATATTAAGACGTCAGGATTTTTTTGTTAAATAACGCAAACAAACAAATACAAAACGTTTTTGTTTCTTCATTTATCAAATTAAATTTATAAAGAAATAAAAACGTACGTAACACACGCAAAAATGCATAGTGAGAATTCTGGCATATATAATTTTGTGCACTACCGAAAATTGCACTATCAGTTGCGTAATATATCAGAGGGCGGCCAATTCTCGTAATTATACCAGTCAAAATGCAGTCTCGATATAATGTCAGTGTCATAAAAAGTATTCTTATAAATTTCTTCAATTTACTGATAATTGAATGCTATCGCGACTAGATCGTAAATTGAACAATGTGTCAAAATATTTGTGTCAACGACGAATTATACATATATGTCAAATAAGAGGATAATGACAGAATACCAATTGTGAGTCAATCAAAATCTAATCGCATCTCGATCAAAATACAGTATTGACATCAGATAAAATAGGATAATTGGACTTCTGATATAGGGCTGTCGTTAGCTTACTGGAAAACAAATCGTAAATCGTATTACATTTTTCTGCTTTACTTAAAGCTAAAGCAGAGGCAGCGATAGCCTAGTGGAGATACCAACAGACTGCCATGCAGAGGGTATCAGGTTCGAATCCATGGCGCGCACCAATGACTTTTCGGAGTTATGTGCGTATTGAATTAGTAATTATCGCTTGTGCCGTGCCTCGGAGAGCACGTTAAGCCGTCGGTCCCGGTTGTCATGAAGATCTTTGACAGTCGTTACAGGGCGTCAGTACCTTCTAAATAAACTGACACTAGTCTAAACCATGAAATATCGCTATCCCTTCGGGTTGCGGAGGTCAGACAGGCAGTCGCTCCGTGGAAAAGCTAATATTCAGCCAAATCCGGTTAGACTAGTAAGCGGACCCCAGATTGAAACTGGGATAACGCTAAGAGGATGATGACTTAAAGCTAAAGCAGATTTTCCTGGAATACGATAGCCGAATTCAACTAAAAAGTTTCAAAAACAAATTGCAATTTTACTTTCCAATTTATAACGACATCGTTGCAAAATATCTCCTCCTGAAAATAGGTTCGTAGCGAGATGTTCAGATATAAAAAGAGCCAACAAACTCGAATTTTAATCTCGAAATTGAAAATCGTGAACGTGTAGGTGGATTAAAACGTTCACGCGTTTGGCATGGACAATATGCGGGTTGGCTTATTTCTCAAGCAGATTTTGTAATACGAGAGTCATACAAATCACCCAGCATACGCGGACCAGGGTCAAATGAAAAAATATCATTGCAAAAGCAAATAGACTATTGTCGGTAACCTGAATCGCCGCCTTGGTAAGTGGTCATTAAGGTTCCACACCAACAAACACAAGAGATATCATGCTAACTTCGTATCTTATAAAAACTAATGTTTTTAATCTTTTTTGTCTACTATAAAAGGCGTCTCTAGTAGACTGTGGCAGATTGTGACTAGCGGTTCGCGGTAGACAGTGCAATGCTCTATGTTTTTGCTTTTAAATAATCAATAATACTATTGTCTAACCAAGAAACGAACTAATTTGATTTTCTCATCAACAGAATGACCTACATTATTTCTGGGTTTCGTCTTCTGTGGCAGTCTGGTACATCTAGGTATATCTTATTATGTACCTGCCTTCTGATATTGCAGTAGTTTTCGTTTGCTTCTTTTGAACTTGTACAACATAAATATTGTATTATTATGTTTACCAGTGCTGTCCGGATGATTAATATCCTATGTCTAGTTTCCACTTGTCTCTGCAGGCAGTTTGTTTACAACACATCTTGATATTTTAAACAAAGAAACTAGTGAAGCAATTTCAAAACTCCCAACTAATATTATACTTAGTCATTGTGTTGGGGTGAAGAAACACCTCTAAGATATGAGGATTTGAATTCAACGTACTTTATTTTTATCCGATTATGGTTAAGATAAAAGGATGGTTAATGAATTTCCCAGGCTTGTATGGAATACTTGTGATCTCGAATACCTTGAGCTACTAAAGTAATATTCATTAAGCAGGCGTTTATCTTAAGGTAAGCTTGCACTGGACTAGACTATATTTCATGTTGTTACTAAGAATTTAATATGGCGGGTGTAAAAGTTGCTGAACAAGATTATAGATTCTAAGTCTGAAAACTACAAGATTAATAAAGTACAATTATAAACGACCTAAGAGAACTAAGGAATAGTTACTTAAGATGCTTCACAAAATTATAGACGGCGATCACGAATAAACAATAACAAGTCCCATAAACCTGATTGATCGTTTGTTTAAAAGATGAGACTTGCTTCATAAGATTCATGACTGAGTTCTCGTGGATGGAAAAATCGTAATCACAGTGTTACATAATAGTAGTTGATTGTCGCAAGGTCAGTCTCAGGTCACGATATAAGTATGTGGTTTAAACTTCTGAACGTCTTTATCATGCAACAAGTCGAGACGCGGCTTGCATACGTCCTTCTTTACGTCCTTATAAGTCCTCAACTTACCAGTGCGTTGGCTTAGGTACAGCTACATTGAAAATGAGTTTATATTACAATTTGTCTTACCACAAGTTTAGTCAGGTGAAGGTTCTCTATCGATATTGCCGAATCGGCCATTTCTGCACCGTTTGGAATGTTCAAACCTCCATATATGACTGTCTGCGTAGGAGCTGCAGTCCCGGCATTCCGAAGCCGGTCAAAGGCAAATAGTTCTAGTCGAGGGCGAGAGGTCGGCTAATTTTGTTCCTAGCCTTTAGTTACCTAGTCACTCAGTTAAGGCGAAATTAGAATGCGTATCATATGACTGTATATCCTGGTGTCCGATCATTTGACAAAAAACAAATGAAAAATTTTCATTTGACAAATAACGTTTGACAAAATTATACTTGATAAATTTATTATTTTACAAACTATTGTTTAATAAACTACTCATTCGACAATATATTTACTATAAAAAAGTTATTATGCTAAAACATTAATTTACAAATTTATTATTTTTTTAAACATGTTATTTGGCAAAATAACGTAAAGCATAAATAACATTTGACAAAATGCCTTGCTTGGTAAATATTTTATTAACAAAAATCTACGATAATACAACAATCTTTGTGTAGGGTCAACTGAAACAATGGTTGGTTAGGTTAGATTAGAACTGCGACTACAACCGAACTGCCAGAACCGAATTCTACTTATTTCGCTTAATTCAGGCAGTGTGTATTTTTTTTAAAGACTTAAGTTTCTATGGAATTTGTATTAATACAAAATTATTACTTGCCTATAAATAATCTGTCCAAGATGAAAATTGCAACCATGCAATTAAATATTTTAAAAATTTCGCGTAAGTATTAGTTAGAAATTAGTTATTTTTAAAAACTAATAATTTATCTTCTAACTTTTTGTACAATCACCAATTTGGCAAACGAATTATTTAGTCAAATGATTATTTTTAAAATAATGATTTAACATTTTAATTATTTTCTAAATAAAACATTTGCGAAACCTGTATTATGTCAAATGATAGTTTTTAAAGTAATATGTTTGTGAAATGAAAGTTTGTCAAATGATTAGTTTTTCAAACGTTGTTTGTAAAATGATCTTTTGTCATACGTTTTTTGTCAAGCAATAGTAAACCGTATCAGCGTTGCCAACTCTACGTCTTTTTACGTAGATCTACGTATTTCGCACCCTTCTCGCGAACCTACGTACTTCAGGCCCAGAATCTATGTATTTTTCAGCAAATGGCCAAATTAGCAAAATAACGAGAATTTACTAAGAAAGGAGCATTATTAAACACAAACCACACGTACAAATGAACGTATTTATTACTTTGTTGCATGTTTATTCGTACCCAATTAGTTTAACAAGTACAAACTAAAAACATTTCGATCAATTTAAGTCAATAATATTTGCTTACACACTCGAATCGATGTCTGAAACACTCGTTTTACCATTTTTTATTTCCTTTATCTTAGATATTATTAAAAGTACGTAGATCTACGTACTTTTAAATTCCGAACTGCGTATTTTCTAAAATCAGAGTTGGCAACACTGAACCGTATATCCTATAGGCAAAAGGACAAGTTGGAACTCGTTCGCAGATTAATCAAATAGAATGTTTTGCAAACAGTCATGTATCTTATAAATGCTGTTGATTTGAAAATGTTATTATACATATTCAATAAAATCAAACACAGAGTCTAATGAAAAGACACAGAGATGATACTGTACCGACCTACTCAAATAGAGATGTTCTGGACTTGTTTTATTTAGATACAGGTTGTTTGCTTGGCATATGATAACCTCCATGACATAACTATCAACCGGATAAGCTTTATGTCAACACGATAATTTAACTAAACGGGCTATATTTAAACAACTAATGTTATTTTCTCCTCCTTAATAATCAACAGCTCATTTTATTTATTTGTATATTTGTTGTATTCAATCATAATTACCTAAAAAGGAAATACGTATAAGGACATCCTCGTTCAGTATTCATATTCGGGTTGCAAAGAGCATTGTAACAAACAATAATATTATATTAACGAATATGTACTAAGGTAACTTCTATTACACGTAGGCACAGATTACTAAATAGTTACTTCGTAACAGATACATCACTCCCATACAAAATCGAAAATACCTACGCTATAATCACCTACAAAATCTTAATAATAATAGCCGTTGTTCGCAGTGAATTGAAATGTACCCTAAGTACTCACGCAAACAGTTGCAGATTGTGTGACTGTACGTACAAGCGCGTCATCGAACGAAGGCGCTAGGGTTGTTCTTATTTTGGTAATAAAACGAATGTTGCATAATAACCATATTTTTATTTGCTAAATACATACCTATATATACACGTTAGTAAATACATATTGTTAACATATTTAATAAAATTAACAATAAGTATGCAATATGATATAAAAAGAAATAAAATGTATAATAATCGTACGTAGTAGGGGCCTATTGCCTATTTCCGTTTATCGGGCACAATACCAGACAATGCAGTAAGTAGGTACGTACATAAGATTCTGACATTAAGTAGATTTTACTTAATAAAACAACATTTATATTTATTTCTAGTAATAACATAACCTAAACTTATCAATTTAAGAACATTTACATACCTAGTGTTTCTTTTCTTACCTTTGCTCTAAATAAAATAAACGGTGGTAATTTGTAGGCGAAATTTTATATAAGTACCCACTTATTTCAATCTTATACCATAACTTACTACTTACATAAATCATTGTTTATCCTTCGGCAATGAAAAAACAACAAGTTTTCATTTGTTTTGTGCTTAAACGCACAAAACAAATGAAAACTTCACCCGTCCACTGCACAACTTCGTGGTTTCGGCACTTCTATAAGAATGCGCGGGAAACGTGCCGTGCGTACACGCTGCCGGGCGTGCGGCAGCCCTCTGTCGTTTGTACCCATATGGATACACGAAATAGTAGGTATTTATCGCGCGAATTTGAGCCAGTGACGGAGGCCTGACGTAGGTAAGTAACTTAATGCGGATTCGAGTGCAACTGCCTATTACCATAGTAAAAACAGAATAGTAGGTTAGCTAAGGCCGCTCGGCGAGTTAATTGCCTACTCTTGCGTTGACGCACGGGTTGTCACTTGTTTACACCGCGGCGCCGGCTTTGTCGGCGCTCGCGCTTTTTCGCCGCTTTTTTAAGTGATCGCGCTGAATACTTCACAATTTAAGCTTGAATTTATTTTTTCTCAAATACCTTCTGACTACCTAAGCGTTATATAACTATCTAAATGCCTTTTTTAATGAGAAAAAGTAACAAGTTAAATTCACTGTCGTTTAACACATTGTATATTGTTAATAACGTTTATTACAAAACTGAATGTATATAAACAATTCAAGCGGGCGAGCAGTGAAGTACCTACATGAATGCGCTCGATCAGACGCGCGGCGCATCCCGTACTGAGTCCGCGCCGAGCTTGCCGCGCTCGTGAGATTGTGTGCGTGAAAAGTGCGTGCGTACACGGCGCCGGCGACTCACGCGTACATTCAAACCAGCGCGGCAGCGCGGCGGCCGATTTGTATGAAGCTATCTTACTATTCTGTTTTTACTATGCTATTACGAGGTTAAATTTTGATTCTCAAGGAAGACCTTATACATGTGGATTTTGTAATAATTATATTGCCTCTAGAAAAAAGTCCTGAAAAATATTAAAACGAATACATAGACAAATTGTCACTTCTGACATAAACCATTTCAAGATCTTTTTTATTAAGTAATCCTAGTCATTCAGTGATCGCAAAACTAATCTGTGACAGCTAGTCTGCTAATGGCGACTTGAAAAATGCAAGATAATAACCAGAAAATAAGAAAAAATAAGAACCATTGAGTAAAAAGATTTAGTCATACTTTTTTAATCTTTCTGACGAGTTATTCTTCATAACGGCACACCGTTACAGTTAGTAGTTAATATTGTTAAGCAACAATTGCGTTCTTAATGTAAGCAAAACAATATTTTGTGATTTCGATTTCAGAATTGAATTATGAATGATCATATTTTATACACATAGATTTAGTGTTATCAACTGTGTTGTGAATCACAACTTGTGATGTATTAATTTAGCAAATGCGGTGTATGAAATTCAGGCATTCAATGAATTTTATAGGACCGTTTTCTACTGTGATTGTTCTTTCACCTGTCCAACGTGGAATTCAATTGATGCGCTTGAGGAGTAACTTTAAATAGTATTTCCCGTCTTATCTTGGGGCTCATGCTTATTCTAGTCTATACCAATGTTATAAATCAAAGAACTACTACTTTGATCTGGAAAAGAATACATTTAAGTGTTGGATAGCCATTTATCGAGCCATTTAGGCTATGGGATATATGCGGATCAGTACCCACAAATAACGCGGGTGTAACCGCGGACTCAGCTATTCTATTATATAATTTCCACCATACGGAACAACATGTGGAACATTTTAAGAAATCTTCGATCACGCTTAACTTATATCCGCTTCAATGCGTTTATTATAATTATAGGAAACAGGTAAAATCACTTATCGAATGTCTAGCCATACTATCGGATAGTGGTCGATAATCATCAATACTATTTATGGAATCTCAGAAAACGACGACCAGTTTTGATTGATTGATTGAATGACACTCGAAGGAGCGGCTCGTCCGATAGACCAACATTGAGAACATAACTGGACAATTTTCAACTTAGAAGTAGTAAAAGCGAATGACGTATAGAATGATAGATTGATGAACACACACCTGTTCACACTGGGAGCAAGAAGATACCACCAATCATGCCATGATAATGATGTTCTTGAAATCTATGTTGTTTTATTCGCCTTCGTTACATTTCTTTATATTTTAAGGCTTTAGTGTATTAAGAACTTGGTCACTCTACAGCACGTCTTTGACCTGGTTCGACAACGATCTCTATAACTAAAAATATTCAATGAATAATTATGAAATTGGCACAAATTATTTCTTCCGTCGCCATTATTTACTTAAATACAACATTATCATACAAAACCAGTCCAACTATTAAAATAATAAAAATAATCGTAATCGTTACATCTGCTGTTCTCATCTCAGTTATCCGTCTATAAGATTTAATTGATATCACCGCATACAACATGTCTTTAAAACTAAATACCTGAGATATAAAACTCTAATGACCGGCTATTAAAATGGCATAGTTTCATTTAAGGTTGCAAAATATGGGAAACGATTACATCACCGTGATTATTTTTATACTAGATTTATGTAACAGTAAGTACAATGTTACATTTTAAGTCATTATTTTAATAATACCATCAAAATTTAAAACTATTGTAGTGACGCAACAGATTGTAAAGTAATCAATAAATGTGACTTATTGTCGACTTTGCGATTTGTACATTACGTCGAGTCAGTATTCTGTTAAAATTACAACATTTTTACATCATCGTTGCAGTGTTTGATACAACACAATCAAGTGTCAATATTGTACAATCTCCTTGAAACTGAATTACGATCATATAGCTAGAGGAATTGAAACTATCAATCAACTTTTTTATTGCCGGAATTAAATGAGTGTGAGTATCGACTGAGTTGTGAATGTCAGACAATTATGATAGATATGAATTATGAAACTGTATCAACATTGTTCAAGAGTTTATTTTAACATTTTGATATAAAATACTCACCACTTACATGTATTAAGTTTGACTTAAATAAGGCCCCTTTTTTGACGGTTAATAAAACATGATAAAAACATACAAACCTGTAATTCCTTTCGATGTATTTATATTTGTCTCATAGGCTAATGATATTAAACATTGGCTAGTGATCCGTGTTGGTTACTTGTAATTGTACCTAAGCCTGTAAGCCAATTTGGCTTACAGACAATTACAAGTGACCCCAAGAAGACCAATTGGATACAAATATTGACGTTTGAACAAACCAACCCAATAGACTTATCCTACTTACATAGTTTCTATTGGAAGGCTTCACTTCTGTCCATCCACCATTTACGTCAACGTTTAAAGACAATTAATAACGCAATCATCTTCACTAAACTGTGTTTATATCAGTAATTGTATGGCGAGTATTGGCACAACGGAACAATATAATTGTTAAACGGTTAATTATTTGCACGGGAACTTGTTAGGCGTCAATTGTGCTAGATCGATAATTATACACTATAGATCACTGACTACCTCATCCTACATCCTGAATTATAGACTCCAAAGAAAACTTTTTGTCCGCATCAATGACTCAAAGTTGTTAGTGTAAATGCGGCTACTGGTCATGCCTTTAGCGTAAAGCAGTTGCATTTTGTAAGAAAATGTTCTATATTGGTAATTGGCATTGCCCGTTAGGTATGGCAACTTGAATCGTTTTAATTTCTTGTTAAGACTTGAATCGTTCGTAGGGAAGAGACCTAGCACCAGTATTATGTACTGAGATTAAGACATTAAGGACTAGACTTCAAGAATTAAGCATAAGTATCTGGCATTAATAAATTAGAAAGCAGTAGTAGCAGGTGAAGTAGAGTGACTACAATTTCTAGGAGATAGAAGTTAAATGTCATACGTATGCATACAAGCTATCTAAATGCAGCAAAAACTAATAACGATAACACGATGTGGACGAAGACACGGCGAGACGCATCGACATGGCAGTGTTTCGCAGAAGTGGCAGTGTCAATTTGTTCCGTGAACCGTATTGTTGGCTTTGTTCATGTAAACATCGGACGATATGCGCTCCAGCCAAACAATAACCGTACGTATAACAATCGGCCACATACAAGCGTCTGTAAGTGAACCGGCCCGTAGCTCGCTCTAAATGGCCACGATTGTTTCCATGATCGTCTATAATAAAAGCAAATACACTCAAGCCATCGAAAGACGATAAATTTTGAAAATGTTCCATGATGGAGAATAAACCGTAATTGAACTGAAACAAATTTAATTTGTCAGGAATAAGTAGGTACTTGAAAATACTTTAAACTAAAATGAGTTGCAATAGAAAGTTTACCATAATTATAATATAACAGTTGTATTGTCTTTTCTAATCGCAAAACATAAAAATATGGTATTTTTATGTTTTGCGATATTCGATATATGCAAAGTATTTTTTATGAATGCGCAATTTTCTTATATAAAAAGAATACAAAAACGCTCTGGATAAATCTTTGTTTGGGCTATAAAAGTAAGTATATTACAAAGTTTTGATGCTCACGATGCGTACAATCTCCAGAACCTATTCACCATTTAGCTAACGGGAGCTATTACATTGTAATATACGGTTTTGAACAGTTCGCTTGTCTTTCCATTCCATTTATTCCAAAAGTTTGTTTTATGATCGGTTCTAAAATTGGTGAATTCAAATACATAAATTATTTAGGTTGTCTGGCGGCAAGTAAAATTTTCAATTTACTAAGGAAACGTGATTTCAAAGTAATACATAGACAAATATTTACGTTCGTTTGTGAACATTGATTTACCAATAACGTGACCAGTTTACCTACATCGAATCACAGTATGCGGTTTTGTTGGTATTGAATTCAATGCTAGAATGTAAGATGAATTATCTTCAGTTTATATTATAATAGTCTCCCTGAAACTCATATCCAATGTGGCCACAGTCGTTCTGCATGAGCGGTATCCTCGTCTCGTGCAATCAAACGTGACCCGTCCACAAATGTCCAATCGAATCTCCCTTCACGACGGAAATCATTTTATTTAGCTCCACCTACTATATGACAGCGCTTCAATTGCTTAATGTGAGACCGGATAGAATAAAAACATGTCTCGACAATGTTTATTTTAATATTCCGCCAACATAACGACGTCTTTGCGGAATACTGATATGAGAATGCCATTACAAACAAACAATCGCATTTTACTGATCTCTGTGGCGACTTCACAGCGGTTGTCTTCACTCCAGATTACATTGCCTTTAACCGAAATATGTTGGATTCTTTGTAAGTATAAATTAGTTAAATAAGTTGTCTCTAAGATGGGGATGTCCTTTTTGCATCTCTATTAAATTCGTGAGCAATAATTGCAAGTGTAAATTGGCTTTGAAATTCTAGCTAACAAGTCATAATTAGGAGGGTACACTTAGCACCAGGGTCGTCAGGTATTCAGCACAGCGACCGTATGCGAAGCATTTGACACTTTCTATTTATGACTAAACGTCAACCCGCGTGATTGTAACCGTTCCAGGACATAATTTTATATCCAGTGGGACAGTTTCCGTTGGTAAATTAATTATTTAAAAGAGCATATCTTATTATTATTTGAAATAGTATATTGTAACTATACTACTTTTTGGAACAGCTCAAATTGTGTTTGGTTCGTAATATCATACGACAGTTATTAAACCAGTTTAGACGACCGCGATATCTGCACAACATCTGATTCAACTGATTTCATAAATCATAGAAAATGTTAGGTCGACGTTCGTTCGAGACGAATGCACCGTAGATGGCAAACAACCGCAGCACTGCGCATGCGGTTGCTGGCATTAGCCTGGAACATGAAAATGAATGCCATATAACGTGACTTTATCGATAGAGACATAAAATGCCAAGTGGTTCAATTGAGCCTACACTTTCTAACATACCAGAAATCATATAGGTACAACTCGAGAGTTGCTAAATCTAGATAACGTCGACCGCAGTTCTATTGACCCAGAAAGGGACAGAGTGAGTGACCAACTAGCCATTTAATCGGATTATATGCTTTACAGCATTTAATCAACAAGTCCCTAATCGTGCCGGCATCGGCTACCGAGAGTAAATTGGAGGTGATCTCGAGATAACAGATAGAAAGCCGTTGAAACACCAACCGCGTTACGCGCGCTGAGCAAATTCAAAACGGAACTCATCACCGCACAGAAAATAAGACACGAGCCGTTAATCTACCGCTTGTGCAATACTGTATAGAAGTTAAAACATCACCATGGGTATAAAGCTATACAGTAATAAGAAAGCTTCTTATCCATAACCATTTATTTACATTAAAATGCAGTTAATTTTATACAATGCAATGATGATTTGGACGATCGGAATATTAGTGGCAACGATATCAACATTACTGACGCTGTAAGATAACTGGTAAGTGCACACCTCAGAGTTGCCGGCGAGAACCAAAACTCGATTCGAAATCGACGCGCCCAATGTCAGACGGCACAAGGTCGCCTCTCACGATAAACGCCTCTGCAAACCGTTCAGGTTTAAGCAAATCTGCGATCTGATCATTCTACAGCCATTCATCTGTACTTATTTGGCTTGAAACACACGGGAACATCGATTGTTTCATCAGTACTGACATTTAAACTAAACATCTTACGTTGGCGTAGCATTTTATAAAGTCAATAAATGCGTCATACTTAGAAACAATGATGACCAATTAGGTTTTATCGTTAAATAGTGTATCTATAGTAGATCCAATTTATATTGCAGAACTGGATGTACGCGGACCGTTAATACTTGGCCATCGTCGCCTATAACCACACCTCAGTAGGGTGGGTACCGATGCGTTGCTCTTTATAAGGGACAGGGTTTTTATGCAGCTGTGTTTCAACGAACACATTTTAAATGCAGAATGTTTTAACAGAGTTGAAACGGCCAACAACCTTTTAGCAAATTTGTAATCAAGTAATATATTTAAAATGGTAACTGTGAATAATCAATCACGTAGTGTGGCTTATCGCGATTCCAACGACATAGCGCTGCTTCCACGTGCCACTCAGTTCCACCGGTATTGCATAAACGTGTTACAGGTGCATAATAATAATTTATGAAATGCTACTAATCGGTTTAGCAACACTTTCTCTCGGTTAAAACTTCATAGGTTAGTTAACCCTTCCGTGATACTTTCTTCTATTAGAATCAAATGGTGTTGCCCGTTAAAGAAAATATTATATTTTAATAGCTCGTAACAATTATTAAGTGATATTTGGGCAATTGACGGTTTCTAATTGGATTTGGGTAAAAAAATAGGTACAGTGAAACTTGTTGAACATGGTTTGCTCTCGATTTTAACGTGACGACGAAAGCGTTCACGAAACTCAGATTAATCGACCACACAAAAAACCATTGGATATCCAAGGACATAGTTGTCAATGCCGTACAATAAGACATGCTTCGATTCGCAACGATTTAGAATTCCAGTATGAATTGAAATAAGTAAAAGTTGGAAAACTAGAGCATCTCACGATGACTAGTTCTATTTGCCGAGCGTAGTTTTAGTCGTGAACTATGACACAGCGTATTTCCATTTACGATTAAATAGTTTGAGTGGCCTATCATAGAAACGTGAGTAGTGTGGCCGAAGAAGGCCAAAGGAAGTAAATAAAATTAACTTTTTATATCTGGACATGGTTATTATATAGAAAAAGCTCTTAGTTTCCTTTTGCCGAGTTTTTATCTGCGGCAGCCTGCAGATGCAGTTCGGGCAAGCCGTGTATTTTAAACCCGTTCACCGGAAATTATTTATTTTGTCATGGCGCCCACCTGTCACACAAAAGGAACGATGAAAGAAACCTATGACCGTGCAGCGGCGGATGATAAATTAAGATTTAATTTATTTTTGAATCATTGTGTTTCGTATTGGATTATTTAGATAACTATGTAAACGATTTTAACGACTTTGTAAATTGAAAAATTGAAAAGACGCAGAATGCATGAAACGCGATTTTTTTAAGATAGCATTTGAATTCGATTCTGAAAATGTCAAAATTCATCTTCGATAGTATTGTTGGTAAGTAAGACAAATCAGCTACAATAGTGAAATTTACATAGGTACTATTTTAGAAGCATTTGCCGAAACGCTAAAGAGTCATCTACATATTCGACTATGTGGGATTAAATATATCTAAGTACTAGCCGTTTCCCGCAGCTTGACCCGCGTCTTGAGGGAACTACTTCGCGTACCCGAAAAACCCAAATATCTTACGGACCCCTATTTTTTCTAAAATAAAATATAGCCTATGTTACTCGCAGATAATGTAGCTTTCTACTGGTGTATTTTTTAAATCGGTTCAGTAGTTTTTGGGTTTATCCATTACAAACAAACAAAAATATTTTTTTTTCCTCTTTGTTATATTAGTGTAGATATATTGAATCCCACAAGGTTGCTAATATCATATCATTCTTAAGAAGGTAACCAAAGTCGTTGTAAAATAAAAAACAAACCAGAAAATTGCGACTAAATTTAGGAGATCTTTGTTTGAAACGTTATCTAATCTCAAGCAGACTCGTCATGCGACAGATAAACTTTGAATTGGTAAAAGAATTCAACAGATACGACTTTATTTGGAAAGATAAGACACCGCAGTAGTTACCCACACCCAAAGTATAGATAAAATGTCGAATTTTACCGAAGGATGTTGATATCTAGATAACTTTATTTTTTAGGTAAGGTCAAACAGGATCGCCTAAGGGACAAATATAAAACTTTCTAAAAAGTAGGCTGATAGCGCAGTTCCTTTTCTTGCCTAATATAGCAAGGTTCACAATAGAATCAATTCTAATTTTGCAAAAATAAACTGGAAAATATTCCAGTGCGCGGAATCGTTGTATTTTTATTCGAAGCAGAATAGGGTATTTGACTAAATAAAATCTAATTAGTCCGTCAGTTAGATTATCGAAAAATATTGGATACGTATTTTTTCTTTAGTCACGTAAACAAAAAATGAAGACTACAAACTTCGCTGAAAACTCGTGTGACGTCACTTGCCAGTACTCTTTTTACTGGCAAGTGACGTTACAAGTGACGTTACATCTTTGATGCGTTTTATCTTCGTAATTTTCTACTGATTTGAAAAAACAAAAAATACGTATCCAATATTTTTCGATAATCTAACTGACGGACTAATTAGATTTTTTTAGTCAAATACCCTATTCTGTATTATCAGATAAAGCAGACTGAGGTGCGCTAGTTCGTCACTAGAAAAGTTCGTTATTTGCAATTCTCCTTCACTTTTTATCTTTCTTAAGAGGTCGGGAGGTAGACTTTTCTAGGGGCGTGAGTGGTTTCCTCAGCCCTCAACCATACTGCACAATGCGTTATTAAATACGGGAAACCCACACCGCAAGACCCCAACTCGTTTGACAATCCTCGCTATAGAGTACTAGAAGACGCCAGCAGCTACGCCTGCATTTTTTTTAAATTTACCCGTTTTGGCCGATCCCGTGGAAAATTCGGGAAATCCCTTCTTAGTGCACCCCTACGGTCCCCAAGGAACATACATGGCAAAGTTCAGCTTCCTGCGCCCAATAGTTTCGGCTGTAGCGTGTCTGTCAGTCAGTCAGTAACGCAAGGATTTTATATATTAAGATAGGTACTTCCCAGTCTTGTCGCTTTTCACTCGAAATCGAAACAATGATCTTGTTATACCATTCCTCACGATAAATTTTAAATATAAATACGGATCAAAAACATATATCTGTTATGAGAATGGTTCAATCAGATGTTTTGAGAGTTTGAAAGAATATAAACGTAACAAACAGAGGTGAAACTAACACGTGTTAGGTCGAGAATGGATGTTTTCTAAACATAGAATAAAAGCAAACAGCTATAACCTAATCAGGCAAATCACGCTTTTAGAGGTAGTTTATCGCACTTTGAAAAGAAAAATAAGCATGCCCGTTATTGTTTGAAATTTGGGTAAAGGACTTTTGGTTTGATCGGCAAGAAATTCTTATATCAGAAGGAGTTTGGACTTTTGCTATGTTCAGTGGGTGGCAATAGGATTCCGTTTATTATGAGACCCAAAACAGACTGGAGAAGGAAGAGATAATAGTAGGTACTCTGCGTATTCCTTGGTTCCCAAGTCGAAAACAGATAAGCGCGATCCGGAGTGCCTACTTTTTTCAGTAATTTGATAATGAATATTCGAGAATGTACGTAGGTCTATTATTGCTGTCTTAAGATTGCGATAATATTACTATAAGAGACACTGCGTCAAGTATTAGATACAAAGCATCTTAACGACTTGAGGAATAAGTATGTGAGAAAGTTTGCTAGACGAGATGACGATAGTTTCACTGACGTAAATAAGACTCACTTATCATTTTTTTTATGCTGCTATAAATAATTTCTTGATGATATTGTACAACATTATTTTTATAAGTTGCCACAAAAGTCGTTTCCATTACAATAACATCTATACACAGCAGAATTTTCCAGAAAGGGTTAGCCTGAAAAATATTTTATCATCATGCCAGCCTAGAGACGCCTACTGCTGGACATAGGCCTCCCCCAAGGTTCTCCAAATATTTAATATCAACCAAAAAATCTATAGTATACTTTCTTCTTTTTTTTAAATTTTTTTTAGTTCTTTATCATCGACTTGATGAAACTCGATGATACTAAGAGTAGGTTTTACGTAGTACAAAAAATACATATTGCTGTAAGCCAGCCAGAGTTTTAGACTACATTATATCTGTGAGAGTTCATTGACAGAAGAACCCAGTAACTATTCCTCTAGCAAGATACCTCACGATTAATATACACTGCAGTCGCTCTACTTTACGTCGTTAGATTAGCAAGATTTCCAAGAAAATAATACAATATAGATACTTGCACAAGTTAATTTTATAAAATCTTACTTAGACATAACATAGACAAAATGCAATTGTCGTAAGTCCCAAAGTTTAAACCAGCTGACACAAAATATGTCTTTTTAGACAACCAGATCCGATATAACTTTGTGGCTCAAATTGATTGTGGTTCAAAACGCAATTTCTGACCCGTTGTGCAAATTGATGCCACATCACTCGGTTGCCAACGTGACCTCTTAAGCCACAATGCCTTCTAGACTCTCATATTGCTAAACATCAAATCCAGCGTTATAATTGAACCAGCACATCACGAACTATTGATTCAGCCCAGACACTCTGGGTGTTAAACGTTCACGTTCCATGAACGACACACAGTGACTTTCGTAACAGAAACGTGATCTTCTCTTCGTCTGAACTATGAAACTAAACGATAAAGTTGTTTAATTATGTCCGTTGGTAAGTTACAATTGAATTACACTACTTATAATGAGTTCATAGCACAATAGTCCATTGGAATGTATCAGGTAGGTCTTATTATAAATGTAAACAGCGATAAGAAAAAACTATCAAGATCTGCATATGAACTTGACATTCGTTAGAAAGAAAATAATAGTATAGGTGGTATTGTATTGTTATCAGGATGTACTTTGTTTATTTTGTACACTTACTAGGTGACAAACAGTTTTTTTATATAAGCTGTCACCGTAGTTGTAGTCACACTAACGGTAGAATCCACATTTTGCATCCTCTTTACAGAAAAAATCTGTTAGTTAGTTGGACAGGTGTTTTCCGCACTGAGCCACTGAATTGGGCCATTGTGCGTGAGCAGTGACACGGTTGTCGCCTGCTACTGATACCATGCAAGCTCCTTCCAGAAGGCCATTAGTTGACCAGTGTTGCGTATGGCTTCGCTCATGGTTCTGGGATTGTTCAGGAACCTCGTCCGTTGGTCGCTCACGCTGGTAGAAAAAAATCAATTTTCTCATACCACGAAGTAAAATAGCGTAGTGAGTTGGTACCGGCAGTGGCGGTAGTCCAGTTTTAAGAAGACCGAAACCTTATCCATCGCAAAACTCCAGGTTGTTTGACTGTGATGTTTCGGTGGAGTCTGGACTTCTCCAGACTAAACATCGAAACATTTGAAGACATTGAAGTAATTCTAAGTATAAATAGACCTAATGCGGATATGATGTTATAGGATGGTTGTTAAGATAAGATCGAACCGGTTAAGCCAATTGAAGTAACCATTATTATATTCACGTGTTCGTGTCATTGAGAATAAGCTGCTTACAACAGAAACAAATGCGCTGTAATTTACTTTAATTCCATTCCTCACCTTGGAGCGTAATGTGTAATATTAAGTTTAATCCATCAAACCATTAATGTTCGAGATTTCGCAGGCATTTTTTTTGAAAACGCCTATGTCGCATAACCTACATTTTCACTGTAATAACTGTCTTATGCAATGCTACATACAATAAACCATTTAGAAAAAGTAAGGTAATGACTGTAGAAGGTAGAGGCGAGTTAAACGTTCTTGTGTGACGAATAAAAGTATTCGGAATGCAGGTGGATTACCTTTCAGTAATACCTAATATAAGTATGTCGATTGTCGACATGTCAAGGATAAGATAGTTAGGATGAGTTCATGCACGAACGACTACGCCATTAGTTATGCGATCTAAGATAACATTCGATAGCTCTCGTTTAGCGAGTCTGCAAAAGTTCATTTTATACTTAACTAGAGGACGCCAGCAGCTACGCCTGCATTTTTTTTAATTTACCCGTTTTGGCCGATCCCGTGGGAATTTCGGGAAATCCCTTCTTAGTGCACCCCTTCGGTCCCCAAGGAACAAACATGCCAAATTTCAGCTTCCTGCACCCAATAGTTTCGGCTGTAGCGTGTCGCAATTACATTGGAAAGATGAGTTGTATTGGTTTCTTGAACATTCAACGCTATTGTTTTCACACATTTTGTGCAACACGATATCTGGTTGCTGTTTAAAAAAGCAACCTGAGCCGTGTACAGCAGACAATAATTACGGAAACTACTTTCTAGTGTGAGTCATGCAAACTTTGCCAAAGACCACATTACAATCTGTTACAACTTCCAGTTAATGTTTATGCAAATAATATCTTAGTTTGACATTTCGATTTTTTCTTGCTTTGAACGTAAAGAGAAAACAAGCATTATTGTCAACGACGAAACACTCCGTCTGGCTTATCGCCTTTCACGATAACATTTGATCTAAATATAGCTAGTTTACTAAACGTGAGCAAGGCAAGATAATTGGCAAATTCTTTCCATTGTGTAATCAGTGTGCTTATCGAGTTATAAAACTGAATCAGACACGAGTGTTGCACCCGTGCGCATTATCAATCCTGTGGCTTAACGGTTAAACCCTTCACAATTTACCTTGGTAACTTGTCCATAAATTGTTTGAATATGCACGACCGAACAACGCAGTGTTTGACAAGCAATTATTCAAAGTTAGAAAATTCAGCGTTTGCCGGTAAACAAGTATTAAGTAAATGTTGTATAAAGAAAGCGAACCTGTGGTGCGAGTACCGCCGTGGCTGTCTCTGTTGCCGCCGTTTTGCCGGAGTTTGTGTACACTAGTCACAAGCACGCGGGCCAGCATGACGCCCGCTCTTCACAGCCACCTTAGTAATACGATATGCACAATTCTCCATCAGTCACTTACTCCGATAGCATTGATACCGCGAGTTGTAACTCAACACTGGAGACACTCGAGAGGGGCCCGGCGGTTCACTGGGCCGTATCCAACACACGCACTCACTGCTAATATAATTGTTACCGCTCCCTACGATTCAGTCACCACACTTTAGGTGACATGACGGTTAATCATATGTTTTCAAAACAACAGCGGTGATTTCGTACAAGCGATAATGTCAAGTTATCACTTCGATTAGTCGACAATTATTCATAAACACTAAAGGCACTAAATATTACTGGAATGGCTAATTGTTATTTCAATCGTAACAGATCACGTCGTAAATTATTCGATATGCTCGGCTTCGGCTACGGTCTCAGCTCAACGTCACAACGTGACAGTCCGTATCTCTTCAAAGCTTTTACCGTACTGACTGGAAGGCAGTTGTGTGAGCTCGGAAAAAAGAGAAAGAACTATTATGACGTATCGGAATCACAAACCCGTAACCGGCTGGGTTGTCTCCGCGGATATGCACCTTAATCCGTTTGCCATAAAGTGCAATTTGTCATTTGTGGTGAACACAGCTGTGTCAGTTTCCTCGAATGTTGCGTATGGAAATTCGAGACGGATTGAGCAGCGCAGTCATTGAGTGCAAAAGAGATAAAGGCATGTATCGAATAGTAGCGAAGTTTGCCGAATGGAAACCGACCGCCAAGGCCGCCTCACGTCACGTTTCGCGAGACTAGACGTGCCTTCTTGTATACAATATATACGTATGTGCACGATTGTAGTTTATTGCACTTTGTTTAGATATATGAAACTATTCTAACAGTTGTAAAAGAAGTAATATGCTAAAATCTTATTTGCTTAGATAGCTAACACGAAGTCCAATAATAGCCCTCGATTATCGCTCATTACCACGGAGTGTTATTGTTTTTTCGCGCTAATGATAACGCATACCATTGACAGATAATGTAATTGTTTACATTAACTGATTAATTTTGATAACAACTCTGTGCAAAATGGTTACTAATGTGTCTAAACAGCTGACGACATCGTAACGTCTCATAGAAACAAATAATAATTGACGTAAATCGAACTGCAAATAATCCTAGGACGCATAAAACGACTATATTCAAAGAAACAGATACATGGTGAGAAACAATAGAACCTGCACACATTAATAGTCTTTACAAAGCACTTAATGATAACTTCTTCATCAGCCTTTAGCAGTCCACTGCTGGACTAGGCCTCTCCTTTGAAAGGAGGAATTGGCCTACTATACCACGCTGGCCAAACGGGTTGGTATAGGGTTTGTATCAAGTTTTCGTTCTCTTACAGTGGTGTTCTCTGCATAATATGCTCCCTCTGTCGGCTCTTACGACACCCATGGGATGATATGGGGTGGTGACAATCCGTATTCTTAATCCGTCACCACACGGATGATATATAATGATAACAAACAACGTCTAATAGCAAAATGTTGTTAGAAACATGTAATACATATGGTTATTCAAAAGTAATATGCATAATATCACGCCGGTTCGTCTCCAAAGCGATGTTTACATCCTCATATCGCCAGTCACGTAGGCACTAGGCACCATGTAATAGGGAACGAGCTCATTGACACCTTTTTATTTTTTTCTTTTTTTTTTTGTTTTACGAGGTGGAAAATCCCTTCGGATCTCCGACTCTTGGGGGAAATAAGAGCCGGAGTATGTGGTGTTTCCACTAAAAACCACCTCGACTTCCGCCATGTACCCGTGTGTCGGAGGGTGGGGCATCACCAAAGCACTCGTCGCCACCCTCCGACGGGTATTGGCCCGCCAGATGGTCAGGCGGGCCCCGAACAAAACCCCCTTGGCGACGGATTAAGGTGTTGGACTCCGCCGCCAAAACGCCCAGCGGCCGCAGAGGATAGGGAGGACGGCAACGCAACACCGCATCTCCTCTTCCTCTGCGGCCCCACCGCGACGCATCGAATGGTGCGCCCCCATTTGGTCGCGGGAGATAGGGCGCGCGGCAACGCAACACCGACACGCCTCTCCTCCCGCGACCGCACCCGACTGCGAGGGACAGACAGAACTGTCCCCCGCACCCGCACCGTTGGACGCATCCTTCGCAGGCCCCTCCAAGCCCACGCGGAGCGTCCCCTCCTGGATCCCTCTTAGCTTCACCGCGGGTGACCAATCCACGGTTACTGAGCCCCCCCACCACGACAAGGTGGAGATCCCACGGGGGGGGAGCTCATTGACACCTACTACCAGCCACTGTTAAATGTAATGCTTTATTTTATAATATACTAGAGGACGCCAGCAGCTACGCCTGCACATTTTTTTTTTAATTTATCTGTTTTGACCGATCCCGTGGGTATTTCGGGCAATCCCTTCTTAGTGCACCCCTACGGTCCCCAAGGAACATACATGCCAAATTTCAGCTTCCTGCGCCCAGTAGTTTTGGCTGTAGCTTGTCTGTCAGTCAGTCAGTCAGTAATCAGTAACGCAAGGATTTTATATATTAAGATTTACATATTAATATGTTTTCAGAATAAGTAAATCTGCTTGGTGATCGTATATTGCCTTTTCAAGCTAATGGAACCTTTTCGAAGTTTCGAGAGTTCAGCAAGTCAGTAGTAATGTAGTTACAATCGCAGGGCCAGATTCAACTGGCGCGATGGCGCTAAAACTAAATGAAGGCAGTATAATTAATAATATCCTATGATGCACGATCGAACATAGTTTTAAACCAGCATAAGGTAAGCCTTTTCAATGCCTTTTTTCAACGTATGCAAATCTCTTGGGTAATTGCTGAGGTATAAAACTAACAACATTATGGCAAAGGTAATTGGTTCCGAGGCAAACCAGTCAGCAGTTTATCTGTTTATCTAAGAGCGGAACGACCTTATATAAAAGCACTTGTCCACGGCGCTGTTTCACCATGGTTTTACAACGGAACGGCGAGTTCAGCGAGGCATGACATGTTTTACACATTGCGAACCACCGGGAATCCAGTAGTTCCCTTGAGTTGCTTCTGCGTGAATAAATCTCGATAAAATGACTTAACATAACTCGATAAGCCTTCATTTTATAACAATATCAGCGTTCATAAGCCAGATGCTTCCACCCAGCATATTTGGCCAAATACAGCAGCATTTAATTTTATTATCTCTTTATTACACAAAATTTATTATAGTTGGGCAAATTGACTACAAATATTCATTAAACAACAAACAATAAACTAACATAAATTGATGCAGAGATATGAAAACACATTCATAAAGCATCAAAGTTTTCTCCGACAACATCCGCTAACCAGTGAAGCGTGGTAACAGAGATAGCTATGCGAAAAATGAATATGACTAGCATTCTACACAGGTGTATATTTTATATGTTAAAATATTAGTAGCCAAACTGGAATAATATTCAGTGGTTCCCGAACTAAAATAATTGTCTCGATGACTCTAGGTAGAAATATAAAAAACACCAGCCTGAAAATAAAAAGGGTCTGGATCTGACAGCCGCCTACTGGGTCTAATTAAATATAGCTCAATGCCATCTAGGTCACCTAATAAGTACGAACAAGTTTTAAATCAGCTAAAACGTTTGGGAGGCGAAAAATTGACAACATATTCAATTGATGAGTTTATTCAGTTAACGTCAGACCCTATTGGCAGTCCTAAAAAGACACATCATAATTGCTGACGTAACATACCTAGAACTTCCGTAAAGGCTGTATGTACGGAGAAGGTGGCACTAGGACAAAGGCCGTTAGCGACTTTCATCTTACTCCGCGGTTTCTGATCTCGTGTCGCTTTAACGTTTCGCGGCGACCTATGACACGCCATAGCCCTTGACTATTGGCATTATAAGAGGCTAAGGTCTTACTGCACTAGGAGCCATAGATTTGCCAACAGTGTTACGCAAAGATAGCGAAAACGATACAATTTAGTGGATTTTTAGATCGAGGAACAAGAAATTCTTGCAGATGCTTTCAGTAAAAATGTATGATGATTGTATACTAAATTAGTGTGTACAAATTGCAATCGCTGTATTTTTATTTCCCTTCTTTTAGCAGTACTTTAAGTATTTAAGACACTTAGTATGTTGGATATCGGAATAGATTTCATAAACATGTACATATGTAAAGATGGGTACATTCATTTAGCAGTAGATATATATACCTTAGTTTTTTTTAAATGACCATAATATTTTATCGTATAAAAAAAAACAAATCGTCACATAGGATGGTGCAATTGTTCAGGTACATTGTTTTACTTCCACGCGAAGTATGAATTTGTGAGTCACAAATGCTTATTTTGAATCAGCTCTTTATAAAATCTCTCACAACACAAACAGTATTCCTAGTGCGAGAGTAGTTTTTGAACAAAAACAAACTAAACTCAGCATCAAATAATCCGGTATAAGATATCCGCTAGGAACAAACATTGACGCAAGATAAGATTTCGCTAGGTGTTGTGACTATTTGTGTTCACCTTGTTCCCAATCGTAAACGAGATAACCGATAACAGTGACAGCTTCAAGATTCAAAAAAAAAATAAACAACATTGCATTTAACGTTAAATGCTACCGGATTTAATAAGATCGTATCATTGAGCACATCACGGCAAATAAAAAAGTTCGCGGAGTCGATATGACACCAAGGCATTACTGGACTGACTGGCTTTCTTAGTTTCTTTCGGTGACGTCACGCACTCATGTTGCACGTGAGGATAAAAATAGAACTTTATTTGACAAGTTTACTTGTTTCTTGTGGATCGGCAGATATAAGCGTAGGAGGTTTTGTGCACTAACCACTACCTATAGTGCGTAGAGACAGTAGCTTAAGTCACTGACATAGCTTGTTAAGGAACACGGTATTTAAAAACATTTCTATTCGAGACAGTATAAGGCGACAGTTTAATTACTTGGCATTTAAAGTTCTTTGACCCACGTTTGACTTTTCCATCTCCTCCTAAAACGGATAGCAATTATAATCCCTATCCGGCCTGGCGACGTAAACTAGCCACAGATTAAAAATAATATCGTAGTTTTTTCACCGATGACTAATTAAGTGGAATTGGGAATCACGTAATCAAAACCTTTGCGGTGTTTTTATATGTCTGAGTCGACGAATTTGCCGCCCACTTTAAGACTCGTGTAATTCAATATTCGATAGGAAAATAAGGTATACATCTCCTTTATAATAACAATAATTTATTTCAATTTCCTTTCAACCGAGACCTGTGGGTCGAACACAACCGGTTATCTGTATCTTAATATATAAAATCCTCGCGTTACTGACTGACTGACAGATGACAGACAAGCTACAGCCAAAACTACTCGGCGCAAGAAGCTGAAATTTAGCATGTATGTTCCTTGGGGACCGTAGGGGTGCACTAAGACGGGATTTCCCGAAATTCCCACGGGATCGGGCAAAACGGGCAATTCGAAAATATTTGCGTGCGAAGCCGCTGGCGTCCTCTAGTTTATAGATAGATATGTACGGTTATTTATAGATGTGCATAGTATATATATTTACTTTATGTTATTATATATAGCTAGGTACATATCTATCTATAGGTATATAAATTTACGGTAGAGCTAAAGATAGTATTATGTTTACAGGCTTAATAAGTTTTAAATCCATACATATTATATGAAGTCCCCGCCGCGTTCCTAGTGTCTGTATGATCGCGTTAACCCTTTGACGACCAAGGGACATATGTGTCCCTAGCCCATAATTTGAAAATATATTTATAATTAAGAAGCCTATTACCAATTATGAATTTATTGTTTGTTATTAAACATATTATTAATATTTTTTTCATTGACAGTACAACCTAGGTAGTACGATATATTTTCTATAAAAATTGTAATATGACTGTTCGCTAAGCGCGCACTTGCCCTATTTCTCAAAAGTTTTTAGGAACTTCAAATTGTTTTATATTGTTTTTTGTTGGGCTATAATCATTGCTTGGTAAGTAAATTTATATTATATTCATTAATAAAACCATCATTTCTGTTTTTTATAGTTATAAGACTTCATTAACATAAAGGGACACCAGTGTCCCAGTTGTCCGGAAGGGAGACTATTTGTAATAAATTGTTAACTTATTCAACTGATGATTTTGTGAATTATCTTCATTTTTATTGTTGTTGTGTCAGATTATCTTAGCTATTTGAATTCAATGATGATGTAGGTACTTCTATAAATTTTAATGGATGATAATAGTGATGAAGAAGATGATTTACACCTTGACGAAAAAGGTCAAAGGAGTTTGATACAGGATCAAGGGATTTCTGATGTTTCTGATGATGAAATTGAAGATGTGCCTGTTCAATTTCAGGCATCAATAAGTCTGGCACCTGTACCATCGACATTTATAACTCTTTTACCCATAACTGGAGCACAAAGTAATCAAAAATCAGTTTTCAAGTGGGATATGAAATATATTGCTAATTGAAAATAAAATACTATCTTCGATAATTTTTTGATCTCTTAGATATCTCAGTGAATAATGCGCATACTGTCTACTCAAAGCTTCACGATGAAATCAAAACTAGCCTGCAATTCAAACTAGTTAAAGATGGAAAAACGGTTTCTCTGTCAGGCAGCATGACGTTCCTACTCCAAAATCAAGTTCAGTTCCCAGATCTGCCAGACGAAGACAGTTTCCAACGCACCCCAATGATAACCAAACTTCTGGAAGAGATGTGTCAGTTTATTCAAAATCCGGAAAAATAGTAATTGTGTTGCAAAGTACACCTTTTCTAGACTAATGGATGGAGATGTTTCACTGGATTCTACCTAATTACTACTAGCTTATTACTTTAAATTTTATATCGATAAACAAACAATTTTTCTGTAATATATTTGCAGTTTTGTATATACGATACCCCAAAAACTGATAAAATCTCTAAAACGTTTAATATAATTTACTAGAACAAAAGGTACCACCAACAACCATAGGGACATATATGTGTCCCAAAGAATCCCAAAAAATCCAAAACATTTTATTATATTTTAAATTAAAATTATGTTTATTTGGTGCCTAATTAACTGTTTCGTATAGTTTTTATCATAATATATAGTCCCATATCCTTATGGTCCTGAAAGGGTTAAACTGTAGAAATAGTAAAAGCTGCAGTTCCTCAATACAAGGCTAACGATTACGTCAAACTGTAGTACATCTAAGGATACGTTAGTTGGTTAGTTATCTTTATAGGAGTGCGTCTACTTTCTTTTTACATCCCAAGGCAGAGGTGACTCGTCCAGTTTGTTAACATTAATGTAAATGTAATTGAATGCCGTCCGACCGGTTGCGATGGATTTTTTAATCGACAACTGCCTCTGGTGTTATTTTGAAAGCTGCGAATTAAATTTAGCGAACCCCGTAGATGCTTCGACTAATAAAGCATTCATAACGACCTTTATGTTAAAGTCATTGGCTAGGCATTCGCTAACGAACATTAACCATCGTACCTAGAAATAATTACATAAAATAGTTATTAAGTAAAAAAACGGCTATTTTCATTCCCAAGCTCAAGGTGGTCCGTCTTCTCGAAAAAGATAGCTATAATATTGAGCTATTCTAATTTATTGCTGATTAACATAATAATGAGCTTTGAAACAGATACAGTTGAATAATTAACATGAATAATAATAGATTCGAGATGAAAAGCAGAGTAATATTTGAAATTCAGATATCCAATACATTTGTTGAGTCGATTTCTATACGTAAAGTAGTGTACTGTAACAAATCTCGCGAGCACGATGAATTATAAAACGAGGCTGTTTGAACAAATCCAATACAGAGTTAGAATGGCACGCATGATTGGCAGCACGTTCGTACAGTGTAATTTTATACAATCATTTAAAGGCAACAAATCAACACTAGAGTCCACCAAAGCGGGCACGACTCAATTGAAATCCAATCAAACCGCAAGTTATCACGAGACAGACGTTTGTTGCGATGTTTAAAGTGCGCACAGGCAGTATTGCCTCAGCGGCGGAGGCAATGAGTTGAATTGACAATGTCGAACACAATTGACAAGCAGCCAGTGACCCGGCGGGTAACGATGTGCACCGCACGCCACGACGTGTTACTTGTAATGCACAACTGCAAACATCCTATCGTCACGAGCACGGCGACACCGCACACCAACTAACAGACTAATCTAAACTTTATTACAACACATATCTTACCAATGACGACATACAGGTGCTCTAAGATATAATTTGCCACTTTTTATTACAACTGGTGTAGGAAGCAAAAAAAACTTATAAGGTCACGATGACTCACCGTTGCTTTTTTGCTCCGAGTGCTCCGACACAAAGGTGTAGTTCCCGTCACTTGTGCTTCTCAAAATACTTCATGTTTCATTACGACTAACACGTGCACCGGTTAAAATGTAACGATCCTAAGAAACGCGCTTTTGATGCACGACATTGTTTATTAATGGACAGCACACTTTGAATGCAAATAGGAAGCAGGGTTATAAAATGTGCCGGTGTGTAACCACTCGCGGAACGCGTCCGAACATAATTACAATATCTTAAGAATTGTATGCACGAGCTAATTATTAGATTAATATTAACAAATCGTAATAGAACTTTGGCAATATAATAATTTTCAGTCCATTAAAATCTGGGCTACACCATAGTAGGAAGTAATTACTCAATAGTGTAACACATTCTTTGGAGCGCCGAATGACAAGGCAGAATTAAGACCCATATCCATTTCATCAGTTTCGATGAGTGACTTGTGTCGACATAATAGCTGCATTATTTATAAAGTTTGGCTAGTCGCGGACGTAACAACTCAACGAACAAAGTGTTGATGAGTGGGACCGATGAAGTGGGTGGAGCCTCAATTAATCAACATTATTTCCATTTATTTCACGATATTGTAGAACATACAATTATTCCGTCAAGCAGAATGTTGCGTCATAACGATTACATTGTGTAATTGCAAGAGTACGAGCACTCCCGCCAAACTTATGTAGCTCGTCTTTTGTCGGAGCAGATAGAATCACCGTGTTATACTTCTCATTTTACGTAATATATGTATTATTACCATTGTGTGCGTATTACACATGTTTTTGCTTACCTGTGAAAATGGTGCGTGAAGGAAATATCAGCAGCAAGAAATATCTAGGTTCGGCTAATGTTCCTAAGATTCACTTAACTATTATTACACAAATGTTGAAACGAAGGTGGTGGTCTGCAGGACAAATTTTTGGCACGGCAACGACGTTCTGTCTTCATGGATTTAGCTAAGGGCGCGGAACTTATCAAAGCACAAGTGTAATTCTCACATTATGCCCAGAACATGTGACTAATCCTGCTATCTTAGACACTGGGGTGCAACACCACTTATTGAATTGGTGTTATCTTAATATATAAAATCCTTGCGTTACTTACTGACTGACAGACACGCTACAGCCGAAACTATTGGGCGCAGGAAGCTGAAATTTGGCATGTATGTTCCTTGAGGACCGTAGGGGTGCACTAAGAAGGGATTTCCCGAAATTCCACGGGATCGGCCAAAACGGGTAAATTAAAAAAATGCAGGCGTAGCTGCTGACGTCCTCTAGTAATAATATAATTCTTTAGAGAGGGTCCATTCATCATGATTATCGATTGATACGGTAGTGTGAGCGAGTGCTTACATTACAGCTGAACTACAGAAGCCGTCAACGAATGTAGAGCACGATCAGCTACAACACTTGCAAAACATGAAACAATCAGTGATTTTAAATTCATGAAATGGACCAAATCTTGATGTGCAATTTGTATCAGAGGGTAGATGGGGCAATTTGATGATGTTTTAACATCGCGTGGCGGTGTTAAATAATGCGCGCTCAATGAAATGTGCTCGTGTTACAACTGACTTAGACGAAACTAATCCACTGGAAAATTATACTCGACGATTGTCAATATTAGTGGTGATTGTGGAACCTACATTATTTGAGATTACAAATCTAAGTGTAACTGAAGAGAAATTTCTTAACTTTTATCGGCTATTGTGTATGCAAATAGACTTAAATAAGACTTTTGCGTTTTAGTTTAATCGAATTCATAAAAGAAAAGTAGATATTATCTAAGGCGCTAACCACATTGCATAAGTTTTATGCCAATATACTTCAATTCTGACCTCTTCTCTACGCGAGGTTAGATATTGATTTGGTTGACCTATAGAAATCTTGTAGTTATGAAGATTAAATATGACTCACATGAAATATTATATCTAAAAACGTTTTTTAAGTTATATAATATTGGAGGAATATATTCAGGTAAAATCCTTATATTACTTCATCGGCCTCAAGCGATACTAAGGCCTCCCTCACATTGGGCGTCAGCGTTCCTCGAGCGTACGCTTGGCGTCCGTTCGGCGTTCACTTTGTACTACAGAGTGAACGCCGAGCGCACGCCAAGCGTACTCTCGAGGAACGCTGACGTCCAATGTGAGGGAGGCCTTCTAGCTAATATGTGGCAGGTACGTAAAAGTATTGTCTCCGCTGTTTCGGCAGGAGCGTTTTGAAAGAGATCTGCTAAATTAACGGGGTCAAAAATATAGACGTATATAATTTCAAGACATTTAGACATTGTATTCAACAGTCTACTTCACTACCAAAAATTGTATAAATGATATCTCGACTCGTTAGCATACAAAATGATATCGAGATCACAATCTGCATAAATGATTCGACTTACACTGTTCATGTCTCCGATTCAGTCCCCACTTCATACGCATCAAACGCTTCTCAAAGCCATGCTATGCGTGGTCTGCCATATTACCCATCATTACTAAAAGCACTAAGCCAACGGTATTCAATCCATCAACGGGCATTTGCAAGGCAGTTATGCTCCAGTTTCGGATAATTGCATTTGCACTTGTTATGCGAAACTAAGTAAGAAGCCAACTATCGGTCGACATTACCCAACATAGTAGAATGAATGCGTGGAAAATAAAATTGCGTATGTGCACATTAGAGTACGTGGCTTGTCTTATTATGGACCGTTGTTACATATATTAAATACCGGACATGAAAAATTTAAGGGGAAGTAGACCATAAACACGTATGAGAATATTTTGTAACTCGATGTCAGTGTTTTGACTTACATTTTAAACTAGTAATGCTATGCATTATCAAATTGTCACGCGAGTCACCTCGCATGCAATATTCAGCACACGGTGACAACGAACTTCGAACCAAATAGCTTTTATAAAAAAACGTCAAAAGATCAAACAAAAGTCATTTAGTCAATTAAAGTCACGGAAACTCCACTTGAGAACAGAAAATAGGACATAAATAAAATTAGTTTTAATATTTTTTCCATCCGTCTTTTAAGGCGACATCCATTAAATATGTGAGGCTAATAATTCTATTTTTATCATTCTTACCGCGTGAAGTAAAATGTAGACGGAAATGATCTCGTGACATCGCGTGACTTCGTTACCTGTACAATTAGGACGCGCCACTTAGTTCGTAACAAGTTACGTGTCTGTCGCATCCATCCGCACATACTTACTACGCTAATATATGTATTTAGAATAACATTAGATAATTTGGCAATAAATTGTCACTCTAATAGAAATATGATAACTTGACCAATTTGTCAAAATTTTTCAAAAAATTTGTAAAGAAAGCTCCACAATACATCTGTGCGTGAAGAAAAATTACATAACAGTAGACGTCACGTCACATCTGAATAATGGCGATTGACAATAGATTCGAAAATACAATAAATAATGGTAATAAGCACATTAGCAGTCTCCAATTGAGTGTCTTCCTCAAACCCACACCGCTTCAGCTGTCAATGTTCAATAGGCAGTCAGTCTGTGTTGGCCGTGTTTATTGTTCCGTGTGCACTATGGTTCGTCTAGAACAAGCTAGCTAGACAAAAACAACTCTTAAATTCCTGGAAGTTAATTACTATTACGAACTCATTACCCCTATACATTGAGGATTACACCTATTAATTATCAATACTACCCTCATTAAGAGCGTCATTAAGGTATGTTTATAAGATGTTGACTATTTAAAGGGCATTCATTTGCATTTTTACATCATATTTGATAGCATTGTTTATGTCACTAAAAGAAATTTGTGAAAGTGTTTTTGTGATGGATTGTATACGTAAGGGTAAGTAGTTATATTTTATTTCATTTTCAACATGGGAACTTCATTCTTTAGTCTTATAAAATGAAATGTTTGAATTTTCACCCACTTTTTTACTCATTTTTTCAAATTCATCGGTCAAATAATAACATGTCCCCACTTGTCCCCACCGTAGAACCTATCATATACGATTCTCATAAGTGTCTAGTAGTTATACGTAAAAAAATTCATTGCGATATATTTGCACAACTAATTTTTATTTATTTTTTTCTTTCAACAGTTTTTACCGTCTCAAGAATGGATTTTTTCGAAGAATGGCTGAAACACCCGAAGGAAACGCGGAATGAGGAGCTCTTTCGGTTTATATCTTTGAGATATAATTTTGATGGTGTTACGGAGCAGTCTCTGCGAGATATTAAAGTACTAATCTCAAGATATTCAACGAAATTTGCTGAAAAGTGGAGCAGCTGTGGTAGAAATCGAGAGCGATTCCTACAAAAGTATTCGACGTGGCTGGAGGGTCTTGACATATCTTTCGATGTGTCCGTTTATTTATCTCTGCCAACTACATCTGGAGAACCGGGACCCGGAAGACCTACTAAAGATTTTGAACATTCTAGTCTCAAAACGAAGAGACGACGTGTAGACGATCTATTACAGTCCAGAAGTGCTAGTGAATTAATTTACGCCGCTGAAGTGTCAGCTCGAATCTCGGGTCAGAGAAGTGTAGCACGTCAAATTAAAGATGTGACTAGTGATCCTTCAATAACCAAGACCACGAGTGAAGAAAGTGCCCCCAGGAGTTTAACAAGTGAGGAAGCTTTAGCGTACTACGTTGATAGTAAATCAAGTAGCCATAGCTATAAGCAGACTCGGAAGTGGAGTATTAAAGCTGGACATAAGGTGTTTCCGTCAATGTACAGTGTTAGAAAGGCTAAAATAGCCTGCTACCCGTCAGGTGAACAAATTACAGTCAATGAAACGCATGCTGAAATCAAAGTTCAGGCAATTCTTGATAAGACTGCCGAACGTTTAGTTTCAGCACAACAAGAAGTTGTTCATAGTCTGTTACCTTGCACGTCATTCACATTAATCAGTAAATGGGGTTGTGATGGAAGTTCCGGTCATAGTATGTACAAACAAAAATTCACTAATTGTGACGATAGTGACGAGTTTTTATTTGTATTTTCTTTCGTTCCTCTTCAATTGAAAGATGAAAGTGGTAATATTGTGTGGCAGAATCCTCGGCCCTGTTCTACAATGTATTGTCGGCCAATAAAGTTTATCTTTTCTAAGGAAACGAAAGATTTTACGATTTCGGAAACCAATAAGGTTTTAGAAGAGATAAACGCTTTATTGCCGACAACCTGCAAGGTGATGGAGACCGAAGTATCTGTCACACATGTTATGCTTTTAACAATGATTGACGGAAAAGTTTGCAATGCTCTGACCGAAACTTCTTCCTCACAAAAATGTTTTATTTGTGGGGCAACTCCAACAATGATGAATGATCTGTCAAAAGAGTTTGCTGCGGACAAAGATAATCTTGGTTTTGGTTTGTCTACGTTGCACGCTTGGATAAGGTGCTTTGAATGCTTGCTTCACATTAGCTATCGACTAAATATAAAAAAATGGCAGTTAAGAACAGCCGAAGACAAAGCTAGTGTGAAACAACGTTCAGATGACATTAAAAAACGATTTAAAAGCGAAATGGGCTTGATTGTAGACAAACCAAAACCAGGGTTCGGTGACACTAATGACGGGAACACCGCGCGAAGATTTTTTGGAAATCCCGAGGCTAGTGCCGATATTACAGGGTTAGATGTTTCACTAATACAAAAATTTGGCATACTACTTCGCACTTTATCATCGGGATATGATATAAATATTGAAAAATTCGTTAACTTAGCTCAAGAAACTAGACAACTTTATGTAAATCTCTATTCATGGTATTACATGCCCGCTACTGTCCACAAAATACTTTTGCACAGTGGCGAAGTAATTAGATCGTCCCTTCTACCTATAGGCCAGCTTTCCGAGGAAGCACAGGAAGCTCGGAATAAGGACTGCAGAAGATTTCGTGAGCACAACACACGAAAGCGATCACGGGAGGCTACGAATAGAGATTTACTTAATATGTTATTGATAACATCTGACCCTGTAATAAACGGTTTACGAGAAGTTCCTCGGAAGAAAATAGGTACGCTTCCAACTGAAGTATTAGATTTAATTGTCCCACCTAGCTGTAAGGAACAAAATGTTAATATGATTTCTACTTTTCATAGTTCTGCCCCTCACGATCATGACTATTCAATGGATGATTCATCTGATGATAGTGATGATAATGAGTAATAGATTTAGTTCTTAGATATTTTATGCATCTGTTATTAGATTTTATAGCGACGTCGAGGGATAAATCACTTTATAAAATGTTCAAAAAATATATTATACACATATGCCCGATAAATGTTTTTTTTTTCATGATACCAGCTCAAATGACAAACTGCCTTGAAAAAAGTACCAAAAACCTTATATCTTTGCTTATTAACCGCATCTAGACATAAAAATCAAATAAAATAATTTTGTCTAGCTAGCTTGTTCTAGACGAACCATAGTGGTGTGGTTGGTAAGGCTGGGAATTCACGAGACAATCAATATTTGACGAAAACAGTCATCGTCGTGAGGTTATCTGATGGCATTGTGAATTATGGCGCATCGGTACCAGCCACCAACGTCACCGCCTACGAATATTACGATACGATTCGTGTAAACCTTTGTAGAATATTCAGAGATAGTATTGCATATATATTATGGAAAGTATATAGTTATGAATTTTAACATTTTTATGGTTATTGTAGCTTAAGTATCAGGGTCAGGTCAGGTTTATGCAAATATTGGAATCTATTTACGATTAGATACGTTTTTATGGTTACGATTTCGCTATATTTGAATAGTAGCTCTGTGTTAGTCAAAGTGACTTACCAACAAGTAGTAAAATTTAAAGGATTTTTAAAAACGATTCATTGCTGCACTAGGTACTTAGTTACAATTGTTTCATAACAAATCTTAATATATAAAATCCTTGCGTTACTTACTGACTGACAGACACGCTACAGCCGAAACTATTGGGCGCAGGAAGCTGAAATTTGGCATGTATGTTCCTGGGGGACCGTAAGGGTGCACTAAGAAGGGATTTCCCGAAATTCCCACGGGATCGGCCAAAACGGGAAAATTTAAAAAAATGCAGGCGTAGCTGCTGGCGTCCTCTAGTACATAATAATTAGCATCATCACATGCTTAAAGACGTTTCAACTAAATATGCCATACTTAAGTACTTGTATCACCTTGGAGTCTTGGAGCACCAATCATCCTCAATAGCTTCTAATTTTCAGAGTTGGGGTCAAGCAACTTACCAGTGGAATAGTAATTGCTTCCTAGTAATATCGGCCAGTTGTTGTTGAGGCTTTTGTTGACTTTTTCTAATGGCGCACGTGCGAATCGTTCTAGAGGCCTCGAACGCGAGGGCGCTGTCATCCGACCGTGAAGGAACAATCAGTGCCCTTCCAAGGTATAAAAAATTGTAGAGCGATACTATATAACAACATAACATAACTTCACGCCTTTTATCCCCGAAGGGGTAGGCAGAGGTGTATTATACACCAACTTTTCGCCAGTTATGTTTGGGTCCCAATGTAATAGGGGGCGAGCCTATTGCCATCTACCGGGCACATTATTAAGCGGGCGATAATTAACGTATTTAATACACACATAACTTCGAAAAGTCAGAGAGAGGTGTGTGCCCAGGGTACCTGGGGATCGAACCCGAGACCATCGTCTCGGCGTACACCACTGGGCTAAAGCCGACAGTGGCGTAGCTAGGTAACCAAGGGCCCTGAGGTAAATAAAAAATGGGGCCCCATGGCTATCTAAACTGGTTACGTTTTACCAAGTAAAAGTATTTAAAATACAAATACTTTAAAAATGCTAAGCTACTTCGTCATCAGATTTTTTTCGTGCACTGCAATCATCAATTTCCAACTTAGCTTTGGTCTTTCCTAAAGCTTTACTTGCCTCACCCAAATTGATATCGCATTTTTTTTAAGTTTTGGATGCATAATTGATTTCTTTCAATAGATCATCAGCGCTTTATGCTGTCCCACTGATGGACACGGGCCTCTTCTCACTATGAGAAGGGTAAGGCCATAGTCCACCACGCTGACCTATTGCTGGTTGGCCGACTTCACGTCTTTCGAGAACATTATGGAGAGCTCTCAAACATGCAGGTTTCCGCAGGATGTTTTCCTTCACCGATTAGCAAGCGATTATTAACAACTGAATACGCACTTAACTCCGAAAAGTCATTAGTGCGCGCCGTAGATTCGAACTCGAGACTCTCTGCACACGTAGCAGTCTATCGGTCTCTGCACTCAACTATCGCTGCTTACTTCAATTAATATTGAACCACTATATTGACCAGTGTTAAAAAGTTAATAACATTAGCTTTGTTACGCCGATTATGATTAATATAATGATTAAAGATATGATACTTATTATGATTAAAGTCGGGCTGCCTGTCATATTTATTTTGAAAATGGGAGGAATTTTTAAAGTTCAGTTCGGTCGAGGTTTTTTTGGTAAAGACTCGAGGGCCCTCTGAGTTTGAGGGCCCCGGGGCACTGCCCCGCCTAGCCCCTAGGTAGCTACGCCACTGATAGCCGATACTATATCAACTTTATTACCTATTCAAAGTGTCCTCCAATGAGGTGTTATGCAATGCAGAGAGATGTGTCTGTCAAAACATAATTTCACTTTCTTTTGGCCACCGCCAGCGTAGGATGGGCGTGACGCGCCCGACCGCCTCCAGCGGCATGTCGATTGCATACTTTCCCTGTTTTATGGGAATCTTATGGAGCTTCTGTGATATAACAATCATGTGAAAGCTTTATTGCTTTTTCACCAAGGTGAAGAATCTTTCCCTAAACGGTATTGTACAAACTCAGGACACGTGCATGTTAACCCATTCGAGTTAACAGAAGCTTGTACTATTGTATATGGAAATCGTTCATCGTATAAGGGCAAGATTGTTTCACTACCAAAGAAGGAAAGAGATATATAGGCCGTACAAACAAATGTATTGAAAACTTCATTTGCCGCGCTAAAACGAGACTGTATCGTCTTTTATGTGAAGTATACGAGTAGTATACGCCGAGCCGTCTGTACCACTCGTTACGTTTGCATTTTAAGTGATGTTTTAGTAGAGACGTTGGCTACCCACGCTTAAAGAACGCATCATGTGGTGATGCGTAAATCACTGTCAGTGCTTTCAAATACGCACACCTAAACTTCGACCTTAAGTATAAAGTGGGTGTTGTTATTAGCATTGACACACATTATACGTTGCAATTGCAACGACATTCTCAACATTACAACTCGAATCATAATTATAATGTATATGTTGGATATTACGACAGCTTTGGATTTGTCTGTGCACAACTTAATGTGTCAATTAAATTATATACAATACAATGTAATGTTAGTGATATTTTCCAGGGCTTGGCATTAAAATAAAGACATTATAAGATAGGTAAGGTAAAGGTAACGCAGTGGGATCTTCACCTTGTCGTGGTTAAAGTCCAGGTGGTTTTAAGTGGTAACACCACATACTCCGGCTCTCATTTCCCCAAAAGTCGGAGATGCGAAGGGATTTTCTACCTCGTAAAACAAAAAAGTAAAGGTCAAATGTAATGTGTGGTATGAAGAGTACAATACACAGTACTAGCGGTATCCGCGCTGTTAAGGATAGTGGCCTAGGTCTGAAAATTCTTGGTATTATTTGGGCACACAGTAATGTAATTTATGTCATAACAGACTTCAATTATAAATACCATTATTTTATACATTTTAAAATGTAGCTTCGATCACGAATAACATTAATATCTAGAGAATCAAATATGAACGTTTAACATAGCAGTAGGTACGCACATTTTCGTTACGCTTTTTTCATTTTTAGTAGAACAGACACGCTTAAATGAATATTCATCATCTCGTGCGTATAGCAGTTGGTATCTACCTAAAATATTTCCAAACCTCGTAGTAATGAAATCAAATCGAAGTCATACGCAAAAAAGCTCTCGCATAATTTTGAATTAATATTACGCAAATCACATCTCAAGTTAAACGGCATTATGCATTTAGTTGTTAGCAGTCATACCCGCATGATTGACGACTATATGGCTGAGTCCTATTAAAAAAACATTAAACGTCTATCTAACGCCAATCATATGCTACAAGCAATAGTTCAGCTAGGTCAAGTGAACACGGCATATACTCACAAGGTTAACACAGATATATTCTAAAGGACATACACATTAAGCTGAATGCAACTTAATTTCAAACACATTATGTAGGAGTGTTCTATTCATATTTCGAAATAAGGAAGACAGCATCAGTGACTCAACAGTTAAAGCCGTCACGCAATAGTTTCGCTGCGCTAAGAGTTGGGAACTTCGGAACACATGGGACACACATGTGATACACGGACCGAACAAGTTGTGCCTAGTATAGGTCTAACCTAGGGCTGCCATCACCTAAATTGCCGAGACGGATAAACACGGCTAAAATCCTGGACATTTGGCGAAATGTGGTTTTCCGGACACCTTCTGAAAAAGTACTTTTTATCGCTTATCTATAAAAAAATTTTTTGTTGTTGTGTCCGGGTTACACACGGACATTTTCAAAAACCACTGCCGGGCGACCCCCGGATGCCTTTCAAACTAGAACAAATTCACGGAAATCCGGACGGATGGCAGCCCTACTCTAACTTCATTACCTACCAAACCTAGAGTTATTCCGGCTGCACCCAGAACTTCGCCTTGGATCTCGACGTCCGCCCTGTAGTCTAACCAGATAAGACAGAATAGTAAGCTTTTCGTTAGTCTTAGTATATATTCTGTAAATTCCTTCATAACTCGACAATCATTGACGCTGATAAATAACTCTTTAAAAAACATGTGTTCACAGGTAAGGCAAACTAAAATAGTTATTCTTCATATATCGTTCTGCATGAGACGTGCCTCCTTACTATGCTGTTCAAGCGCTTGTTATCAATTTCACGTAGCTATGTAACAATAGTTAGGAGATTTCACAGTGTGCAGTTATTTCTGGAGCTTTTCTCTACCATTTAAGTACATTATAATTAACATTAACGTACACATTACTATGAAACCGTTGCGTGCCGTGCGTTTATATGGGCAGTGGCGGCGCTAGACCACATGTTGACGTCGGCGACATCGAGCTCGCGAGGCCCTTTTAATCGAAGGCGAGGCCCCGTTTACTTCGTAGTAAAAGAAACCGTTAAAATTAAATGAGCCAAATTATAAAATAATGTATGAATAAATAAATGACAATTCAAACACCCAACACAGATCTTGTCACGCGCGTGTTCGAAAATAATTAAAGTCATTATCATCTGCTTAGCTTTTTCCCGAATAGTTCGGTGTCGGCTACCTTGCCAGGATGATTGGTGAAACGAAATTAAGAGCGTTTAATCCGTCGGAGGCGATTTTGCGGGTTTTTATTGTTCTATTACGTTACGGATAAATAACAATTAATGGAAAAGATATAGAAAATATGAAAGTTCAGTTCTTTATCAAGAGAGTGCTAAAGATAAATATATGGGTTACTATAGTAAATATTTTAAAACGGATGAATTTAAAAAGTCATTTTCGTAATTTCTGTAGTTTAGGCCATATGTAGCTTGTAAAACTTTTTGCGAGGCCCCCTCAGGCGCGAGGCCGTCGGCGGTCGCCGACGCCTAGCGCCGCCACTGTATATGGGATAACTTAGCTGAGCAAAGCTAATAAGGTTTCCAAAGATAGATAGATACGGTTGGAAGTCCAAAATCTGTCCAAGGCTTGTCGGGCCACGCACAATGTCGGGTTCCTCAGATGCACTTAGAAGGGAGCAGGACATTCGTATTATCGCCAGCAAAAAAAGATTGAGTTAGACGACCATAACTCGTTAACTTGTAATGCCTACACTTAGCTGTTATAATTTTCTTGAAACTTCACCATATATGCCAATATTCGAATAGTTTACATCCACTTCAATACCATGCCTTATTTAGGAGGTTATATTATAATTCTATGGGTGTTAATGTTAAAATAATGAATAATAATACATATATAAAAAAATAATTAAAACGATACATTGTAGAATGTGTCAAGTACCTAATCTTCACATTTCTCATCGTTTCGCTGGTTCTATTTTAGGATTACAACAACTTATTACCCTTCATTAAACGTATAACATTTACCAAACAATGTTACCGCACATTGTCAACCCTTTTTCGACATGACGTTTTCTGAAAAAGGTCCGTAACTTTTCCGTCCCACGTCCGCTCGGCAGGCCACAAACTATTGTCACGAGAGCCAGTTTGGGTTCAAAAGGATAAAATATATGTTTGTTTGGTTATTTATAGATACCGTCATTTCATCAGTGACGTATGAATGCACTGTGTATGTTATGTATAAAAGTAACAAGTTAGTATTAGAATGTAAATCACATATAGGGTTCCCACCAAGAACTTAGGGTCCCAAGCCAACCTCACCTGCAAGTGGTGCACCTGCCGATCAACGGACGAGGCTCTGGCAAACAAAATATCCCGATAAGCGGCAATAGGCTCGCCAACTATTACGTGGGATCAAAACACTGGCGAAAAGTGGGCGTTTAATATGCGTGAGTCGATGTATGTATGTATGTAAATCACAGCTAGTTGACCTCAATGATCGTTCAACTTTAAGCTCAAACTAGGCATGGGCGTTTTCGGATTTTTCCGCAAACCGATACAAATTCGATTTCAGATACTGAAATCGATTTCAAAAACCGATTTTAGAAATCGATTTCTGTAGCGGGTGTCGGAGCGACGAGCGTAGTTACTAGTTGCGTAGACAAACGCAAACAATTCGAATTCTTATTGTATTGTCATGTCATGCGTCCATATTTCGCTTATTTTGCGTGACATATTGAAAAAGAAAACCTACTAACAACCTAAAACTAAGTGTTAAAAAACTCAGTCACCAAACAAACTAAAATTACACAACATGAATTGTTTCTATTTATTTACACGTTACAATCCTAACAACGTAACAATAAAACTTTTAAATCCTAATATAATAACTTTCCGAAAACCAAATACCTATAGGTACTAATTATTATTACGCGCGCACCGAACTGCACGTGTCACCTAGGTCAAGTGAACAAATAAACATCGATCAAGTCAAAACTCTCCAAACATAAATCCCTAATAAAATAACTATTAAAACTATTTGCAATTTTCAAAACAAACATTAAATAGTTGCAATCTGAATTAGATCTTATCGCCTCGATTTTTAGTTTTATTTTTTCTATTCAATCTGCAATTCATAAAACCGCCAAAATCCGTTACGCACGATTCCGACTGACTTGCTTGGCAACGATCGATTCGCTTCATCTCTTTTGCTATTTAAACGGATCACTAAGTAAGAAAGAAAAGGATATGAAATTCGCTCTCTCTCATTCTAACTAAGTAGTCGTTGGGTAGAGTGAAAGAGAACGAATTAATATGAAAACTATCGAAAGCGTAAGCTTTAGATTTACTTTGTAGTTCGGTTGCGCTTGCACAATTTTCGTTTGCACCGTTTTCGTTTGGTTCGTATTAGATTGTTTGCGTTATCGTGGTATTGTTTTGCGTTTTATAAAATCGGTTTTCTCATATTGGAATATCGATACGATACGATTTCTGACTGCAATCGGATTTCAGTTTCGTTTTGATATATCGGTCTCATGCCTAGCTCAAACTCATTCAAGAGAAAAAACATAGGTTAAGTGATTAGCCAGTAGAATCGATCTGTAAATGGACGGAGATATTGAATCATATTGAATATGCTTTCAGGGTCCAAATGTATTCATCTATATTAAAACACATTAAAAGCTGAACATCACGCTATGGGTCACAAGTAGCCCTATAACGTTGTATAGGGATAGTTGCCCCACATTTTGAAATTGCTTACTTTTTTATAGAATTTAAATAAAATTTTACAGTTTTTTTTATTTTTAATGATACGTAGGTCTATTGTTTACTATATTTTAAACTAAAATTCAATTTATCTATTGATTACAACAAAGACAAACAAGAAAATTTACAATACTACTTTGAAGTATAGATGCCCCTTATATGGGTTAGATGCCCCGATTAAATTATCACTATGAGGATAGTTGCCCTTAGGTATAAAAACAAATAAAAATCGGATTAATAAGTTTTACTTTAATATTTATCAATGGCCATTACTTTGGTTTTAATATTCAAATTATAGTAATCAAATTCGGAAACAAATAATACTTATTAACTTTCGTTTTCCCTTGGCTTATTTTAACTTCTTCGCTTTGGTTTTAATTATCACGCTCTCGGTTCTAAAATAATCAGCTTCAGATTGATGTTAATTTTACAGTTTTGTCTATTTTGATGTTTTGTAAGTGTTCTTTCTTTTAATTCTTCCACATTCGTTACAGTAGTCACTATACATTGTACAGTCTTCATGCAACCATTTTTGGCACATTAAACATTGTATCCAATCTACAGTCGATTTTGTATTTTGATATTCTTCGAAACATTATTTGCATTCCAAATCCTTGTTTGTTTCCAAATCAGACTCGTTTCATCACCTGATTCCTAGCTTGCTACTCGTATTTCATCACTTGATTCTTCTCTCATTTCTTTTCTTTTGTTAATACTTTTGGCTGACCCTTCTTTTTGTAACTTAACAACATTCTTTAATACTTTTTTGTTTTTAGACTGTGTTCCTGGAGTAGCTTTGCCTTTAGCTTTAGATTTCTTCTCTTTTATATTTTCTTTTGTATTTAAAACGGCTGCTGATTGCTTACCTCTCTTGTGAAATGGAATTGGAACAATTGGCACCGGGGAACATTCTTGCAAAAATTTGCTCGGTGTTTCTATATCATCTACGTTAGTAATATTAATGTTCTGTGAATGAATTGATGGACTCGAATCAGAAAGTCTTCTGTATGATTGATCCGTATTAGAAGGAGAATGGTAAAGAATGTTTAAGTAGACTTCTACAGTTTGTATACCGGATGGACCTGGTTCCTGCTCATTTCTACAAACAGTATCCACATTATTAGGAGCATTAGAAGAAAGACGTCCATTATCTTCCAGAGTTGGTCTACGAGATTGTTCTTGTTCTGAAGCATTATTTTGATCTGCATTGTCGTAGGCAGTCCTTTGATTGCTTAACGAAATATATTGCATAAAAAATTAATCGCAGCTATTAAAGATTTTTCTGTCCACTGAGCTCTTGGAGGAGCTCCAGCCTTCCTGACGTATTTGCGAGGCATATCTGAAAAAAAAAAAATGAAATAGAAGCATTATATTATATGTAGACACTAACATAAGTCGTAGGGGATAGATGCCCCCAGGGGCGTCTATACTCACAAAAAATGAGGCATCTATCCTTTTTAATAAGGATAGACGCCCTACTTTTTTTTTTTAAATTCCCTACAAAAATTGAGGTATCTTTTTACTAACATTGATACTCAAACTATATACTTGCTAATAACAATAAAATCATGTTACTTACCTTTGACAATCAAAAGTTACATGCGATTTCAAAACAACCGAATACGTAATTTGCAATTTACGGGAGCGAGTGCGGTGAAATTTCTTCATGCACACGCGATGCGTCCGTCCAGAGCGGCTGCCGCTCGGACACTAGCGGGGCGCGGGGTATGCTTTGCATATAAGAATTAATTGCGCGGCTAGCACTTTTATGATTCAAAATATAAATTGTGGGGCATCTATACTCCTAGGGCACCTATCCCACTTTTACCCTAACGCTGGTGTAACCGCGTGCTCAGCTAGTTTTAAGTATAATATGACCATGACCTAAATAATATGACTGCCTCCGTGGTCCAGTGGATAGCGTATGCGACTGCTGATCGGAGGTCCCGGGTTCGATTCCCAGGTCGGGCAAAAGTATTACTGGGTTTTTCCGAATTCTCAGTAGCAGCACGGAGTCTGGTGATGTACTCGGTAACGGCGATAGGCTCGCCCCCTATTACGTGGGACTTAAAAAATCATGGCGAAATGTGGGTGTAACATTACACCTCTGCCTACCCCTTCGGGGATACAGGCGTGTGTCTATAAAAAAAAAAATATGAACATTGATGGCGCATTAGTTTAGTATCTGTATTTTGATCCTGAATTTAATCACTGCTGAACACAATAGGGTATTTGACTAAAAAAATCGAATTAGTCCGTCAGTTAGATTATCGAAAAATATTGGATACGTATTTTTTGTTTTATCAAATCAGTAAAAAATTACAAAGATAAAACGCATCAAAGATGGAGAAACGCATAAGAGTGAGGGCTTGTAACGTCACTTGCCAGTAAAAAGTGTACTGGCAAGTGACGCACGAGTTTTCAGCGAGGTTTGTAGTCTTCATTTTTTGTTTACGTGACAAAAGAAAATATACGTGTCCAATATTTTTCGATAATCTAACTGACGGACTAATTAGATTTTTTTAGTCAAATACCCTATTGTGTCGTTAACCTGAGTCGAGAATACTTAATCCTGGTGTGCTATCGCACTTAGTCTGTGCTTTCGGTTGACTCGAGTTTTGATAGAAGGCCGAAGTTTGATCAAGGGCTCAAAGCCATTTATGTGTAGCCGGCAAGACTTGTGTGCCATTGCAAAGTGATTATATGCTACCAAACGAATAGTGTTTTCTGCCAACTTGGTAAACAGAAATATAAAAAAGATAAAGGAATTTATAAGTACCGGAAGAACGGCATTTGTGTTTAAATATTTCGGTTTTAAGATAGACTTATCACGCAAGGTTATGTTATAAGCACATTAGGTACAAATATTATGTGGCAGTCACAAGGCATTTCGTTTTGTGGCCATGGAAGGATTTTAGCACTTAAAATATCTTATCCGACTAAATAACACGTAACTTTACCTATCTCTTAAGAATATATAAAAAAAACATGTCGGTATTCAGTAGTGAATAAAAAAAATCGTATGTGATTTGATTGTGCTGTTAACGTGTCCCACGTAGCAGGACACAAACTTATTACCGTTTACCGGACATATTTCCCGAGACCGAGTTAATATTGAGAACTGCCGAACAAAAAACCTAATAAAACTGCCCAACCCATGGCCATTAGAGCCACAGAACAGCTTTTATTAACAATAAAAGCCATAAGTTATAGTTTCATTATAGTACAATGGTATTGCCCTAATGGTCTTAATCTCGTTATATGTAAGTTAAATTGCCGTATTAAATGAAAAATTTTATTCATTTATATAACAATTCGATAACATATTAATACCACAATATCCACTTCCACTGCAGATATGAAGAAAATATTGAATTTGATAAAAGCATTGTTTCATAAATTTATTAAATTCGATTTATTCCGGTCGCATAACCTGATCTGATCCCCTTCAGGTTATTATTATGTTTTTAATTCCTGTCTGATCCACTGAAGACTTTGTCATTCCGGTCTGATCCCCTAACACTTATTGGCAGGTAAGTACAGTCAAGAGAAAAACAGTTTTTGATGAGAAAAATATTGCTTTTATTTGTTAAGGTATTTAAAATCATCACAGATAATCAGACATTTGTCTATTAATTTGGAAATTCCTTACTAATAAACAAGCGTTTGATAACTTCTGTGCCATAATATTATCGAATTCGTTGGGATCACATTGATGATGTTTCTCATTAGTGCCTAATGTTATTACTCTAAAACAATATAGACAATTATTAAAAATTAACACAAATGACTATATAAATAAAAGTCGCCTTCAATAACATTAAGCGTGTAATACACGTTGGTCGAGCTTAGGCCAACGCGAGCGTAGCAAATTGATACAAGGCAAGTGTTACTGCCTACATGTTCGGCAAGTAAGTCGAAAACCAATGCAAATGGCCAATACATACGAATTTTGAAGAGATTGTTCGGCAGATTTAGACACGTTGGGCTCTGTCAGTTTGTATTGTGAATTGAAACAAGATGGACGACGACGTAGAAGTTATTGCAGCTGTATAATTATTATGTCAGTCTATACCGCACTAAAGTTGTGAAAAAGAAAGGACGAAAATTCTTTTTCGTCTTTTCTTTTTCACAACTGCTGGTGGATGTTGAGTATTCACAAAAATAGAACAAGTGCATAATGGCGCGCTGACAATCATGTGGACACTATTGGCCGAGTGCGTGCGAGCGCTTTTGATTTATGCAGAAAAGCCGACAGCGCTCTGAAGTGAGGCAAGTGGTCGCACGCGACCGCGAGTTGTGACAAGCTACGCTAAATGAGTTTTATACACGTTGGCGCTTGACTTTACTCGGTTAACTAGGCGAGCGACATCGAGCGATGGCAAGACAAATATACTGTCTATACGTTGGTATTAGCGTTCATTCGGCGATGCTCGGCCAACATGTATTGCAGGCTTTACACGTAATAACTACCTTAATGTTAACAGACCCCGAGCAAATCTTTCGCCAGTTGACACATCGCCATAGGCTTCACCCAGGTTTATACTGTTTCTTCTTAGTGTATTGGTGACCAGCTCTTAGTAATACTATGCCATCATTTCTATTTATTTTTTTATTTATTTATAGTCTCACGCCTGTATCCTCGAATGGGTAGGTAGAGGTGTAAATATTACACCCACATTTCGTCAGCCTGCCTCCGTGGTCCAGTGGATAGCGTATGCGACTGCTGATCGCAGGTCCCGGGATCGATTCCCGGGTCGGGCAATAGTGTTACTGGGTTTTTCCGAATACTCAGTAGCAGCCCGGAGTTTGGCGATGTGCCCGGTAACGGCAATAGGTTCGCCCCCTATTACGTGGGACCTAAAAATTCATGGCGAAATGTGGGTGTAATATTAATTTCTATTTATGTATTTTAAACTATTAGAAAATTCAGAGGATGTCGACAGTTGATTACCATCTTCAGACATTCTGGAACGGATATAAATATAATATGAATATTTAGTATATGAATTATCATAATAACATCACAATCATATTATATAAAATCATTCAAATTCCTTTCAAACTTGCCATACAAATTGATATAATATACGAGTACCTAAGATTTTAAATAACAAAAATAAAATATTAATTTACTACTTGACTCACTCACTTTACGCAGAACAGAGTTAAAAATAGACTAACACATTCACATTGATAACCCTTTTCTCCCAGTCAACAATACTTCACTCATCTGTGATTGGTTATTCCGGCATTTTTAAACAATGGTCGAGTCGATAACAATATAGCACAATGCACACCCATTTTTTTCAGATACCAACCATTAAAAAGCGTTCCAACCGGGTGCGGTGGTTTTGCCAAGATGAAAATGTAGAATAGTTATTTTTCAATACTAACATATACGTCTCCATTACGTTATCGTATGTTTATTGAAATATTTTATGAGCGTCATACTTATGTATGACGCTCATAAAATATTTCAATAAACCCTGTATGTATATATTTTGTTGCTGACTGTCCCAAAAATCAGTTCGTAGGTAACTAGGGTATCCGACCGGCATAAAATATTTAAATAAATCTGTGATACCCTACACGGTGGATCAGACCGGCATAGAAAATATTATAAAATAAAATTGAGCCCCCAGGGTATCAAATACGGAGTATCCGACCGGAATAACTCTTAAATTCAAGGGTTCTTGACGACCGGGCTGTCCCAAAATCTGCAGAATACTTTCAAGAAACAGCTTGATTATAGATCTTCTACATGATAAGATTCGGCACGCAAAATTAAAGGTAGTAAGTAGTCCTTGAGATAAAACCCAATATAGAGCTTGGGATGATTGAAGTGGCAATACTTAAGCAGAACAGATCTATATACTGTGAATATTCTGCAACACTTGGGAGGAAAATTAAGCAAAGATACATTGAAAGAAACCAAATAACAAAGTCAAAACTTGACACAATAATATCATGTTTGCTTATCATTATTATATGTACCTACATCATAATTCCTATTAAGGCGCTGTCCTAAGCAACTGTTTTGGTAAATGAGGGGGTGAAGCAGGGGAGGTGAAGGGAGCTTAGCTCCGTCTACTGCGGGGCGCCCCCCTACATTCTCGTCGCGTGCGGCCGTATTCTGGCGACATCCGTATTCCAATATTTCAAAATCGCAAGCAAAACGTTTTAGCATATTGAATTGAGATACTGATATTAAAATTTATATTACATCAATCTGTTTGTACAATATAGGCATAGCGCAATTTTTGTTCTCAGTGCAGCCATGAGCAAAACTGGTTTACATTAGACGTTATAAGTATTAAATGTTGACGAAAGTAGGTAAATACCTACGTGCCGTAAGATGATAAAAATAATTAAGTCAGTTCCATGTATGGAAAGGCCATTATTATGTTTGTTTTGTTTTTGTATAAAAATAGTGAAGCAGTTCATAGAATACCTACATCTAATTCCATTCCTGTCAGTTTTCAAATCTGTTTTGCAATAAATTGGCTGTGACATACGGGCGGACAGACAGACAGACATTGCGAATCTATAAGGGTTCCGTTTTTACAATTTTTGGCTACGGTACCCTAAAAAACACAATACTGCTCTACTAAGCGCAAAATCCGTATCTCAACTAAAGCGAGTTACGAGATAATTGAAGTTTAGTAAAAGTTGATTTCTTTTATTTATTTATGGATGTTTATTGTTATTATAGGTATAATTATTATGGCAAAGGTTTCGAAATACGTCGCCGTTTTTAGGGGTTGTGAGTGATTGGAGAGGGAGCAGGGGAGGTCTTGAAACCCCCCTCACCATTTTCACTTGCCGGAAATACTTGGTTTCCTCTGAAAAAAAAAATCTCCAAACATCGGTGTGTATGGCACTGCCAACTTCCACATTCATCACACTAGTTTAATAAACTAAGGTTGTCGGAGCCCTGCGTAGGGCTCCTATTTTCGGATTAAGGGTCAAAAGAGAACCTAACATAACCTATTTATTTACTTATTACAGTCGCACCTAACCCAAGGCACTCGAAAGCAATGACGCACAAATTTGACATTAGCTGTCAATATGATCATTCCAAGATGGCAGTTTTGCGTTTCGTTTTACGTTTTTCACATAAAACCTAAAAATTACATTTGTAAAACTATGTTGCGTTTTGCATAATTGCCGAAGTATTTATGAAATTTTGGAAATTGTTTAAAAATATTTAGACGCAACTCCGGCAGCCAAAATTACTTTTAGGGGATTAAAACAAACTACCTTAAGCCCCCTACCCACCAATACCCTCAAATTCAGGCGACTCGTTTCGAAACCCAACCCATTATTATTTTTCAAAATAGATGAAATATCAAAAATATATGTGGATATACCTTATTCATGAGATACTGCTATGTCGCTTAGAAAATTATAGAATTAGAATTTGAGTTACTGCTTTTTCGTTAGCTCTCGTCATACATGTTTGTATGGAAAAATGTAAAAAATTTCTTTCGCTTCAAATATGTGTTGTTTCAAAGAAAATAAATATTAAAAGATATTTATTTATATTCATTTATAATTTATTAACGAAATACAGAGTTTACAGCTCATCAAAAGTTAGCTGTCTGCTACAACCCGGCAGGTTTTCTTTATTCTCATCGAATGTTAAAGGCAGTGTGTGAGGTGATAAGACTTATTATTTGCTGTTGTTCACGAGGCACAGTTTCATTTACTTTCCTTTTACGGCTTGGTATTGTAGAAATTTCAAGCACTGATGAAACATTTTCCTCTCCGTGATCTCGCAATGCCATCCCTTGAGCTTGACGAGAATCAACCATTTCAGGCAACTGCCAATTCATATAAAACGCCACAAGCTTCTCCCAGAAAACATCATCTCTTTCTATAATTTCTATTTTTAGTGGTATACTTTCGCCACTCCACACAGCAAATAAACATTTTTGTTTGCGTGTAACGTGACGTTGCCCCTGAATTTGGTAATAACAATTACAATATTTGTTTAGACTAGTCAGTTCACTTTTTTATTATGTTTCCATATTTGTATTTTATTTGCTCTTATACTATTCTCCAGGCCATTCTTATAGGCAACTTTAGAACATTAAATTTCCACAATCGTGTTTGGACCTATTTATCCATCTGGCGTGGCACCAATAATCGAATAATCCACAAGGCTCGATTGTTACATTTTCTTGCTTCGCCAGTTGTTGCAAAGCCAGTTGTTCATTTTAGATTCCATGCGCAACTGATTTTACATTGCAAATATTTTATTTGTACAAAATATGTTTTACTAAGTTGGCTTTACTGCTGTTATCTCTTCTTTTTACCACTATACAAAAATTTCAATCCGTCAACATATTCTTACGCAATTCGAACCAGTCACTGCTATCCCTTTTGTAATTTTTGCTTATCACTACGGAATTTGAGGCAAATTTGTTAAAAAAATTGTTTGGCATTTCTTGGCTAGCTCTTGAACAGATCGTGTTAGGAATGACTGAAGTCAAATGTGTGTAAGACGTTGCAGAACTGTTATCTTTAACTTCACTGTAATTACAATAATGATAATTAGTTACGTACTTTTTTATTAAAAAAACACTATATCTTGTGTTATAGCAAACAGAGAAGTCACCTTCTTACTTATAAGTGATTGATTTTAGAAATTAAAAAATATTAGATGTACTGAGACATACCTAATAGTTTATGAATAATCAAAGTTTTACCCGATGTACCTAAAAAGGTTTATGTTCAAAACACAATAATACAACATTCGTTACCGCTTGTGTGCGGATTGCGAAGCGCCATATTAGGGCTGTCATCATTATTGTTCGCCGTGGCGGCATCTTAGCGCTCCAGGTGCTCTGACAAGCTAATGAATTTGAAATATAGGTACATAAAATGATCCGATTTTATGTTATTACTCTTTCAAAAATTGAAAACTGTGGCAGCTATGTAATGTGAGAATAATTTATATAATTATATTATGCATAATCGATAATATATAAGTAACATAGTTAGTCATAAAAGACTCTTATGAAAATAATTTGTGTAAAAATGTTACATATTTCATAATCACTTGGCCATGGATGAATTTCTATTTTATTACGACGCTTTCTTGTACAAATCCTTCGTATAACTTCATTTCTCTAATTGTCCATATTTTATTCTTCTAATTATATATTTATAAGCACAGAAACAATAACACATTAAACGCAACAAGAGTATAAACTTAGATCCTAATTATATGTGCCCATAGTTACATGAAAAGCCTATTTGATTCAAAGTATTCAGTTCAGTTCAGTCTATAACATAAAACATGAAATTACGAACTCAAATCGGCGTATTATAATAACAAACAGGTTTACGTAAAATTTCGTGCAGCGGAGAAGCAAGCGACATGACCTATCTCTCACAGGGCTCATAGCCGAATGATGAGGTCTGGGCGGGGCGTAAACTAGCAACTGACACTCAGTACACCGCTTATGCAAATAAGGTTTAAATTGCTGAAGCGTTTGATATTGATGGGATCTACCGAGCGTCAAAATCATAGACGTTTGGCAGATTTTATTTAATTTTACAAAATATACACGTATAATATGAAAATAAATAGGGTAATTCTTTAGTTCATTAAATTTCCTACAATATTATCAAAAAAAATATGACAGCTTACGATCAAAATATTGCAAACAGTGAGACGAAAGATTATTTTCTGCCTCGATTTTGTGATTTTTTTACCGTGATTCTATTTTACGTACATGAAAAATTCTTTCAAAAGTCTTTTGTTCAGACTTTTGACTTTAAGCTCTAATTTTTGCTAGTTTGTAATATGTACCGTTATGGCTAGATGCGCGACGAAAAATTAGGTGTTTCACGGCTTCTGAGGTATAACAGCGCCTTAACTAATAGTAAGTATCACTCGAGTGACGCGATCTGCAGCATCATGGCCTGGTTTATACGAGGCTACAACTATTGATAAAACATTAATATTACAACAGAGATTCACTATCAGCTGATCGAAACGTCCGTAAAATACACACGGACGAATAAATATAGACAGAAAGTAGTCCGAAATAAAAATTATAGCTATGTATTACAGTTGACTCATATTCGAGAAGCTATCAACTGCGGGGACAGTTTTCCAATTGACTGTGTCAATGCCTTTGCTTTCCATGTCAACCTGAAGGCCAATTCTCCTATTTTATTCGACATCGACACTATATTTTTCACGAAATGCGATTAGATTTTGAATTGACTCACAATTGGTATTCCACTTAATTAAAGTCATTATCGTCTAAATTGACATAATATGTAGTTCGTAGTTGTCACATAAGTATGTTTAAACATTGTTCAATGTACGATCTAATCGCGATATCATTAAAATATCAGTTAATTTAGGAGAATAAGTTAATTAAGTATGACACTGACATTAGATCGAAACTGCATTTTAAATAATAATATTTTTATTTACGAGAATTGGGCCTCAGATAGTATCAAAATATGGTACATGTAATATGAAAAGTTATTGGGAAGACCAATAAACTGCTACGAGGCGGTTCTAAGCTAAGTGTTTGAAGCAGTTGAACGCGTATCACGGATTTAAAACTGGATACCTTTTTTCATTCTTATAATAGCAAGAGGAGATACAATCCCCACTGCATTTGAATATAGATACACTAAAAGTAAAAGCTGAATACTAGAATGTAAATATTCCTATATATAAGCATATTATCTGCACGCAATATGCTTAAGGTTACTTAGACGTAACCTACCTTGTGCGCGCGTATTCGTATTAGTTTTAAGCTACTTCAAAATAAGATGTATTAAATTAAACACATAAGTCTGACCGTAACTAATACAACACGAATTTCAAACAAAGAAGCCGGACATCAGTCATTTTAATCTCGGCCTACTTTAAAAGATCTGCATTTCTATTGTACATGTAGACATCAGAATCCAATAACAGGTTAGATTAGATTGGCGTCAGAACTAGTTCATACGCAAATTGGTAGTGACGAGCAGTTAAGTGCTTGTGCATGCATAACGCACGAGGCCCGCAAAGCAAGCGTGCCGCAGCGTCCGAATAACAAAAACTAATATTATTACGGGTTTTGCTAGAAACTCTTGTTTAACCTGGACCCAGTAATGTATGTAACATATAACATGAAAGTGTAACCATTAAAACGTTGTATAGAGCAAAACATTTCGAAATCATTGCTTTTGACTTAGAAATCGCTTACGATTAGAAATATCGGCTTTGTGACTATAAAACAGTTTATATGAATTAACGGTAAGAGTCGAGAAACCGAGAAGGTCGATGACCCTTTAAGAATAAGATTAATAAGTACTAAAAACCATAAAAATATGAAGGTAAATTAATAAAAATTGAATCCAGTTTCTATGAACGCAATCATGTACTTAAGTTTATTGACATAAGTTATCGTTTTTGACAGTTCTTGGACATTAATTTCTGATACACGAAGTTCAAATGGTGAATCATCCCAGTAACAGCTTACTAGCGACTAAAACCTCGACCACGTCTCTTTTACACTTATATTTTCTCTTTATAACCATATGCACATATTTTTAAAATAATTTTTATAATACATATGATCATAAACACATTATTTTATAATAGTCTTTTAAATGTTCGTATAAAAGTTATTATGATAAGTAACATTACATATTTTTAATTGCATTTTTATGTACATACCTAGGCTGCTTTCAAGGTGTAGATATTATTAATCTACACGTTCATTAGTTGTAATAGTTATTTACCTACCGCTAATAGAAATCGTTTTCAGCTGACGAAAGGAGAGTTAGTTATGGTCATTTTTGATTTAGCGTGAATGAAATTTTATTCTTTTATATATTATGTAACTGGACTGGCGAAGTCCTTGAAGTTATACCCGTTGTTCCGTCAATATAGGAAGTATCCCCATTACAGGAAAAATAAATGTCATTAAGTTTGCTTTTCGTTGTCTCCATTAGCACAGAATAAAGAATAGTACTAACACAGTCAAATAATCCATACAGTCGTTCGACGAACGCGTCTAGACAGGTCAATCGTGCGGGGGACAAGAGGTGAGACGCGGGAAGAGCGGTACCTACTTACGTATATCACTTTAGTTCCTAACTAGGTACATGTTTTTGGGGGCTGGCGCGTGCTTGTTTTTTGTTCATTACTTATTTATTTGCTTATGAATATTAATTAAGATGGTACATACGACTTGTGCTGTGAGACATTGCAATTCTTCATGCTTCATTTAAAGATTTAATAAATAAGCTTTTAAAAATCTGCGTAAATCTGATTCTATCAATTTACTTACACAAAAAATTTCATTAATTTTAATTATTTATATTATTTTGAAACGTATGTATATACCTGTATCCACTTAAAATAATGTGCACGTACCCACTAATCTACTAACTTTTTACAATATCTCATGTCTGGCCAAATCTAATACTAATATATAAAACTGAATAGTTTGTTTGTTTGTTAGAAAGCGCTAATCTCAGTAACTACTGGTCCGACTTAAAAAATTCTTTCAGTGTTAGATAGCACATTTATCGGGGTAGGCTATAGGTTACATAACATCACGCTATGAGCAAAGGGAGCGGAGCAGTAGCCTTAAATAACGCGGGTGTAACCGCGGGCATCCTCTTGTCACAGAATAAAGTAGTAATTACTGTACGTAAACAACATGGCAGACGTAAGAAAATAAGCGTTGTAAGGTAATATTCGATTCAAGCGTGATTTTAATTTCATGCAATAAGTACCTAACCTAGTACCTTCGTATTAGGTAAGTGTACCTATCAAATATTAATATGTATCTTGGTAACGGTGCGTCCTAGCTAAAAAATAACCATATTTTTGGCCCCCTTTTACAAACCCCACACATGTTCTCAGTAATCTTATAGCCCGGTCACCCATCCATAAAAAGACCTTGATGTCTATTGCTTTACCTTAACGTAGTTTGCTCGAAAATAGATCTTCAAAATACTTCATATCGATAACATAGGCTCTGCAAGCTGATCCCATGGTTGCCCATCCATTAAACGACCGCTATATCAATCGCTTTATTTTAACTAGGTTTGTACGATAACCACCTAGTATATCTGAAAAAATGCTGCATAACCTTAACCGCCTCCTACGACACTTGCGGTATGAAATAGGTGCTGACTGATACTTTGTATGCAAAGCTGTCACCGCAAGTGCAAACTAAATGCAAACTGTTTTATAATAATTATTCATCGTTAATTATTTTCATATAATAAATAAGTGATTTACACTATAATATTCATGTAGCGTAGCAATAGTTATATTTTTCTAAAATAAATAGACGGTGTTTGAATAAGTAGGTATTGTTTAAATGTGGCAGCCCTAGCCTCCTTACCCTTGTCTAGACGTTGTCGGCTTTTTCTTCGAGATCAAAGGCGTAAAACTACTGTATGTCTTTATATACTGTGGTACTAACGTACAGAAAATTCACTTGTCAAACCAATTTATTGAATTTGCGACTCTTGCTACTAAGCAACAAAGTGCAATTCAACTCGCATAAGCACTCAGTGCCTAATGCGATATTAACCTAACCGTTCCCTTTCTTTTCTAACACATAACGCTGTCACTGTCTGGCGCGGAGTGGCGCGCTAGGGTTGTTGACTTGCCGCTGCAACTATAATATTTATTCATCGTCAATCTACCTACTTGACCACGTACCTAATAATAAATAATTATCATATAAGTATCCTATCCCACTATTTGAGCTCGTAGAACAAATACCACAAAAATTCTGGTTGTTTACATTTTTATTATACTGATTCTTAGTTATTTCCTAAACGCGTGGACCGATTTACATGATTCAAACAGATAAAATGGTTTTTGAACTAGATCTTTAATTTGACACCATAATCGTTAAGATATCTCAACAAACAAAAAATCAAATTTTCAAGTTGCTCTCGTAATATAAATAAAATAAAATCAAATTTTCAAGTCGTTTTCGACACACAGTTAATTGAGCAATACTTTGCATTAGACTTGTGATGATACATTTTCGTTGTCAAAGGCGTTTAGGTATATAATTTGAACAGTGTATGAACACGGCGCGTGAGAATACGGAGCGGTCGCACTCGTTGCGTGACGGCTAATGTGAGCGGCGCGCGGCAACCCACTAAATCCAACCACGTCGACGTGGTCGGCCGAGGTACTTGTAAGTTTGTACCTAAAATGCGAAGTGCGCCAGGCCTGCCATTAGGTACTTGTATGTCAAAGAGAATAGGTACATAGATCGGCTGTCGACAGTACTCCGTTCCGAGAGAGCTCTTATTTTTGTATTCGGAGTCACGAAACGAATCCCAACGAAACTTAAGGCCTTGCCACACGGCACAATTTTACGTCCAACTTGACTAAATCACTTGATGAAATCGTGACGTGTAGACGCCAGTCGTCCAACTCAAGTTCTTCGGGTGGGCGGTACCACCAGATTTTAACCAATCGGGTGGACGGAATGAAAATCAGTGATTGGATTGTGACGTGTAGACGGACAAAGCCAATTCGATTAAAAATTTGATCAGTGGTAAAATTGTGCCGTGTGGCAAGGCCTTAAGTTTCGTTGGGATTCGTTTCGTGACTCGTGACGGTTCTTAACCTTAGATACTAAGTCTCATTCTGATTTTCTTTACGTGATTAATATCCGAACCCCGATTCGGACAACGGGAATACAAGCGTATTCCTGTATTCGTGTTATTGTAGGCAAGCACCGAAAATGCCCAAAGGAAAGTTGCTTTAGCATTTTCCATACAGATTGTCTTCTTAGGTTGGATATTATATGTAAGTACTGTAATATTCAGAAATATTTTTTATGAAAGCTAGACCAGTATACCCATGCTATTCGTATTTTATCTTTTCTTTATATTAGTAATTAACAAAGTTCTCGAGTTGGGCGTTAACAATAGTAAATGGAAACACACTAATTCATCCATTGTGCAGTGTAAGAGAGCACGCGTTCTTGCAAAGAGAAATTTGACAATGCACTTATAAAGAAAGTTTATAAGTCATCAGCACTTGATTAAAACAAACGAAACGAGTTTGCTTCGCTCATTAACTAACCATCAGATTAATGTTTATAATGGTATATTAATGTTTTACCTACTAGGATGTAACACCGAGGCAAATTTCCTTAATTGTTTTATTTTATTTGGTAATTAAATTCAATTTGGTTTGTAGACAACGCCAATGCCTTGAGCAAACAATATACCTACGCTATTCATAAATTAAAGAATTTAAAAATATATATATTTAAAATTTTCCACATGTTTTGTCTAATTGTTTGTACTATCTAGTATTTATGGAAGATATTAAGGTGGTTGTGATTAAATCGTCATAAGTAGGTACTTTATAAAGGCAAATTGTTGAAGAAATGCCATTGACAAGCTATCACGGATTGCATCATACGACACTATAAATAACCCAATACAAGGGCACGGTAATAATATCTAACAGTATTGTAACTCCATACAAACGCACGAAACTCGAGTTATACCTACGTGCCTCGAGCAGAGTACCCATTAGACTGTGCGGACTGTGCCAAGAGTACCCACAGCCGCGATCGTGCCGCAGCAGGTCGCATGCGGCGCGTCTGGTAGGTATATAACTCACGAAGGCGCACTATGGTTCGTCTAGAACAAGCTAGCTAGACAAAATTATTTTATTTGATTTTTATGTCTAGATGCGGTTAATAAGCAAAGATATAAGGTTTTTGGTACTTTTTTCAAGGCAGTTTGTCATTTGAGCTGGTATCATGAAAAAAAAAAACATTTATCGGGCATATGTGTATAATATATTTTTTGAACATTTTATAAAGTGATTTATCCCTCGACGTCGCTATAAAATCTAATAACAGATGCATAAAATATCTAAGAACTAAATCTATTACTCATTATCATCACTATCATCAGATGAATCATCCATTGAATAGTCATGATCGTGAGGGGCAGAACTATGAAAAGTAGAAATCATATTAACATTTTGTTCCTTACAGCTAGGTGGGACAATTAAATCTAATACTTCAGTTGGAAGCGTACCTATTTTCTTCCGAGGAACTTCTCGTAAACCGTTTATTACAGGGTCAGATGTTATCAATAACATATTAAGTAAATCTCTATTCGTAGCCTCCCGTGATCGCTTTCGTGTGTTGTGCTCACGAAATCTTCTGCAGTCCTTATTCCGAGCTTCCTGTGCTTCCTCGGAAAGCTGGCCTATAGGTAGAAGGGACGATCTAATTACTTCGCCACTGTGCAAAAGTATTTTGTGGACAGTAGCGGGCATGTAATACCATGAATAGAGATTTACATAAAGTTGTCTAGTTTCTTGAGCTAAGTTAACGAATTTTTCAATATTTATATCATATCCCGATGATAAAGTGCGAAGTAGTATGCCAAATTTTTGTATTAGTGAAACATCTAACCCTGTAATATCGGCACTAGCCTCGGGATTTCCAAAAAATCTTCGCGCGGTGTTCCCGTCATTAGTGTTACCGAACCCTGGTTTTGGTTTGTCTACAATCAAGCCCATTTCGCTTTTAAATCGTTTTTTAATGTCATCTGAACGTTGTTTCACACTAGCTTTGTCTTCGGCTGTTCTTAACTGCCATTTTTTTATATTTAGTCGATAGCTAATGTGAAGCAAGCATTCAAAGCACCTTATCCAAGCGTGCAACGTAGACAAACCAAAACCAAGATTATCTTTGTCCGCAGCAAACTCTTTTGACAGATCATTCATCATTGTTGGAGTTGCCCCACAAATAAAACATTTTTGTGAGGAAGAAGTTTCGGTCAGAGCATTGCAAACTTTTCCGTCAATCATTGTTAAAAGCATAACATGTGTGACAGATACTTCGGTCTCCATCACCTTGCAGGTTGTCGGCAATAAAGCGTTTATCTCTTCTAAAACCTTATTGGTTTCCGAAATCGTAAAATCTTTCGTTTCCTTAGAAAAGATAAACTTTATTGGCCGACAATACATTGTAGAACAGGGCCGAGGATTCTGCCACACAATATTACCACTTTCATCTTTCAATTGAAGAGGAACGAAAGAAAATACAAATAAAAACTTGTCACTATCGTCACAATTAGTGAATTTTTGTTTGTACATACTATGACCGGAACTTCCATCACAACCCCATTTACTGATTAATGTGAATGACGTGCAAGGTAACAGACTATGAACAACTTCTTGTTGTGCTGAAACTAAACGTTCGGCAGTCTTATCAAGAATTGCCTGAACTTTGATTTCAGCATGCGTTTCATTGACTGTAATTTGTTCACCTGACGGGTAGCAGGCTATTTTAGCCTTTCTAACACTGTACATTGACGGAAACACCTTATGTCCAGCTTTAATACTCCACTTCCGAGTCTGCTTATAGCTATGGCTACTTGATTTACTATCAACGTAGTACGCTAAAGCTTCCTCACTTGTTAAACTCCTGGGGGCACTTTCTTCACTCGTGGTCTTGGTTATTGAAGGATCACTAGTCACATCTTTAATTTGACGTGCTACACTTCTCTGACCCGAGATTCGAGCTGACACTTCAGCGGCGTAAATTAATTCACTAGCACTTCTGGACTGTAATAGATCGTCTACACGTCGTCTCTTCGTTTTGAGACTAGAATGTTCAAAATCTTTAGTAGGTCTTCCGGGTCCCGGTTCTCCAGATGTAGTTGGCAGAGATAAATAAACGGACACATCGAAAGATATGTCAAGACCCTCCAGCCACGTCGAATACTTTTGTAGGAATCGCTCTCGATTTCTTCCACAGCTGCTCCACTTTTCAGCAAATTTCGTTGAATATCTTGAGATTAGTACTTTAATATCTCGCAGAGACTGCTCCGTAACACCATCAAAATTATATCTCAAAGATATAAACCAAAAGAGCTCCTCATTCCGCGTTTCCTTCGGGTGTTTCAGCCATTCTTCGAAAAAATCCATTCTTGAGACGGTAAAAACTGTTGAAAGAAAAAAATAAATAAAAATTAGTTGTGCAAATATATCGCAATGAATTTTTTTACGTATAACTACTAGACACTTATGAGAATCGTATATGATAGGTTCTACGGTGGGGACAAGTGGGGACATGTTATTATTTGACCGATGAATTTGAAAAAATGAGTAAAAAAGTGGGTGAAAATTCAAACATTTCATTTTATAAGACTAAAGAATGAAGTTCCCATGTTGAAAATGAAATAAAATATAACTACTTACCCTTACGTATACAATCCATCACAAAAACACTTTCACAAATTTCTTTTAGTGACATAAACAATGCTATCAAATATGATGTAAAAATGCAAATGAATGCCCTTTAAATAGTCAACATCTTATAAACATACCTTAATGACGCTCTTAATGAGGGTAGTATTGATAATTAATAGGTGTAATCCTCAATGTATAGGGGTAATGAGTTCGTAATAGTAATTAACTTCCAGGAATTTAAGAGTTGTTTTTGTCTAGCTAGCTTGTTCTAGACGAACCATAGTGAGGCGGCCGAGTTACAATACTGTTAGAAGTGTTAGATTATATTACCGTGACAAGGGTTTTCATGTCTGGCCCACGCACAAACGGTACCCTACAATATTTTGATAATAGTCTGTTAACCAATTTACCCCGAATTCAGAGCACTACTATTCTTTCTTGAATCAGATCACAACGTCAAAATAACACATTAAAGGACCAGCTCAACTTTTATATCGATATATAGACAATAGTCGATGCTCTTAATATAACGTAAGTACCTACCTAAAATATTTTTGATGCCAGTCATACTCTTTTATGTAACAATATCTACTACCCAACTTAGCGTATTTTTTAATCAGAAAGGATTTCAAAATGGCCGCCTACATTGCCATAACTTCTAAATATGTTATGCTCGTATGGTACAGGACCGTATAAAAATAAATAAGTAACTCGTAAAATTTATTTTATAGAACAGAGATTGTGTAAATAAAATCAAAATTCACACATCTGCATTAAGTACTGCAGTTTACGATACGGCTGTCATTTCTTATTACATTTCGCCCGCAAAACTTAATCCAATATCGTTAGCGTCTCGTATAATAATTTACATATGTAACATACAACGTATGGATAAAATCAGTGGCGGAAGACGAAGAAAGTGACACAGTAACCTGCTTGTGTCCAAGTTGAAAGAAGCGAGAGTAATTGGCTAAGGTCTGCCGACATACGGCGGGCGCAGTGACCTTAAGCCTCCAAACAGGAAATTGCAAATACGTGTTTATGTTCAGCTAAAGCATTTTTAATCAACTATTAATAGTCTTTTAAATTTTCTTTTAGTCTTTTAAAGTCCAATAAATTTACTTTCTAATAAGAGGGTAGTTTCAAATTAATTTCGCAAAGAAGATTAGGTGAATACCCTCATTATGGCTAAACCGAAGTTCCGGGAAACGGAGTTACTGAATAAAATGATGTCGTGCGAATTCACCACGAGGGAAATTATTAATTACAGACCACCCATTTTCATCACTTGCCATAAATTAGAAACGTTTGACAAAATTAGGCGAGGTAGACGAAATTGCTATTTCATTAATTTAATGAACGTCGCCCAGTCACGCCACACAGTGGCGGTCATCGCAAAAAAACGTACAGACAAATTGTTATTATATATTGAAGGTAATAACACAATTACTGACAATAGGAGGTACACGTAATATGGAACCTAAATTTTATGTTATTACGTCCGCGTAACGCATAACACCTGTCAGATCTGTCTGTTATTTACTAAATCATATGACGAAAAGCAATTTAACATCGATCTAGTTTCACAATTCAAACTGACAATGTTCAATTGTGTAAAATGTGGTAATGAAAGCGTTACCCATTTCGACCCGTGGCTCAGAACAGACAGACGCTGTCTGATCGCGTAATTCATTACAGCACAGAATCAATCAGAACAATTATGCATTTACTACTGAAATACTATAAGTAATAGTAATATTGCGTTACACCAAATTAAATCTCGCCAAATGATATCCGATACAAAGGAATCGAGGTTATTTTCACAACGCAAAAACAATTTTAAAATAACAATGATGAATATGATGATAGTCAGTGTAGAATTACACTTAGACAGGCGTTTAAAATTACCTGTCAATTCTGTCATTGCTGCAATACATGGAATCAATGTTACCAACGTGATTCTATTTTACATATAAAGCCTTTTAAAACACAGGGAAACAGTAGTTTAACACTAAGAACATGCAAATTGCCTACATTTGTTGCGTCTGTTAGTACAAAATAATTGTTTTAAGTGTGTAGTGCTGTGGACGGCGACTCAGCGGCAATCAAACTTCGGCGCACGCGCAAAACACGCAATACAAGTACTTTCGCCGATTAAAATCCGACGCCGTCCGAGATTTTGTACGTGACAGACGTTTAACGCGTACATATTACGAAAGTACGTCACGATTTTTACAAATTAGTTATTTGATACAACAATGACGACTTATTTTAAACGTGTCACGATGCCTTTGTCTAGGACTTAGATTTGTCCATAGACGAATTGATTGCTACATGATTAAAAATCATTGAAGACCTCTTTCTATTATGAGATATAAAAGCAAACAATTTCACACGTAGGTAATATTCATATTCAATACTTTCAATCTGTGAGCCGCAATGTGTGGATTGAGACACAATATTACAATTGTAAATATTAAGTGTGCGAAGATGGGGATTGCAGATATTAGGAATAAATTGACGAAGTCGCTATGGAAAGATTTTCAATACAGTATGTACTCGCTTGTCCATAAACACTACGTTTATAATTGAAAACGAATTAGACAAGTAGATTATTATTGGCTGAAAAATAATTCCTTTGGACGCGCTATCTATATATTATTTATAAATTATATTTATAAAAGAAAGTCGTGTTAGTTGTTTACACTATTTATAACTCAAGAACGGCTGAACCGATTTGGCTGAAAATTGGTGGGGAGGTAGCTCAGAACCAGAAAAACCACATAGGATAAAATGAAAAAAAAAAACTGGGATGGATTTTAGAGAGGGTCGAAGTTTGTAGGGACAAACCTCTTACATATTGACAGTAAGAACGCATGCGCTGTAATAATGAGTGCTGCGCATGTGCTATCTGTCAGTACTGTCATATTGCACATTGTCATATGGTGCACTGTCATTACTTCGTTCGCATAATAAACTAATAATAAAGCCTTGGCTAATCTCTCCTAATATTAAATATAAATGTAAAAAATGTGTATGTATCTATGTACCAATTTCACGCTAAACCGGTTGAACCAGTATTCTCTACTCATAAATGCGAAAGAGTGTATAGACATAATTATATCGGACCATGGCTTTGACATTTGACAGTATGCAAAGTGATGTTGTTGAGCACCTTTTGGTAGATAATGTCATGAATACTGACCAAGTTTCTTCTCCTTACACTTTTCTTACTCTTCTTCTACTGTTTCTTCTCCTTATCAGGAGTACCTTCACGGAACTTAAAACTGAACGTCGGTGTTCCAGTCCTGTTAATGCCAAAATCTTAATGCACCAAAACTTTGTAGTGGCATACGGCTACAAGTAACACCTAGGACGAAACATTATAAAAGCTATTCGCGATGAAGGGTTCCGTAGTGGAGGTATCTACTTACCATAGCCATTATCTTCGAGTAACTATTAATAGTATTTGTATCAACGATAAAGCTATATTTAAGTTGTTAAGATGTGCTTTATTTCAAAAACTGTTGACTACATATCGTTCAAACCAATTTTCGTTGGGAGTTTTTATAATGATCTACAGCATATATTTTTTTTAGATTTGTCACTCTCTTACTTAAAAGTTAGAGGGACACACACACACACACACTCAAAGTAATTTTTAACGACCCATTTTCCACATCAGTTCAATGTATGAGGAGCCGCCCTTAATATTCAATATTTTTTATTTTCTATAACGTCGTAAAGCGGCTCACAGAATACATCTACCTACCTATTTTCAAATGTGTAAACTGAATAGTTTCGGCATAAAGTGCCTATGATATATCTACGGATAGACTGACAGACATAGCGCGTCTATAAGGATTTCGTGTTTAGCCATTTTTGACTACGGAACTCTAAAAATACTGTTTACAGAAATGTTTTAAATACTTCTTGCGGTCATATTTCTTATTAGTCCGTATGAACAGAATCAAAACGAAAATTACTATCGAGCGATGAAGGAGTTTTGTGTTACCCCGAATTTAACGCGAGCGAAGCCGCGGGCAAAAGCTAGTCTATACATAAATATCAAATGTCACGTGTTGTTGAGCGTTCGCACTTCGGATGGGTTCAAACTTCAAACATCTCGAGTAATTGTTTCATCCGCCACCAATCAGCTTGCGAGATCCGCTCACACAGAGCATACAATAGTGTTATTCAGAAGCTATCTGTTATTTATAACATCGGACGTGGAAATAACACTAGTATTAAACGCATAACCAGAAACAAACCGACCGTTAATGCGATTCACCCTGTCTATTCAATTTGACGGCTTATGGATGAGAGCCGTGAAATATGGTAAAGGATTATACAGGCTTATAGCTTTCTCCACCGATACCGATTATAAAAATGCCAACCAATAAATCAATATTAACAAGCAAATCACACCCGGAGGCAAATGTATGAACACACGAGACAAAAGATACACAGATTACTGAATGCAATTGGCGCCAGAGTGAAATTGAACCGGAACATTGAAAAGAAATCGATACTCACCTACGATGTGGTTTAAGGCAATTTTGAAAGCTGATGTCTTATTTCACCGTACATATATTGGCTATAAAAGAATCATTTTATTGATACTGCACTGATTACAAGTATTTCCGACTCTGCGGTGCAGACAAACCGCATTGGTTTTTACGTACCATGTAACAAATATGATTATTGTATATTCCAAGAAAAATGCCAATACAATCATGATTGCTCAGATTGCACATAAAGTATACCTTACTCACGCAAACTTTCATATTGTAATGTCGTTTAATAAAAATCCAAAATTAGAATCCTACTTCCTTACTTGCTGACATACAGTGCAAGGTTAATGAGCGTTCTAAACATTTTAAGCATAGCACTAGTTTTAAAATAACAATGGTAATCAATAATCCATTTTATTCGTCGATCAAGCTCAGATTTACAATATTAAAATAAAAATCCTTAAATGCAGTTTAATTTATATGTCGCACATGCAAGTCACATGCCAAGTCGGCTAAGCCGGGTTATCGACTTAACGTCTTAGCAGTTAGTCACGTGGACGCGTCATAGATATTTTATTATTTACTATATTATATTAGATTTACTAGCTCTTAGTAAGAGTAGCATGAAACATTCAATATAAAATAATTTACCAGCGTATTGACACATGGTAAGCTTTTGAAATGCTAAGCGCAATAATTTTAAAAGTGACTTAAGTCAACCGTGAAGTATGACCCGGACTCGCAGCTTCGAATCAACAATATGTAATACTAGCTGTTTCCCGCGTACCTGGTTAATTTATAGCCTAAGTTACTCCTTGGTACATCAGCTGCCCGCCAGTGAAAGTCCCGTCAAAATCGGTCCAGCCGTTCCGGAGATTAGCGGGAACAAACAGACAGACAAAAATGGTAAAAAATGTAATTTCGGTATATGTACCGTGTATACATCCACATGCATTTAGAAAAAAGCGGTTATTTTAATATTACAAACAGACACTCCAATTTTATTTATGTGTACAGATGTATAAATAAAAGCTATTCATAACCCCACAGGTTGAAATTTTAGATGGTGCCAATCGTCATCTATCGCATAAGCAAAAGAGAAACTTTTCCAGTATTCTAGTACTTGAATGGTTTTATGACTAGCCTACTAAGATTTAACACAAAATGCGGAAAAATTAGGCAGCAAAAACGGTAAAAGTAACTGCGGACCAAAACCACGGGCGGTGTCCTGGTATAAAATATATATTCAATGTACACAATCTCCTACTTTCCAACAAAAAGTAAGCCGAGTCTTCAGATAAATAAAATATCAAACTCGAACATTAATGTAAAAAGCAACAAAATGTACGTCATTGATTCGAGAAATCGCCACATGATTTTGTCGAATCGTATCGAAAGCGATAAATTCATAATAATCAATTACGGAACTTCGAAACAATGATGTTGGGTAATACATATACATAATATTCTCCGTACACTGATATTATCGTCCGAATTGGCATTAGTGATCAAGTCGTGAACGTTAATGTACGCTCGTGAGCACATAATTAAGTTACGTTTGTTATAGGGAACCTTATGTAAGACAGCGAAAGTTTACGGGAGGCCTGTACAAATACATACCGCAGCAGAAAAATACTGTCAAGTTACATGTCAAGATATTCAAAATAAATTTTATGTCCAAAAATAAATTAACGATACAATATTATGACGTTTTTGTTTAATATTGCCACCATCGTTCCGGATAATTGTCACGAATTTGTCTTAAAATTTGCCTACTACGTCTTGTGAAGAAGTAGAGCGCGTCGCATTGGATACAAAATAAATAAAAAAATGCCTATTGCAGCGGCTGTCAATCTACCGATGTGCAGTTTTATTTTTACATTTTCTTGCTTTAGTATAACTTTCTGTGTAGAAAACACTTTCCATCAATTATTTGTCCAATGGAAAGTCTTTACGCACTACACGCGTTTTATTATTTAAATTATTTAGATCAGTATAAAACTATTAAACAAGAAATAAGCGCTTGACAAAATTGCGTGATAGGGTTCTGCAACATAAAATTTTATTCGAGGGAAAATAGCTTCAATAGAAACCGCAGAAGACAAATTTAATTTTTACGTTAATAAACTTTCGTTTTACTAAACACGAAAACTATCTGAAGTACTTAATGCGACTATTGCAATATCAGAAGTTATAACTATGTACTTTATTCCAAAAGAAATGATTGGAATAGTGAATATTTAAATGTTAAGTTGTAATTTGTACATTTATTTTCGAAGCACAAACGATTTCCATTAAAGAAGGAACTGTGCAAGTCTACCAAAGGAAACAAAAAACATCAATATGCGTATCATCGTCTTCACGCTAGTCATGGTGTGTCTACATGTTTAGGAATTTAGCGAAGCACTATATGACATGAAACTTATATCATATAAACAATAAAGTAAATATATTGTTTTCTGCTATCGCAAGATATTACGGATAACATTATTTTGATGACAATGTAGAATTTTACTCCGTAGTACGCAAAGATACTGCGCACTTTCATATACCTACGTTAAAAAGAAAGCCATCTAGTATGTCTTTTTGTGACAGAAATGATCCATTTCTAAATATGGAAACCGGGCATGACAATGGAAAGCTTTTGGTAAGTGAAGCCATAGCCAACCATAGCTCTATGGCGACGATAGCTGTCATTACTCGTGCTCTGCTGTCATAAATCTTCATTCGCCGTACAAGACAATGTCTTACGCCTTTGTTTCCTCATCCAGTCTCCAAACTTCGTACTTTCTTTAACAATAAGAATGCTACTTTCTTACATTACACAGTCTTGCAGGCAAACGCATTGACAGATAAATAGGTATACTACACAATTCGGCACGCGCACAGCTTTTCAATTTCATGCAGGCAACATAAAAGAACGTCTTTTTCACTCATAGTGCGAGTATCTATTGCAAAAAAGTTCGATGAATAAAGTGTAGTTTTGCTGTTTTATTTCGATTTCAAACTCCCACCCCAGTTTCGCGTGACACAAAAGGGTTGGTCTGCTCAGGGATTCGCTGGGCGAGGCTATGAAAACCGCGACCCACTCTTTGCCATAAATAGGTTAACGACGTGTCATGTCATGTCGGTTATTCCATAAAAAAACATGCAATCACCTCTGACACGAACTACGAAAATAATTAAAGATATTTATGAGCATCATTGTGCTAAATTTTTTGGAGTTGAACGACTTTCATAGGCAGTAAACGATGGTCTAAATATTTGCACATTTGGCTGTACTACCTACTTTTGTATTTACAAGTAGGTATAGTTACATGCATAAAAGTGAACTACTTTCCATTGTAAACATGCTTGGTAAACACGTCTCATAACTTTTACGGGTTAGAATTATCTGCAGTCATAACCAGTGGCAACCCTCATCATCTTGCTTCTGAACGCATAAGTATTAAAAAGTCTACTTAAACAGGTTATCATTAAGTTACATGTTATTCCACAGCTATGGACAAATAGTCCCTAGTTTCACTTTCGTTCACCATTCGAATTCTATATGCAACCACACACACTTGTTGCATATAAAGTATCAGACATAAGTGTAGGAAGGCACAAAGCAATGTGTATTATTTCAAAAACTTAATACACGGTTCGAAATGACAGGATATAAGTCAAGACCCAACATAATATTACTTGCGTTCACTACGATTAATATTAATAGCACTGTGTTAGATTAACATTGAGTGCTGTAGTGTAACCAGCTGACTTTGAATTATTTGAACAGAGAGAAATATTTCGTCTAAGGAACAATATTTATTGCATCAGGTCGCGAGTTTAATCAACAGAGGTATAGTAAACCAGACTGCTGCTGGCACTTAAGAGATTTCTCCATTAGACCGTTAGAACGCTAATTCCAAGAAACACAAACAGGAATGTCAACTTGAGTCTCGAAAGTTTTAACCGTAATAAAGTTCCAATATTCTCAACAACACACAAAGAAAACACTAATTAGTTGTAAATCAATCAATCGCCTGATCTTTATGGAAATAAAATAACAATGAAACAAGTATAAATTAGTAAACAAGTTGCCTCATGCTAAGAGGTGACCCGTGTTGAAATAAGAGGCAATGCAGAAATAGGACCAAAATGATTACATACGATATAATATAACAGAGACAAGTAATGATAAAATCGCGCCTTAACCTCTATAAAGTATCGCGTGCTATTTATCGTCGATTAACAATAGTGACAGCTGCGTCCTATTTAAGAACTGGTCACTACACAGTAGCATTTAAGTTGTTGCGGCGAAATGAAACCCCGACACCGGGCGACCGGACGCGATCGCCGATATCGCATTAGAAAACCGTTGTAGGTAGCCAGGTAGGTATACACCTCGATGCATATTGGATACACCAGTTAAGCTCCTAAGCACCCATCATGGTGGATAATTTGTTCAAGTCGAGATCAACTAGAATAAAAATAGAGCGATCTCGATGGAGATTTCTAGTGGAACTGGAGAGGCGGCATCGTTAATTGAGGTGATTGAAGGAAAAGTCGTATTAGTGTATTTATAGCACGATGCGATATTCTCGTTCAGAAGAAATAGCACTAAATGGATTACAATTAGCAATTTACTGAGACCGATGGTTCAATAAATACGGAACCTACCTTAGAAACTTAACCAGTATATTATGTGTGTCTATGAAAGGATGGTACCAAGGCGTAGGGTTCGTGGTAACTATAAATAGTTAGGCTTTTCATCACTCTCACGACAGCCAAATTACATCAGCATTTTAGTCGTTGCTTGGCGTATTTGAGAGTTACACTTTTGTCTTAATTTTACCAACCAAACTAGTACAGAACCAACTTCAATATATCACATATAGTTCGTTTTACACGTAGATACCAAAAGCTACATTCAACTTGCAATTTATAATCAAGGTTCAAAACCGAGCTTCATTATTATTCAAGTAACGTTGGTGTATTTGTTTAGGCTTCCATACATAATTACTCAGAGCCTAAACGTCTTACTGCGGTAACCAATTGGCCTGACAGATGAAGAGATTACGGCAATAAATTCTAGCTAACCAATCATTGCAACAACACATCGCTACCGAACATTAATTAGTTATCTATCTGTAAACTTATAAGCCAGGGTTTATTAAGCCCTGGAGGCTTAGTTGAGAGATAGATATGGCTCTTAAAGCACACGATTTATTACGTATTGATTACATACTCGTTGGTTTATAGTGAATAAACCCAATTACTTGGTGGTTTCAAGGTACTAACAATATTATGATCTAACTTTCTCCATAAAGATAAGTTGAGAAAAGCAGTTAAGAAAATCAGTGGACTGTAATGGATTTATTTCAGTACCAACAAGTTTGCTCTGCCTTAATTAGTTCACGAGAAGCAAGGTGGGTCCTCCTTATTTCAAGTTAGTAACTCGAGACACAAACGTAACGCAATAAAAGCAAGAAACCGCTTATTGCAAAATACTTTATGTAGAGTAAGGCTTTCATCCCGGTAGTCTCGATCTCAAAAATTTCGAGAGTCTCGACGATTTTGTTGTTTCCGAGACACGAGACTGCTACCTCCAGTTTTCGAGACTATCGAGATTTTTGAGACTACAGTAAAATAATAACCATTATTCAAAAATCTTCTAAACTGTCATTATTTTGTGAATCCACTTACGTGGCAACACTGCTAAGTAAAACTTGGGATAATGTGTGGAGATGCAACCTAAACTCGTTGGAAAATGTGCCTTGTCAATCCAGAAATAATGTTTCATAATTTTGTATTTTGGTTCTAGTTACGAAGGTTTTAATCTTTATTTTCAGCCCCAATCTTTTGCTATTAAATGTCATAGAAATTCATAATTTTCTTAGTGCTGAAGGTCGCTGATTGATTTGTGTACTCATAGGCAGCTGAGTGTACTTGAGGCAACTCGGATACAATTATGTATAGAAACCTTATCGAGAAAAGCAGTCGCTGAAAACAAAATTGGAACTTCTTCAACAAATGAAACTGGAGTTTGCTTTAGGCAACATATGTAAAATAAATGCATGTATCCATATATGGATAGTGTATTGCTCCATCTAATAATGTAAAAATATACAGCAGTTAAAATCCTTCGTCTTTTAAAGCAATTCATCTTACATAAAGATCGATATCAAATAAAAAATACACGAATTCATCATTAAATTAGATTACGGCTGTTAACAGTCAATCATTATGACCGATGTGTTTCAAATTACTGGAATGTTAGGAGCGATTAAATCTATAATAAACGATTGGCATCAGCATCAGTTACTCCTAGTAGTAAGTGACCGTCAGTAACGTCGATGAAAGATATAGCCGTAAGTGGATTACATAATGGTCATTATTCAACCCATTGTTGAATATACCACTTCTGCTATTCATTGTGACTATTCATTATAAATGTTATTGAATATCTACGGGCTATCGTCTCACCACTTATCGTATGCCATTGTCTTATCATTCCGATGTAGATTGTGAGAAAATGTAATGTATTTGATAAAGAAAATTGTAAAATGTTTGTCATCAAAACAGAACCATATCTATTGTAGTATATGTTAAATAGAAAGAAAACCATATTCAATTAAATTGAGATGTTTCGAAATACACATAATTATGCGCACATACATAAATATATGAATTTTTACATACGTTTTAATATTAAAGAAACAGAATTATCTCATGTTTAAAAGAATATTATACGTTGAAGTTAAAAAGGACTGTTTAATACCTTACCAATAGGTTTAATTTAGTAGTAGTTTCGTCGACATCATTATAGAACCAAAAGTACTTTGAACAATACTTTCAAAACAATAAACCAAATAATTGTCATCAATTATATTCAAACACGTTTCATATTCAGACTAGTATGTAAAAGGTACAATAGACCAAGGCTTTCTCTTCATAGTTGACACCGTAAACAATTATAATACAGTTACAACTATTATATTCTCATCGAAGTTTCAATGACATACCTACCTAGTATTAAACATTTCGAGAAAACGTACATTATGTTCTAAATGGTTGCCATGGTACCATGGTCTAATAGCCACAGGTATTGAAAAAATAGGTTGAAATGCCAGACTTTTGTTGACAATTAACTAATTGCCAAATTGATTTAATATCAAAAGTAGCATTTGAACCAATCCGGACCTAAAAATCGAATCTTGCGCAGTAGTTGATGCTTATACAAAAGGATCAACGTAGCGCTCATAGCGAGACTTGACTTGCTAACCGTAATAGGTCGGCAAAGTTAAGCAACGCTAGCACAGGTTGCCACTTAGCTGGGTGACCGCGTGTGGCATTTAATTCAGAGCGCTACCGTGCTTCGGAGGGCACGTAAAGCTGTCGGTCCCGGTTCTTGTTCCAGGACAAGAATCGTTAAGCTATGTCGGAGGCTTTCGGGCGGTCTGAAAAATTCTGACACCAGAGTTGGACAGTATGGACACACTCACACGAGAAAGAAAAATGATGAACTCCGGAGCAAGACAATTACCAATACCATTTTAGAATTTGTTGCAATGCTAGTCTTATATCGAGGAAGATAATACTTTAAAGCACTATTTCATTAGAACGTCACGGTGCGGTGGCACGGCCAGTCGCGCCACCGTCTAGAGCTACTGAGCGAGAAACACCAAATAAGCGCTTGAATTGATTTGGTCGCCCGCAACAGCTAGGTTGCGCCCTCAAGTGCCTTTTGAGTGCCGGAGGCCCTATCCCCTATTCCTTCTCCCTCATCCCACTCCTCATCCTATCCCTTTTCCTAACCCCAAGGGGCGGCAAAGCACTTGTTACTCCTGTGGTATTGCTTGTGGTAATTGCTTAACATCAGGCGATCCGTCTGCTCGTTTGCCGCCTATTACTATAAAAAAAAAAGTTGCTACCAGGCGAGATACCCTACATACATACAACTGTACACAGTGGCTCGATCAATGGCTAACGAAATGGGGCCCTTAGTTTCTCTACACATACTACGTGAACTTTCTTTTTGAAAACTATACTACTAAGCACAGAGCAAACTACTAAGTACGTTACTAGCAAATTAAGAGTCGACGATATATAATTATGAATACGTTTGGTTTCAGTTTTCTTTATTGGTAGCCCTAAGGCTATTATTATGCCATTCAACAGAGTCTCGTAAACCCACCAATTGTCTTTCACCGAGAACAGGTTTAGCTATCATGTTTAAAAGCAAATGACTTGTGACTAATGACTTCATCTAGAAATTACTATTAGATAGCCAAGTAATGCTTCCTGTTCAACTATTGTTAGCGATAAAACAATGGCATTTCTATTATATTTTGATATCAATACATATTTCTAATATAAATCATTTACATGAACGTAACAGGCACATTTTATTATATTAAAATGCTACAGTGGCCTTAGCAAAATGTTTTATTTAGTCTTTGTGCGTGGGTATGATCATATAACTAAATAGGCTAGACTTGTGGCTCGAGGTCAAAAAACACAAATGATATAGGTACACAGGCAACTTTCGTCACACAATATGAATGCCATATTAATATAGAATGTAGGTAGCGAGGTAATTATACAACGTAGTCATACAATGGCTCACAGAATATTTTATCCTTGAAGGGAAGATAGAGGCAGCAATACTAACAATATCAATGCTAAAGTGTGTTTGATTCTGCCTTTCTTCTTTCACGCTAAAACGTTACAATAATATAGATCGGCATAACACATAGGCTTACTTTTGCCGCGGCGGCCGACTGTGGTGATTCAGTCGAAATTCAGGCTGTACCTACATAAATACATAATAATATAATGATAATAATATATACTTTATTTTCGGATATTAAAATCCATAGTACACACAAATACTTAAACAACTTAACATCATTTAATGACGGGCGATGACTCGTCATCCAATGCCACATAATCTAGCTTCAATTTTAATTAAGCAGTTGGAGTTTACGCGCACCCGCCGCATAAGGGATGCCAGTCAGGTACAGCTGCTTCGGCAAATATTCCCGATGCGCTATAGAATCGCGGCTACCCCAACATCACCCTGAAGGCATTATTGAGACTCAATGTATTAATAAACAACAAATTTATAGCCCACTTTAATAGCGTAGCGACTTTCATCAAAACGAGACAAGGGCCTTTTATTACTCGAAGCGACATATAATACAAGTATGACCGGTCATTTGGACCGTTCTCCCACAAATTATAATGCACAGTATATGATTGTGGCAAATTAATTATGCGCCTCATACAGGCCTGTGTTCCAGTGGTAGCCACCAGTTACCAGTCAGCGGTTACCACTATTACCGGCGCCGGTGACAACGGTGACCGGCAACCGTGACGATACGGAAATGCGGGCCAGTGTTTAGAAAGCCGCTGCGTTATTTGCGCGTACTCATATGTGCACCAGTTTCATAGTTATACAGATAAGGTTGGCTGTGATTTATTGTTGGTGAATTGCACATCGATGTATGTATATTTTTATAAGCCTTATCATAAATAAAAAAATGCATGCATAAAATTCTTACGTTACAGACTGACTATTTTTTTCTTTTTTTTTTTAAATAAGACAACGCCCGCATTAGGACTAAATCCTGTGTCGCGGTGGACTTTACAAACATACAATTGACGGACACAATGAACACCCAGACTCGAAACAACAATTTGTGAATAACACAGTGTTGCCTCGTGTAGGGATCGAACCCACAACACGCGGCGCAGTGTCAAGCGGCGAGGCGGTCGCTTAAATCACTACGCCAACCGTGCAGTCAGACACTACTGACTGACATACAAGGCACAGCCAAAGCAATTAGGCGCAAGAAGCTTAAAGTTGACATGTACGTGTATGTTCCTTGGAGATCGTAGGGTTGCACTAACAAGGGATTTCCCAAAATTACCACGGGATTGGGAGAAACGATTAAATTTGAAAAATATGCGGGCGTAGCTACGGGCTTCGTCTATTTTGTGTTATAAATCGCTAATACTGGCATTTTATGTTTGTGCAAAGGTATGGATTCATGATAGCAGTGCAACGAGAGGTATTAAAAACCACGCGACCTCTAGAAAGCGAACAAGAAATGCGACCCAACCAATCAATTATTTAAGTCCCAAAGAATTGTATAGTTAGAAATCCATAAGTATTTTTTATTCTTCCGTCTACCGTGTCCCTAGTCCCTACGTAAATACAGTTGTAGGCCGATGCATGTAATTTCAAAGAAAGACAAATTATATCCGCGCCGTTAGTTTCATTAGCTTATATTAATATTCTCCATTTAGTAACGGCAATGAATTATTATTTAATAGTATGTTAATAAGCAGCTATTTCAAAGCTAAGTAATAATGTTTTCAGCGCGGTCTGCCCTTGCCGACATAATATCGATGTACGGTTTCATCGTATGAGCAAGCCCGACAAGTGGCGAGTTAGAAATTGTACCTTGTTATGCAAACTAGATGGTTTATAAAATCAATGGAGTTAATACACAAACGCAACATTATATCATGTGTTTCCGGCCAATGGTAGAAGATCTAGGTAAGTATTTAATTATGTAGTGCAGCGTAACACTAAATAGTAGGCTTATTACATCCTTTCAAGTCTCCATAACAGAAAGAGCAAAAATATGAATGAATCAATGAAGAAAATATAAAATAACTGCCAGAACTGGATAAGAATCCAATATCACGTATCATCATTCCAGCCTCCCCTCATTAAGGCTTTTACGATGAAAGAGTGAGTCATAAATAATTTCATATCTATGGTAAAATACTTTATGAATACTTAGATGATGGCTGGGGACATACCGTGATCAGAGCTGGCGTGACCCATCCGAAACATCGAGGCTTACAGAAGGTATTTTACCTTTATTTTTCTAGTAGCTGCATCAATCCTAAAAGCCCCAAAAACAGTAATAGTTTTGGTTACAGTATCTATACCAAGTGTGCAAATTCCTGACTCAACTAAAAGGCACTTAGCAAATTGTCTTCAGTGTGCACGTGAGGTCATTCACGATGGTCAAGTGAAAAAAGTGCATTTAGAAATTGGTTCACTTTTATTGACTACACATTACAGGCTTGTTTTACTTAGAAACCTTCGACACACCTATGGCTGACTAGCGATTAGATTAGTTGGCATACTTTATAGTGTTTAATGTCCGTTTCCTATATTCTATCTATCAATGGATTTGGCTACTAGAGATAGAATTCGACATATTTTGTATGGAGGCTTGTGTCAAAAATATATGTCTAGTACCAGATCCATCGATATACATATATATATATTACTAGCTGACCCGGCAAACGTTGTTTTGCAAAATTTTTTTTTTTTTTTTGAAAAATAGATGTTGGCCTATTCTCATAGATACCGGATAAGCACAAAAAATTTCATCAAAATCGGTCAAGCCGTTTCGGAGGAGTATGGGAACGAAAACTGTGACACGAGAATTTTATATATTAGATTTATAGTCTCACACCTGTATCCCCGAAGGGGTAGGCAGAGGTGTAAATATTACACCCAGATTTCGCCATAAATTTTTAGGTCCCACGTAATACAGTGCGAGCCTATTGCTGTTACCGGGCACATCACCAGACTCCGGGCTGCTACTGAGTATTCGGAAAAACCCAGTAACACTTGCCCGACCCGAGAATCGAACCCGGGACCACCGATCAGCAGTCGCATACGCTATCCACTGGACCACGGAGGCAGGCAATAGATATAATGTAACAGAAACGGGCGTAAATTAGACTAGTATTACTTAGTCTAGAACAAACTGATTAATTCAAATGAACAAACCTATGAGATAAAAGGTGGATTGCTTTTTTTCAGCTTAAGAGTCTGAAGGCCACATAATAATCATTAGAATAAGCAGAGATTAAACACCCACATATACCTGACTAAGCGATTATTTAAAATACACGACTCATTTTAAAAAGTATAAATATATTATAACATTATGTAATACTTTCTTTCAAGTTTTCCTCAAGTTCTTTATAAAGGTTATACAAATTTCACTTGATAATTTAAAAGCTTTTCCAACAATTCTTTGACCTTTATCTAAACCTTTGAGCGTCGGATTACGACTATTATACGTTCGTATTATGAACGTCGAAATGAACTAAAATTGTAACAAAAAGTTGCAAAGAGTTTTTGCTAATAGTGCTAAAGTAAATGCAGCTGTGAAATACGACGTCGTAACTTAAACATTGCACTTACCTCATCATTTCTATGACCACGTTGAAAATGAATTTCTAAACAGCTCGTTGACTATCAATCTTTATCTACTAAATATTTTGACCTAAGCGGGGGTCAAAACTTTATTGAACAGACTTACTTCACTGTCAGTATAATCTATTAGCAGTTCGGAAATGTAATCGGAGAAAGTAACTAATTACCACCGTAAAGCCAATAGTCAAGCAGACTCGCAAGCTATATATGACTGGCAAAGCTTTCATCTTTGTGTTAGATATGGTCTGTAATGAGTGTGCACTGTACCAGAAATGAGGAATCGATTACACACCAATCAGTACAAACTAGAATCGATGTTTTGAATCGGTATTAAACGCAACAATTCACCGTTTTGTGGTTAGAAATCTATATCTAAAATGAGTGCTATATACAGGAAAAATAATATTAAACACTCTTTCCATTGTTGCATTAGTAATGACAGTGATTAAGTGTTTAAGATCTGTAATCGGTCTCAACTCGACTGCAACTCGTTTCGCGATTTAATGACGTGATTGGTAGGAATAAATTGAAGAACACCAAAAAAAGTATATTTAGACAACGCACAAGACGCCTACATTATTATATGGTCACAGTACGATACAATATATAAGTACCTGTATATATATATTATTTTCAATTTACCAATAAATAATTATCCATTGTCGTATTGAATGGCTGTTGATGAGTTTGCATCACAGAATAACTGATAGATATCATGCATTGTACTAAGTATGAAATACCAATTGCGATATCAGATAGACAAAGATTGACATCTGATTAGATGAAAGAGCTGTCTTAAATCTCCAGACTATTAAAATGTTACGCAAATTGAACATTACGTTTTAATAGAAATTCTTCCATCTTCACAGAGCTTCTGGTATCGATGTAACGCGAAATTAGTTGATGTAATCGAAATAAGGTAAAAAAGCGATCGGACTAGAACGAAAGAATGACGCAAGCCGAATGGATGATGGTATGTCACAGGCACCAGCACACTTTACGCACGTCAGCGTGTCGTGACAGAACTGTCAGCAATCGCATATTTATTAAAACTGCTTTCCTGTCTTTAGTTTTTCTGCGATTCAAATTAAGTGCCTTTCAATGGATATTGACGGATTAGTGTTTTTTGCAGCGATTAACTACGCAATGGTGACTTCTAACGGTTTATGCAGCAGTTACAAGAAAGGCGAGTTACTTTATAAAAATGCGAAAACAAAATAGTTTGTCTATAGCGAGCACAGAGGTACATGAGATAATGTATCCGATTAGCTTACCCGTGCAATGTTCTCGCTAAGTGCACCACTACACATTATCTATAACATGACATTATACCACGCACCGTATTCCTCACTTTCATTTTTTGGAACAAGAGTCTTTTCATCGTGCTCCTTTCACGATACACTATTAATAGTATTAATAATACACATTTTATGGTACATAAAAGGAACAATGGTAAGCGTGGAGGTCGCGAGCCAGCAAATATTTCGCAAGTCTGAAACGAACTGGCTGACAGAGCCGAACACTGAATATTGCCAACTAGGTAGATAGGTTTTGCCTCCAACACGCGATCGGTGGTTACGTACCTTATACAATGCTAATATCGAGTGTACACGAAACAATATCTTAAGACTACGATCATTGCGACGTCTAAGCGCTATTAAGTTTTGGGTATTAAATTTTGGTAGACTTGGACTAGAAGTCTAGAAACTAAATTATGAAGAATGCGTAAATCATTCTTGTAACTTTTCTGTGTATAAATTGGCATAAAATATATACAATTTTTGAAATTTTGTTTTAAGCCAACTAGTTTTTCATTCATTTTGAAGATTGAAATACAGAATATGTCACTAAAACCGTGTGAGAGTGCAGTCTGTGGTACCGAGGCACAAACACCAACTATGGTATTGAGGGGAAGGTTCACGCGAGCGAGTCGTCGGCGGCACCGCGCCACCGCGGCACCTGGCACCGACAGCAGCACAACATGCGACCTTAGACGATATAAAAAAAAAACATTTTATCTTTATTATAGTTTCAAACTTGACGCACACCACTTTTGTTTTTACTTTTATCATCGCCAGAAAAAATAATCAGTAATAGAAAACCACAAGAGATGTTTATGTCGCATTGATAAGAAAGAAAAATCAATTGCATCTTAATGAAATTGTTAGGCGGTGCGATTGTACTGAAGGTTAAATTAATATTCCAAATTAAAATATTGTTGCACATGAGAAGTCTAAACATTGTTAACGAACACTGTCACAAAGAGGATCCATTAAAAGGCCATTATTTCTTCAATTTAAAATTGTACAGTAAATCATCGTGTCAATAGCTTGCAAGTTTCTTTATAAATACAGGTAAGCTCCGAAATAAGTGGCTCCTTGCAACACAGCGACAGCTGCGCGTAGCAGATGCTTCAAGTTCTTTATACAGCCTCATGCATCCTTATGTAAATAAGTCATTTACTCAGAGCAAGCCACCGCTACGTACATGGGCATGGGTATATACCAACGCATCGCACAGGTGGAAGCGTGGGATTAAAAAGTTAATATTACTGCATTTAATAAATACACCAGAGGCGTATTTCGCGCAAATTAAATTGTGTCAGCTGCTTGGCCCACATCGCATTGTCTCGCCGTGGGATAAAGATACTATTATTGTTCATCGGCAAACTGTTGGTAAAATAGAAAATTGTGAACAATGGCGTGTTATTTTTTACTTCCCGCACCGAAGCACTCGGAACAAGACGGAGAATAACGTTTTACGTACGTAAGAGCATGCGACTAACTATGATCTGCAATTTTAGTTCAGCATACACTTTCACGACGCAAACGACTTCAGAATACACAAAAATAATCTCTAATTAAAATGTTTACAAAACGCTTTCGTGTTTAAAGCCAAAGTAACAGTTGTAAATATAAAGTTTCACTCAGCTTTCGTGCCTCACGTGGTTACATCCGTGTATGCATGCAAGAGTACAATAACGCATGCGAGATAGTCATCCAGAAACCCTAACGTTCATACTTGATTGTTTGGATAACTTCGTATTTCGTTGTTATCTTAGCAAGCGGTCATAGTATATCTGCAATAACTCTACATAAAACATACGCAGTAAAGGTACGTCATGAAGAAATCTTACGGAATCTGGCAGTTAATGTGGAGACGTATATAGCTCGTTTCGTTAAAACAAGTTTTACGTAGGCATTTCATTCAAATATTCAAGTTGCATATTTGGTAAGCATATGAACTCGTAGTTACAACATATATTACTTTGATGTGTTTAATGTAGCGAGTCAGCCTCTTACTGGTTTTGAAGGTAGTACATATAAATACATCAGGTATTTTTATATGTAAGCATGTAATGTGAGTGTATGCTATGTCTTTGTATAAAAACCGTGTCAGCATGTTTTGATGAAGCGTATTTTAATGTCTCAATAACCTTATTTTATTTCGTTATAATAAAATATATTAACCAGCTTTTGTGCGAATTATGTATTTCGTAAAAGAATTCTGAAATATTTTTGAGATGCGGCATCAGATGGTTTTACTGCATGACTTAATGATGTACCTACTAATACTAATCCCATATTAGTAGGTACTCCTATATACCTACCTATACTATATATATGTTATACCATACATCACAGCGTATAGGGTAGGTACCTACTATTCGTCTATTGTTACTATTGATTGATATTATAGAAGTACAATTCTATATGCTTTTAATATAAAACTTAGCCTATACAGAACTTGTCTCTTTTCAATTTTGTCTTTATTGCTACTGTACTGGCATTGAAAAAACAACCGGTTTATTTTCCTGTGATAAGATGTAATAAGATAACGATAAAGGTTTTTGCGCAACTCGCAAAGAAATATAAGGTTATGCCTTGCAGTCGACCGCACCAATAAAAATTGCTTGCATTTTATATGCTATTATAAATTGTTGTAACGAACGAAAAATCCTAATTCAAATTCAATTCAGTTGCTGAGAACTACGTTAAAAGTAAAAATTGTTTGCCCTGTTTTTTAGCTTAGTTTCATAGAAATAAATTTAGGGCTAGTTACGTTGCACAAGCTATCAACCGCTACTGAAGCCAATCCTGGATATAGAACCAGGGGCCCAATTCTACTAAATAAATATAGTTTTGATATCATGTCAGTGTCATACTTACGTCACAAAAAGCGTATTCTTCTTAATAATTATTCGATAATTGAACGAAGTTGTAACGAGATCGTAAATTGAAACAAGTGTCAAAATATGTGTCAACGACGAACTGTTTATTTCAAATTAGACGATAATGACATTAGGCTATCAGAATACCGCTTCTGAGTCCATTTAAAATATAATATCAATGTCATACAAAATAGGAGAATTGGCCTCCGGGTCTCGCTATCACCGGCACTGAACTGACATGCAAAATTAGAAAGCATGCGAAAGTGAAAAACTAAAAAGATGCAGTAAGGTTATCAATACCCATATATACCCGATACAAACAAAGAGCAAGACAATTTTGTCAAAACATCCACGAACATATCGAGAAATAGAACGTCAGACCAGTGACCACCTGCAGGGAAATCGGTAGTTAGTCACTCACTAGTGCTTTATTTATGATAATCAAGTTTATTAGTTTAATCTAACATAAATAACAAATAACACGACCGCTATTCGTCCTTAGTTCCACGCAAATTGTAACCATCTAAAGCCGCATGAAATTAGATTTTTTAGGTTTCATGTTGGTCGCAACGTGTGCTCTACACGTGATCTAGAATTAGTATTTACAAAAACCTGAAAATCAAAACAATGCTGACAACATTACTGTGTAGCTGCGTAGGTAGATCTTATTAAGTTTAAAGTAGTTATGTCTAATGACTCAATTATATTATTACAATTTTGTTGGTAGATAACTGGTTAAGAAGTTTAAGGTAGGTGCGTTCGGTACGCCAAAGGTCCAAGCTCTAAGATATTTGAAACAGAAGGTATTTCGTCGAATTTGAGTGTCTTTTTATTAGCTTACGCGAGAACCATTGAAATATTATATGATCTAGTGATGTTACATATACGTGAAGATGTGTAACATCTAACATCCGCGTAAATGGTCGCAGTAAAAACTTGTTTACTAAAAATTTTAACTACAATTAACAGGTTTTTATCACGTGCTCATTAGCTCGCAACATACTTAAACTACATATTCATCCCGACGTTGCGGCTGTTTTAGCTGTCATTGTCACTTGAAGGCTGGTATAGATACATTCGATTAAATAAATCGGGCAAGTGCGAGTCGGACTCGCGCACGAAGGGTTCCGTACCATCATCTATAAAAGAAAATCACATTTGTTGTATGTATACTTAAATAATTTTTAAGTTTCTACCTGTTTATTAAGATCGAGTAACAAATTGCTTAAAAATTACGTTTGTTGTATGGGAGCCCCCCTTTATTATTTACTTTTTTTTAATTTAATTATTTATTTTGAAAGGTAATATACAACTACATATTCTGTGAAAATTAAAAGCGTCTACCTGTTACAGTTAGTAATTTTGACCAAAAAAATACCAATTTTTGTGTCCCATACAAAAAACGTGTCTTTTGTAATTAATATTTTCCTCCTTAATATTTTCATTTATTTTATTTTTAGTATTTTTTGTTAAAGCGGCAACCAAAATACATAATTTGTGAAAATTTCAGCTTTCTAGCTATCACGGTTTATGAGATACAGCCTGGTGACAGACAGACAGACAGCGGAGGCTTAGTAATAGGGTTCCGATTTTTACCTTTTAGGTACGGAACCCTAAAAAGTGTGACTGTTGCCATCCTTCGGTTTCAACGGAGACTCCATTTTATTCTCAAAACACACTGGTCTCTGCAGACCCGGTGCTGAATGAGTAGCATCGTCACTGGACCATGCTAAAATAATTCATATTGCTTTGGTTGCAAAACAGATAAAAGCGCTTTGACCACAGATGAAATAAAGAGTCAAGAATTCACAACAGACCAAAGATCACCAAAGATCAGTTCGCATACAAGACCGAAACAATATTTACAAATAGGTACTAATTACAAACAGCATTGTTCAATACTAACAAACTTTATTTATGTTTCAGTAACAATTACAATAATAAACCTTCATGATAATAATTATCATCTATAATGAGAACTACCTATACATAAATAATTTAAATTAAATTTATATTGTATAGCCACAAACTGCATCAAGTAACTACCAAAAGGTAAATTTAGTAACGGTTTAGTAAACGTATATACGGTTAAACTAATTTTATATAGACTGGGTGTTCTCGAATAATCTTGAACTAAAATCATTCGTGATGGGAATAGGAATAGCATGGGAATCAGGTACGATAAAATCAATTTCCGAATAGGCTCTAGTCAACTTGGTTATTTTGAGTTTCGGCCTGATTTACTCTGTATACGTCGTTCTAGATTTTTGGCATGTTGTTAATACGAGGCGTTATCGTTACATATCGTATTTGTTTCCTTACTCTTCGGTTATTTGCATTTAGTTCACATTTCATAGTAGGTCACATTCTATGGATATGATCAGAAATATATGTGTAATCAGAAATACGCTTTCTCTTGCTCAAAGAGGCAAGAGACAGAGTCATTTTTCATATCTAACATCCCTGTTAGATATGAAAAATGCTACCTGGTATTCGAGGCAAACTATTTGTTTTGATATTTAGAATTGGTATGGCCAGTGTCTAACAAAAACTATCTAGCCACAGTTTCTGTACAAAAAGCAGCGGTAGCCGAAAGCCAACAGGCGGCCATGTAGATTGCACCAATGGAGTCAAATGTCTTTGGGTTATGGAGGTCAGACGGAAGTCGCTTTGGAATAGGCTGGTACTTCGTTAAAGTCTTGGATGCAACCGGGATAACGCTAGAACTATTTGTAATAGAATAAGAGCTTACTTCAATCGGTCTACATCATTTACAGGATATAATAAATTACCCGGTTGCTAAAATGGAATCCTTATCAAAACTGAAACTTATGGAGCCTGTAAACGACGATACTAATCGGGTTAATCGGAAAATATAACCGAATCATATAAATATTTTAAGACTCACGATGGTATTGATATTATTGATAGAACATTAAAGCTCCGCCGCCAAATTGGGCATAAGTATAGCATATCATTATTTAGGTCATATAAACAGATGTTTTATGATCCATCGCTGCGTCATTCATCAGAGTTATACATAGGCATATCAACAAAACACAGCTCAACAGTTACGCAGTTTTTGCTTGTAACTTTTGTGTATCAACATTACACGAAATATGGTCTGATTTCTGGGGGCCTACTCTCTTTCTCTGAAACGAAACTTCGCAAACGAACGAAATTTAAACGTTGTTTCGTTATTGACCCTACTCTATTTCGTTTTCGGACACGGACACGAAGTTCGGATCCATAGACAATTTTCGTGAACGAATTGTGAACGAATATACTGAACAATAATGTGTGGGTCTTTTATGATGTCCTATAAAGTAAATTACGGTTTTTACTTTAACTTAAAAGTTATAAACTATTTTGCGTTATTTTTTAATTTTACATTTAACACTGTTTTATTAAATATTTCTTGTAATATTCATGCAGAAATAAATATATATACGGATTAAAATGCTATTTTCGGCAAAATTCACCGAAACACTATAAAACACCTTTTCACGGTCATTGTTAACCGACTAAATTGAAGAGTACTATTTCATGCCAGCGATGGGTAGTAACTTATAACAACCAAAATAATCTGTATATTCACACAATCTAACCCATATCAACAATGTCAATTGTCAACACATGATTTTTTGTTTGAATTCTTCAAAAAGTTTTTTGAAGTTTGTTTCTCAAGTATTGGGTTAATAAATCATGTTTTCAAGTGCTTTTTTACACACTTCGCAATCGCGGTACACATTCCGTCAGAAAGTTATAATGCAGTCTGCATTTTGGGTCTCCACAAGTTTTGTTTTGGATCTAAAACTTGGTAAGTAAATATCATAAATGTACTACCTATTTGCTTTTTCATTAAAAATATCGCCACTTATTGTTGATTTACATAAACTTCATATCATTTCACTTTCAAATGGCTCCACATACGAGTTCCGCTACTCCCGAGCAAATCGACACCCTTCTCAATTTCTTGGACGAGCATAGGGATCTAGCCCGCGGGAGATTGAGGAGTGTCGAAGGAAATGCCTGGGCAAAGAGGTTGTGGGATGAATTGTGCAATATGCTCAATTCCATGGGTGGTTGCACAAAAACGGTTCAGCAGTGGCAAAAGGTACCTAGTGTTTCATTAATTAATTAGTGACCCCCTCGCCGGTACGGGTGCAATGTATACATACAAACCTTCCTCTTGAACTATTGCTGAAAACTGCATTAATCCATTCCATAGTTTAAAAGATCTAAGCGTACAGACAGCAGGAGTGATTTTGTTTTATACTATGTGAAGATAACATAGGTGATAATATAAAGACATGACAATCTCATGCTTGTTTTAATGTTTGCAGGTGTGGTTTGATAGAAAACATTTAGCCAAGAAAGCTGCTGCTGATTCTCGGAGGTCAGCTTTAGCAACTGGAGGTGGTCCATCGACGGCACCCCCACTCTCCCATTGGCAGTTAAAGATTCTTTCTATAATGGGAGAGAGATTTGGTGAACGCCAAACTGGAGCCAGAGTGTCAGCCTTCAGTGAGGTAATATTTCTTTGCATTTTCAATTACTCATAATCTTAGATGTATACATATTTATTTCAATTATAATTGTTTTTATTATTAAACAAGTTTAAAGTCATCTAATTTCATTTTATAATTCTAATTAGTATTAATCTGTTTTATTTTCAGACCAATGAACCAATTCCATCCACCTCCAGTCACACAAGTCAACCTCCGAGCTTTTCACAGCCTCTTGATTCGCACGAGGTAGTTGTGGAACCCAGCCAAGAAGACAGACAGCTCTCAGAACCTGCGAGTCAACCAACAGTTTGTAAGTATTTGTTTCTGTGGTATTTTCAGTAATGCTATAATATATTTTTAGTAACCAGATAGAACATTATTTTGTGAGTCTATTTGACTGAAATATAGACAAAAAGATTAAACTTAGCATTGAATGATACATAACTACTTAATATTGCAGAAAAACAATTCATTAATTGTTTACTGCAGAGAAATGCGTTAGCTTGTAAGTTATATCTATCTTGTGTGATAAATGTAAAGAATATATGAGATTAAAACAATATATTATCACTTAGTCCTTAATGTTATTTCTATATTTAGTAAAATGTGCCTATTTTCTGTGTTCGGCCATTTTTTTAATTGTCAGTACCCATTTAAATTAGAATGTTATTTTTCAGCCTCACAACCTACACGTCCTAGAAGGAGAGATTCTGCTTCTGCCTCTGATGTCAGAAGCAGATTATATCAATATGAAGAGGGGCGTGTAGAGAGAGAAATGGTCCGGGACACCGAGCTCGCAGGCATCAACACCGAGCTCGCAGGCATCAGAGCTGCCCTGGTGCAGTTGTGTAATCTTATACAACATTTATACAATAGGAATTAAGATTAGTTTATTATATTAGATTAATTGTTGCCCTTCTTTTTGATATTTTGTTTCATGATAGAGTTAAAGTAAATAAAACATTATTAGAAGTTAAACAATACATTTTATTCTTTTATTCAATGTCAAAGTCAAAATCCTTTATTCATTTGGGTCACAAACATTTTGTAAGGTGCTGCAACTGTTACACCTTCTATATCACTTGTATTTATTTACTGTACATAATAATAGTCAAGCATAATTCTTAATTTTGATTTTCACTTAGTTAGCCTCCTCAGAATAGACATGGTAAAACAGGAGCATCCACTCATATTGCAATTGTTAGACCTTCTGAGCATGAAGAACAATATTTTAATCGAAAACATTTTCATTCGATTAACACCCAAGTTGTAAGTATATAGTATATATAAAAAATATTAATGATTTATTGTGACATTTACCGTTGTAAATTCTCATTAATCTCTCTATACTTAACTTACTTCTTATGTATGTTTCATTGAATGACATTATTTTCCAGATATGTGACAGTGATTGCTATATAAATAATTAAACTTGATACATACTGCCGCTTAATAAGATTCCTTTCATTTATATTTTGCGGGAATTTTATGTACTTCCTTAGTATATGGGATGCATTGAGGGCATTTGTGACCTCCTGCAAACAACGAGAAACAGTCTGTTGTGCCATGGGCCCGTCCATATTTTGCCCCACAGACCCTTGGTAATTACCTCGGGCATAAAAATTCAAGGCCGTAAGGATCTGAAAAAGATGAGGATTGTGAACAGTGAAATGCTTCAATCTATTGAAGAGAATGATAATAAAAAATATACACAACCTTAACTGTAGGTTCGATTCCATGACGCCTTGCCTTTGGAGGTAATAAAGGCACTATTTCCTGGCACAACTCCTCGAATAATTGCCGACTGAGTCTGTAATTTCCTACAAACTCTAAGTCGGGAATTTGACTAATAATAAATTGATTGCGCAGGCGACGCCGGTTCCGTCTACGCTCTAAACGTTCTTCACGTAGAGCAACCTCGATTAAGAGCATTCTTGTAGCCATTTTGTAAATATAAAACCTAAATCAACACTAACGAAAATCAAAAGGTAACACTTTTGGTTTCGTCAATTTGAGGTTAAAATTTCGAACAATCATCTGTCAAATTGAAATTTTCGTTCGCAACAATAACGAATTAGAGTAGGTTTAGAAAATTTAAATGTCAAACAATGTTCGTTCGAACGAAACTTCGTTGAAACTTCGGAACGAATAGAACCGTGGTAGGAAACACGCGAAATTCGATCGAAACTTCGTTTTTCGTTGAAAAAGAGTAGACCCCCTGGTCTAGAAACAGTAGAAAACCTGAGTTTAATAGCCGAGCAGTGAGAGTTCAGGCTTGTTTATGATGTCAAATATGGATTGCACAAAGTCAGTTTAAACGCCCGTGATATTATGACAAATAAAAAAATACGCTTCATAAAGACCTTTTAATTGGATATAGCTAAATAAGCAGTTGATACACAGGAAACCCCGTTAAGGAATTGAAATTCCAATAATTACCACAAACAACATTGTAAAAGGTTGGAGATATAGGTATATGATAATAAAACACCTAAGCCTTATAACATTTATCATTATAGAAGCTCACGAATTTGGCAAGAGCGGCTTCCAGCAGGTACTTAAATGTGATAAATTACACCTTCTTGGTCGGATGCGAATTGCTGTGCCCAGGTCCGGTATTTCCGCTTTTTAGTTAGATTATGTTCCAAATATAATAACTAGAGAAAACAAATATACCTACTTTCAGTCTCGAGGATTACTCAATGACGCAATAGGATTTTTCAAGGTAGTAGAGCCTTGCTGATTTCAGCATGAATGGGCCGGCTCGACCGGGGAAGTACTACCCTCTCACAGAAAATCGACGTAAAGTAACAGTACCTAAACTGTTGCGTTTCGTTCGGTGAGTGAGAGTGCCGGAGGCCCTATCCCTTCTCCCTGATCCCACTCCTCATCCTATCCCTTTTCCCAACCCCAAGGGGCGGCAACGCACTTGTGACTCCTGTGGTGTTGCTTGTGTCCATGGGCGGCGGTAATTGCTTATGCTTACCATCAGGCAATCCGTCTGCTCGTTTGCCGCCTATTACCATAAAAAAAAGGAATGGGTTCCAAAATAACCGAGCATATGGGCTAGATTGTAGCGAAGATTTGTGCTGGCTATGGTGGAGATGTGCACTGATTAGACTGACTTGCAAGGTAACGCCTATATTTACTTGCACCGTGGCACAGCTTAATCTCAACATGAAACAAGCTCGAATCTCCGCTTCCATTACGCTATGCAATCAGATAGGCATCCACTGAACCTACATGGTGACGAGATGAGTGAATAACGTCATTCTACAGATTTTTTAAAACACATCACCTTTCTCCTTCCCGCGTTGGTGGAGTCCTTGGCTTAATCGAGTAAGAAAGCACGGACACCAATATACTTGCTCGTAAAATTCAACTACTTACAGTAGTTCAAAACATCCCAGTTCCGTTACGGCACTTTTAAGTACCGAAATATTGGATAGTGGAATTAGGGAAATGTAGGTACAACTTAAAAATAACATACTTTAATATTTTAATATCATCTAAGCACTATCCCATCAGGTTTTTAGTCTAAGCAGATGTGACAGAATATTAGCTTGAGATAAGACACTTCAGTGTAAGCAATTCTTTATAGATACAGAGAACTGCCAAGCTAGTGTGCAATAAGACTCAAATTAATGATATGTAAACTGACACCACCTTCAAGATTAAATAAACATGGTAATATTTGCACCATCAAGTGCCAGTTTTAAGTTACAGATGAATTGTTGATGCAAATATTTGAGAAGTTATTTGAATCAACATTTTAGACTGTGCTATTTTTGCATATTATATCATTCACATGCAGTTTTGCAACCAAATGGAAAATCTATACTAGAGATGTAAAGAACTCGAGTCTTTGAGTCTTAATTCGATAGACTCGGCTCAATTTTACAAGACTCGGTGTACTAACAAAACTCAGAGCCTTGAGTCGAGCCGAGCTCCAGTCCTTTCTCGAAAACTCGAGCGCCAAAATAGAACTCGTATTTCAAAAAGAGCTCGCGTCTTAAAAAGAACTCGAGTCTTAAAAAGAGCTCGAGCGTATCGAGTCTTGAGCGTATCAAGGTTGATCCTATATTATATTCTTATATATATACTAGAGGAGGCCAGCAGCTACGCCTGCAATTTTTTTTTTTATTTAACCGTTTTGGCCGATCCCGTGGGTATATCGGGAAATCCCTTCTTAGTGCACCCCTACGGTCCACAAGGAACATACATACCAAATTTCAGCTTCCTGCGCCCAACAGTTTCGGCTGTAGCGTGTCTGTCAGTCAGTCAGTAACGCAAGGATTTTATATACTAAGATTATATTTTTACTTCTATATTATTATTATTCTATACTTATTATATTCTTCCTATATTATATTCCGATATTATTTTTATTCCGACTTATATTTTATTCCCTGTTTATTTATAAAGGAACTCCAAATGGAAAAGAACTTGAGCGCGACTCGTCGCGTAAAACGACTCGAGCTCGAATCAAGACCTGAGCGCCATGTTGCGCTCGAGTCTTTAAGTAAACTTAAGTGTTCTAGTCTGGGGGCCTTGTTGAGCCTAAAATTTAGGACTCAAAAGTCTCGAGTTCTTTACATCTCTAATGTATACACAATTTATTATGTATGTATATGTATAGCTAAATAAATGTACTTACTCTATTCATCAAACATCTTACTAGTATTAAAACATACAAACGTTTTTATAAGGATGGGTGAATGTATAGATAGTACTGAACAGATTAAGAAAAATAGCACATAGGCTACTTGCAGAAACTGGTATAATACAGAGCTGAAATTACTAGAAGATACTAAATAGAGATTTTGTACTTCCTACTCTTAACTAACTTGCTCTAGAAAATGACAACAAATTCCACTAAAATAAATGTTATCTTAATTTTTCATAGAGGACACGCCCCAATAAACCAATTACATAAGTATGAACACTTGTCAATTGTAAAAGCATCAATTCAATTCCAAAATAGAGCAGTTTTATTAGTCTATCCTGCCGAGATACACCTAATAGCAAAATTGAATTTGGGGCAACAGCTGGCTAGGCTTGAAGCAGCATCATAGCATCATACATACATATACATAGACTCACGCCTGTTTCCCGGAGTGGTAGGCTCAGACTATGGAATGCCATATGCAACAATCCTTACATCTCTCTCTTGCTTCATTCACTCCCATCAAATTCCTCATGCATGCCCTTCTGTTCAGGGTACTTCTAACCTGTCCTGTTTTTAGGATGTCTCCAATCTGGTCAGAGAACATCCACTTAGGTCTTCCCCTTCGTCCTGTCCCATTCACACTTGCCTTATATATCTGCTTGGTAAGTTTTTCGTCATCCATTCTCTCCACATGCCCAACCAAATATTAATATATAATATAAATATTATTATTCTTATTAACCAAAAGTTTAAATTCCTATATCACACAATCTGGCTACATGTAGTTAAACTCGAAGATAAGGCAGATACTACTTATTCAGTTAACTAATAAGTGGTTAGCATAACTCACAGAGTGTGTCACTCAAAAAATGAATAAATGCTACTAGTAATTCAGTGGTTAAAGCACACACCTGAATTTTGAACTTGATAGATGACAATCAAGAAGATATACTACAATCAAATGTAAACAGCTTTACAGTAGTCTAAATAGATTAAAACCTTATGTCAGTACAAAAGAATTGCATTGCAAAATAGCAAAAGTTTTGAATATCTTTCTCAGTTGTATACATTTCAAATAAGTGAAATTTTAAGACTGACCTTCCAACAGAAGGTTTATTATGAATCCGGAATTACCAAAGGTTAAACACACTGTGACATAGTCAAGTGTACAATGTTGACAAATAATGAATGCATACAAAAATAAAGCAAGATAATGTGGACAATGTACTCTAAGATAAACAATGCTTAAATTCAAGGTAAATTGCTAGAAAATTTATGTTTCAGGAACTATAGAATCTCCTTGTGAATAAGAGTTTCCTGGCTATATTATAAATAGTTAAATAAACTAGTAAAAATTATAGTGGTTACTATCAATATATATCATGTTGACATGACGGCAAGAAAATAAAATATAGGCAGCAACAGGCTAGTGGCAATACCAATAAACTGCTAAAATAATTATTAGAGAACAATACTAATACTATCAGGAACAGATGTTTAGGATAACATTACATTAAGTTAGTACAAAGATAAAGGAAATTTTGTACTGAAGCTAAAGGTAGCCCATCAAATGCAGAGCAATGCAACTGTTGCACAACCAAAACTAATTTATAAACTCTATGGGGGGTAACAATGTACACTGTTGTAATGAAACTTAAATTATTTTCTTAGTGTTACAATCATCTTTGTTTCAAGTAAGCTGTACAAAATCCAAGGTTAATTTAGATCTGGATTGCTTGACGTACTATATTTAAGTACATAAGTTTGAATAAGTTTATGAATACCTTTTTATGGTTACTTTCTGTATCTACTAAGTGTATGAACTGTTGCAAGACAATCTATGGAGAAATTAATATAGGTTTGAATTAGTATTCATTGAACGTAAAGGTAAAAGTGAAGCAATAATAATTACTCACCACATTATTGTAGTTGAAGGCTGTAGCTCCAGGCTCGAAGTATTCTCTGTTCATTTTATCCCCCATTATTACAATTATCACTAACTTTTCAAAGTTTTAAATACACACACAACCATCACGAACATCAGCATTTCTTAATAATATAATAATCAAAACATTTAGGATTATTTTGAGTAATTCTATGGACCGTTAGGAGCGTCCGAACAAGCATCATTTAATTTCTTCTATGATTAACTTAATAAATTATAGCTATACGAGTTTAGGTATATATTAGGCTAAGTGGAATGTTTTGGAAAAAATACAGGCAATTATTTAAAAATATCGCCCAACTTTTACACGTACAATTATTTTATTTCACTTGACAATTTACCTTGACACATAAATGTCAAAGTCGCCATGTTTCGTACCCATAGAGATGTTCGTACCATAGATAACACTTCTGCTTTCAAGTTACTAATTAAGTAGTAATGTGCATTTTCTCAGTATCACAAAAGTAATCGCCTAAAACTATGTTATTAAGAAAAGTACGGCTACTTGTGTCACCTAAATGGTGTAGTGCGAATATTGCTTTAATTATTAAATTATCGCAAGGTGGATCGACGATCTGGTTAAGATCGCAGGAAGCGGTTGGATGCGGGCGGCTCAAAATCGGTCTGTCTGTTTAGTAACTTGGGGGAAGCCTATGTCCAGCAGTCGACGTCTCTAGGCTGCACTGACATGATGATGATGGTTAAATTAATGTTTTAAATACGTATGATACTGTAAAATAACATGTTTATGTACTAGCCGAGCCCGCAGTTACACCCTTGTTATTTAGGGCCACTGCTCCGCATCCGTATCTTGTTGCGTGATGGTCCACGGGAACAATTTCCATAGATTTTCTTAATGCCCCCTAGTGGTCTCTATATATTGGATAGCTAGATTTATTGGAAACTTTAAAGCGTCAGGTAAAAATTACCGCCACCGAAATGAGTGCGACAGGCGACAGTATTAGTTATAAATTGTTAAAAATATTTTCTAAAACTTTCATAAAAACCAGCACTGAGAATTTAAGAAAAGTTAGTACTATTTTTACCTAACTTTAACACCATGTACCTAAAAATTGGCCCAAGTTCCAAGCTAATAAGTATGTGTACACTCATGAGTTACGCTCATAAGTCATGACACATAGGTACTAACACTACATTATTCTATTTTCGATTCTGAAAAAATAAGTAAGGTCTGGTGGCCCTGGGATCTTGGACTACAATGTGTTAGTTATTTTTTACATACCTACATACATATATAGACTCACGCCTGTTTCCGATTTTCCGAACGCCATTTGCAACGATCCTGACATATCTCTCTTGCTTCATTCACTCCTATCAAATTTCTCATGCATGCTCTTCGGTTAAGGGTACATCTGACCTATCCTTTTTTTAGGATGTCTCCAAATCTGGTCGGAGAACGTCCGTCTAGGTGTTCCTCTTCCTCCTGTGCCATTCACACTTGACTTATAAAACACACACAACACTCTCTTATCAGTCTTATCACACAATTCTTTACTCTGTCGTTCAAAGACACTCCACACATACTTCTCAGTGCTCTCATTTCTACGGCATTTATTCTACTTTCATATTCTGCCATACCCAACTTTCACTACCATACATAAGTGTAGATATTAACACCCCTCTACGCACAGCCAAACATGCTTTTTGGACACGTTTTGACTGTTCATAAAAGCCTCCAAAGCTCCATTCACCCTATTACCTGCATTAACTCTTCTTTCAATATTTTTTTCATTATTACCATTCCTAGTAAACAGCGTACCTAAATATACAAAATCATTCACTTGCTCCACACCTTGTCCATCGATCATAACATTAGAAGCTGTAACACATTGCAACTTTTCAAAAACCATAACTTTCGTCTTGCTCACATTCACTTTCATTTCTTTCCTCCCTAAAGCACCACGCATGATTGCCACCATCTCCTGCAACTCCTCTGCTGAAGACGCAAGCATTACTTGATCATAAGCATAAAGGAGGCATTTGACAAGTAACTAATTCATCCTTAATCCAGTCACTATTTTTCAAATCTTGCAAACAACTGTCCATGAAGAGCTTGAACAGCCACGGCGACGCTACACGTCTGTTTAACACCTGTCTCTATGGTAAACCAATCAGTGCACGAGCCATTTTATCCTCACACAAGCTTTAGGATCTGCTTATAGGGATTTCAGAGCTCGTATAAGGCTGCTGTTCATCCCATACATCGACAGTACCCACCACATTTAATTCCTCACCACTTTATCGTAAGCCTTTTACAAATCCAGGAATGCGCAATAGATCTTTTGACCTTTGGCCTAGAATTTTTTCGGCTCTGTACCGCATTATGTAACTAGTATAGGATTATTATATGTGTAAGTGCTAACTAATTCCTTGCAAAGATAATTGAAATAAAAACAATAAGAACATTCATAGAAAATATTATTTTATCTTTAACGGTACCTATAGTATATAATTACAATTTATTGGACATAATTATTGATTTTGCTACACATTGAATATTACACTTAAACCAGTCCATAGGAATGTATTCCCCCTAAAAGGATTTTTGAAAACAATATGTGAAATTTTGCCTTTATTTCTCCACTGTAAATATCAATAATTAAATTACTCTACCATGTCCATTTTAACCCAAACAACCCGAATAAAGATCTATACGTTTAACATGTTGTTTCTGCCTGTACTTACTTTTTGTAAACAAATTGATTCCAAACAGATAGAATGATGGCAAAGCAGATTTTTCGGTAGAAAGGTAGTTTTAGAGGATATATTCTGATATTATTTTTTATGATATTAAGTTTTTGACACGGTATGCATTGCCAGTAATTAATACTGTTACATTGCCAATGCAGTTATTAAAACTTATTCGTAACAAAAAGGCCCCGATAACAACTAAGTGATATAATAATATGTAAACTTAGATAAATTCATCTGGGACCAACATAATACTCCAAACTAGATTTTGGACCTGCACCATCGTAGCTTACAGCTTACAAATTAAAATCATGATGCAGTTTTCTTAACAGAATATTTGTCTATATATTTCTGGATGTTGTCTGTGCCCGCTCTATCGGCGATCATTTTGAGCGACATGGCGAATACTTCGTGAGCAATATCTTTGTCTCTGGCTAGTGCAGACTCTTCGCAGTAGAAACAATTGTTGAAGTATAGACCGGTGACGCCTTCCAACTCTGCTGCTGTTGCCGCGTAGATGGTTGTTGCTGCGGCTTGTTGCTGTAACATAACATTGTTTTAAGAGACTGACAGGCAAATTTTTGAGAATGTTGTTTTTTCAAAAGACCTGAACTTTTTGTCAGATCCGAATTTTTAAATATCATAAAATGATTACAGCCAATGGAATGTATTCATTTTATTGCACTTCTGAATAGAGGCCTCTCCCATTGGTGAGTTCTATATCCAGCAGTGGACTGCGGCAGGATGATGAAGATGATGATGATGATAGTTCATAATAGTTATATAAGTATCCTTACTAGACTAGGCTTAGCAAAGTCAGAGACAAATATTTGTGTGATGAGTACTCTACATAGCAAATTGGTATACTTATAAGTAAGTATATACCAATTTGATATGTGTCAAATGAACACATATCGGAAGTGAGACTTTATAAGAACTTTATTGTACAATGTATGGATATGTGTGATGTGGATGTGCTTAATAAATAAATAAATAAATAAACAGTCGAACAACTTCCCGCTAGACCACCATAAGGGCGAAAATCTCTTAGCAAGACATCGTCGCTTCCAGTGCTACTTTACACGCACTTTGACGTCACTTTAGGTACACTAGAAACTGGTTTTGTATACGAGTGCGTATACAAAACCAGTTTCTAGTATGCCTCGACTCTATGAGCGAGGCAAGGGATATTTTTCAAACTGGTCCAGCACCGACTTGTTTGATTGTACGTTTACGAGATATGAGCGGGTTAGGTACCATTGGCTACAAACTGTGCCTTTTTTGGAATATGTGAGATGTTCTAGGATATAATATAATGTTATATTCAACACTTACTAAAGATTTGGTAAATGGTCTGACAACAAAAAATGCCAATCTGAACAACCACCAAGACTTGCTAAGATTGGTGTATACCATGTTGCCTGGGTGCAGAGAATTCACGAGAATGCCTTTGTTTCGCCATTCCTCGCTTAAAATCTGTAATTATAAAGGGGTTAAATATAATGACCACCATAAAATGATTTGATACCCTTAGTTCTTTAACCAAAAATATATACTTAACACCAGAAAAATAAAGTCTAAAATTACAATAGTACTAGCTATTTTAGTCACGACTGCACTTAAAATTGTATTCGAACACCAAATGATCACCAAATAAATAGGTTATGTTAGGTTCTCTTGTGACCCTTAATTCGGGTGTTTCCCGTTGGTCAGATTGATGGTTAGATCGATCTGACCAACGGGAACTTTTCTTCCCAATGGTCAGAGCAGTGAGTAATCTATGAAAGTACAATTGAGCACAAAAATGTTTTGGCTAAACTTTTCTATTAACAATGATATATTTTGTATAACATAATTGTAGGTTTTATGTTCAGTCTATTGATTTATGATTGTTTTTTGTTCCTGCTTGTCAAGTAACGTCATTCGTATTAGTCACCTTCTCCTTCTAAATAATTTATCGCAATTTACTTCATTGAAACCTAAAGAATATTTCGAAATGGATCTTAATTTTATAAATAGAAAGGGAGGCATTATTCTTTTATATTACGGGTTTCAATTTTATAAAAATAATACATTTAATAATGGCAACGAGGCTATGTAGTCAATACAAAAAAAATGCGATGCGTCGGATCTGTGACAGTTCAAGTAAGTATAAGGGTTACTGAAATTAGTTTTTGCTCTGTTTCATTTAAGTTTGACTGATATTTGTTCTAAAAAATATGTGTTCCTATCTTAATTCCCCAAATAATTCTGATATTATGTTTTTCAGAAGCGCAATAAAATTATTAACTTTGACTAAGTCAAAATCATCAAAACGCATAATTGCACTTGCAGGTGTTCTTCCATTACTACCGCCCCAATTGATAGACGAAGGATGACATTATATTATTAATGATGCGCCGGATACGGTTTCCTATCCATTTGCATAAAATTTTAAGACCTAATATAACTGAGCATAATTTTGTTTGGCATAATTATATTTTCGCATAATATAATTACGCATAACTGCTTCCGCATAATTTTTTTAAGCATAACTTCTCTAACCAAACCAAAATAATGATTAAGCATAATATTCTAAAGCATAAATTTATCAAGCATAAAGTTCTAAAGCATAACTATTTTAAGCATAATATCCTAAAGCATAAATTTATTAACGCATAATGATTACAATACAGTACAAATTGGATATAATAACTTTGGCAATATATCTTTGGCATATTTTTCGCTGTAGGAAGCATGAAGCAAGCAAGCATACAGCATGCAAGCAAGCATGCAAGCAAGCATGCAGCAAACAAGCAAGCATGCAGCATGCAAGCAAGCATGCAGCGTGCAAGCAAGCGTGCAGCGTGCAAGCAAGCATGCAACATGCAGCAGGCAGGGTTTCTGTCACGGCTCCGGCGCTGCGGGCCTCCGGCGGTCCCACGCGCCTACGCGATTTTAAATAACACTCTAGAGGTAGGACAAACAAGACTACGTGGAGTCGGTTTTGCAGCAATTCGGTTCTCTCACTAACTTTTGTTGCAGAGCATATTAAAATTGTACAAGTTAAATATATAAATATTATGCTTATAGTCATTAGGCCTACTAACGTTATGCTAATAGTCATTAGGCCTACTAACGTTATGCGAATCAAATGTATGCCAAAACAAATAAGTCTTTAAGATGATTATGCCAACTGAAATTGTATGCCTTAAAAAATTATGCCGAAGTATTATTATGCCAAAACAAATTGTGCCAAAATCTTTATGCCGAAGTATATTAGGACAAAGAACATTATGCGAAAAGCAGGGATCCCGCGGGATACACTAAATGTACAGAAATTCATTAAATATTTTCAGAAGCAATGGCTAGATAAGCCTAGTTTTAAAGAAACTTGGTCGGTTTTTTGGCGAAAGGCACAGGAACACAAACAGTTTAGAAAGTTGGCATAAGGAGCTAAATAAAAAAAATACGAGGAATGGGCCTGGGCTAATGAATTTATTAAAAATTTAATATAACTTAGAAAAATATCATTAATACTTAAAGATGATTTTTCTAAGTTAAATAATAAACGTAGTAAAGAACATTTACTAAGAGATGAATTCATTCTAAATTCACAACTGATGTTTGCATTCAATGTTGGTTATTTTTTAGAACGCCTAAGATAAAGAAAGATATATATTTCTTTTTACTTCATTAAACATTCATTTTTGCGTTAACGTCATAATTAGTAAGTACTTTTTCATTTAAGTAAAATAATTTGTAGTGGTAAGTATCCTTGTTAATATCATAATAAAAAATATAAAATGCGAAACTGTTTTGACTTTAAATGTACTTTTTGACCTTGTCATCTTGCTAAATCGCTAGCAGTCAAATCAATCTGACCATTGGGAAAAAAGCTTCCCAGTGGTTAGATCGATCTAACCACCAATCTGACCAACGGGAAACACCCCTTAATTCAAAAATAGGAGCCCTGCTTCGCAGGGCTTCGTCAACTTAGTTTATTACATTAGGTGGTGTACCCAAATCCAATTTATGTGTTGGTATTTCAGCCTAACCATCAGCTGCTTGTCTGTAACCTTAGATTGTATAACACCGTAAAACGCAAAGTAAGCCTAGAAATCTCCAGTGGCAGTTCTCTCAGAGAAAAGCTTAATGAAGATGGTCATAAGTGGAAAATGAAATCCGTTGAGACCAATCCAGACTCACTTTGGGAGAACGCTAAAGACCAAATTAAAGAAGCTGTACTTGTGACACAATATAAGCAACTTAAGACCAAAATACAACACTGGATGTCGGATACAACCTGGACCTTGTGGAGCGTCGTCGTAAAGCGAAAATGAGAAAGTGGTTCAGAACTACGTATACCTCTGCTCACTATATCCAACGATGGTGGATGTGAAAGCGAGATTCGGAGGAGTTGTGCCATAACAAGATCTGCCGTAAGCAAACTTGACAAAGTCTGGAGCAACCATAAAATCACGAAAAGAACAAAAGTCCGTCTCATGAAAAGAGAATAGTGTTTCCAGACCTCCTTTATGCTTCCGAAACCTGGACAATCCGACTTCAGGAACGCCGAAAAATTTACGCCCTCGAAATGTGGTACTGGAGACGGCTACTTAAAATACACTGGACCGCACGCCGCACAAACGTTTCCATCCTTAAAGAGCTAGAAATAAAAGAGAGATCGTCGTCCACTGTGCAACTACGAATCCTCAAATATTTCGGGCACATAATCCGCAACGAAAACTCCATCGAGCGTCTTGTTGTCCAGGGCCACACCGAGGGGAAACGGTCCCGAGGAAGGTCACCTACTCGTTAGATTGACCTAATAAAAACTGTGACGTATAAATCGGTGGTAGAGTGACCAATGGAGACACTTAGCGAAGTCTACCTGCAAACAAAATCAAGAGACCACGACCACTCTGTCAAAAGCGAACAACTGAAGAAGAAGATTTCATACAACCAGTGTTGGTAAAAAGTTAATCTGATTAACGATTAAAAATTACGATTAAAATCTTAATCGTGGCTTTTACGATTAAAATTAATTAATCATAATCAAAATTTTGCTGATTAGGATTATTAATCGTAATTATTAATCGATTAAAAATTTATGATGAATATAGTAGGAACAAGTTTGGTAATAAAAAAAAATCGGGCAAGTCCGAGTCTGACTCGCGCACCGAGGGTTCCGTACGCATTTTACCTTATTTGAGGTTGGTGCTAATTACGCTAGTCTTCTAAATCTGAGGGTCTAGTACCAGTTTACACTCAATCGTCACGGTGGACGATAGCCTAGACGACGGGAACAATTTCCATACATTTTCTAAATGCGCCCCCTAGCGGTCTCTATCGATCGCTTCTCTCCGCTTTAACAAGTACGAAAATTAACCTTAATTTTCAACTTTTTTAAATTTTCAGAATTTTTCCTTTATTTGTGCTGTAGGACCCTGCTTTTGGCCAAATTTCGTGATTCTAGTTCAACGGGAACTACCATATAGGTTTTCGACCCAAAACCTATAGGGTACTTACGGTTGACCTAGAATTGTCATTTTTTGTCAAAACCAAGGTCTTACAGCACAAGTAAAGGAAAAATTCCGAAAATTAAAAAAAGTTGAAAATTAAGGTTAATTTTGGTGCTTACAAGTTTTCGCAAAAATCGAATTTTGACCATATCTTTTTATCGGTTCGACCCAGGGCCCTGATTTTTACACACCTAATAGGAACCATAGACCTCAGTATCTGGTATAAATTTCAATTTGCTAGGTCCACTCGTTCCTGAGAAAATCGGTGGTGACACACGGACAGACAGACAGACAGACAGACAGACAGACAGACAGACAGACAGACAGACGGACAAGAAAGTGATCTTATAAGGGTTCCTTTTTTACCTTGTGAGGTACGGAACCCTAAAAAGTAGATGACCAGATTTTTTTATTTGAGTATTTATTAAAATCACAGCAATCGAATACTCATTATAATAGGTACATAAATTTAGTGATTAAAATATTGAAAAAAAAAAAGTATTTAGTTCGATACATTATTTAAATTATATTTCATACTCACTTTTTTCTCAAATAATTCGTCTGATTTCTAAATACTTTAGTTTGTAGTCTGTTTATCTGTTAAGTAGCGCCATCTACTTTAGCTCAAAACATATAGGCTAAGTAATTTTTTGCTTGTTATGAAAATCCTTTAATTTGCTTAATCAAATTAACGATTAAAGATTAATTTTATTAATCGTGATTACGATTATTATTTTAATTGAGATGAATTTAGTCACGATTAAGTTTAATCTGATTAAAATTAATCAAATTTAATAATCGATTGAAAAATAAATCGATTAATGCCAACACTGCATAAAACTAACAAAAAGCTTTGGTTATAATTTTACATTAAAATGCGGGTTTTATTTTGGTGATCATTTACTATTTTTGTCTGTTATACCTATGTTACTATATCTGGTGGTAAGTTAAACATAAGCCAATTATAAAAGTGTTAAATTTTACACGACTTCTTTTCAGACGGCTTTGGGTCTTAAGTTCGGGCATGCGATGTTCGATTTTAGAAGTCAAGCGCGTATTAGATTGGTATTTTCGCTTGCTAAACGGTGAAGGAAAAACTTAACCTGAATGTCTGAAAGTTCCTCATAATACTCTTGTACGCCATATTATGTGAAGTCTGCTAAGCCACACTTTAGCGTGATGGACTAGGCTCTTACATTTCGCATAGTGAGAAAAGACCTGTGGCCAGCAGTAAGCAAGATAATACACGAGGTTGATGAAGGGCTGTATGAAATCGTCAATTTAATAGTAAAGTCGTACTCTTGTTTCTCTGTGCGGGGTAGCACCATGCGTGATATTTCTAATAAAGAAGAAAATCGTATTTCACTTACTTTAGCTGTAATAACGTTAAACAGCTTAGAATTGTTGTAGGCCATCATGGAACTGTAGGAATCCTTCGTGTGAGTAATGTTTTGTTGCGCGAACATATTTTTTAGACTGGCAAATCTGTAAAGTAAACATCACATTATGTACAGTCCGCCAAAAAAGTGGTCTACCACCTTTAACGGTCGAAGTTTATTCTCGTCATTACGACGAATAGGGTCATTTTTGCTTTGAAATAATATTCGGACTGTTCTTAAATCGCGACCGTCATGAAGATCTTTGACAGTAGTTATAGGCAGTAATTTCCTCTGAAGAAACTGACATTAAACTGAAGTCTAAACGATGTAATATTACTATCTCCTTGGGTTGTGGAGATCAGAGGGCAGTCGCTCTGTAACTAAACTGTATATTTCAAAAATGGAAAACTTACTAATAATGGGAGGATGGCGATAATGATGACTTTTTTGTGTATAGTAATGACCATGTCTCTATTGTCTCTATGTTAAAATAAAAACCATACCTATGTGACTCTGATGACACGAATATGACCCTCGTGCCTTTCCTGTACAGTGGCTCCAAGAGTAGCGCTAGATACATATGGCTCAGGTGGTTCACTAGGAACGTTGCCTCAATGTTGTCTTCCGTCTCAGTGTATGGTATACCAAATACTCCAGCATTCAGTATGACCATGTCTAGATGACTGAAAGTAGAAAATTTCCATGTAGTGTTTATAGTACAAAAGAAAGCCTATAATTATATATTTAAATGTTATTTAAATAATATGATCATAATGTTTGTTGCTCTATTTAATACCAGTAAAGTAATAAGGAGGAGATAGGAGACCAACAGATGGATGGACCACTACATGGAGTGTCTTCAAATCCTTAACAATGACTCTGGAGTTTGATTCGGCCTTTCTTCTCAAGAAGTCATTTAGCTAGGAAAAGCCGGCATCATCTAGAATAGGGTTTTGACTTGTATAAGTGTTGTAAACAACCAAAATGAAGAGATAAATGTCTTTATGACTTTATGTCTTCGTTTATAACAGTTGCAACCAACGATGTTACAAGTAAAAAGAAGTAGATACGTTATAGGCGTACCAAAAGCAGGACGCTAAACATAAGCCAGTTGGCAAGCCTGACATATGTGTGTGTGAAGTCGCGAGCCGGCGTCATAGTGAAACTGACACATCTTGTCAACCGAAATTAAAATAAAATATGGAGTTATCGATGTGTGCGTTAGCGTACCGTTTCTACGGATTGATTACTACGTAGGAAACGTATCTACGACTTTTCTAATATCATTGGTTGCAACATTGACATTTGAAAGTTATGTGTATATTGAACTGATTATTGCATATAGAATGCTAGCTCTCGGCATGCTAACCACAGAAATAGATAGTAATAGAACGGTGAATGTCACGTCATCGCGTACATTTCGCGCGTGCCACATTTTAGCAAGCCCCGCCCACAGTGACGTATAGATAGTGAGGGGACACTAAGGAATTATTATCGATGTGAGAGCTATGGAAAATGAAATTATGTTATTGTTTATATAAAATGTTTTATTATGAATAGTTTGGTTATAGTATACTGTTATAAAAATAAAACGTATTTATTTAGTTAAAAATCTGTATTGAAATCTTACAAAACTTTTGACTATATTATAAAATATCTATACTAATGTAATAAAGCGGAAGAGTTTGTTTGTTTGAACGCGCTAATCTCAGGAACTACCGGTCGGATCTGAAAAATTCTTTTTGTATACGGTAGCCTAGTTATTCCGGAAGGCTATAGACTATATAACATAACGTTTCGACCCTTTGTGGCCGGGCAAAAGGCTAAAAGATACTGTCGGCTAATCTCAGGAACTAGCAGTCGGCTTTTAAAAATTGATATTGCCTATGATAGCCCAATTATTCCGAAAGGCTATAGGCTATATAAAATTACGCCACAACTTTTAGGGGCCAGACAAAAATAATAAATTTGGTCAAACGAGAAGGGGGAGGGTTGGGTCAAAGGCAAAAAAAAGGCTTAACGAATAGGATACAATCTATATGGGTATCGTTTTCGAGATTTTCGGGATGCTGATTAAATAATATGAAATTTATTTAGTGATTCAAGATGGCGGACGGAATATCAAAGATGGCGGATGGCAAAATTTTAAAAAAACAATATGGGTATCGCCTTCTATATTTTAAGGGTTGGGGAATCGAAATACAACATCTATTTCGTGATCGAAAATGGCGGATGGGAAATCAAAGATGGCGGATGGGAAAATAAAAAAATCTATATTGGTATCGTCTGCGATGTTAAAAGGGATGGAAAATTCAAATACAACATCTTTTTCGTGATTCAAGGTGGTGGATAGGAAATTAAAGATGGCGGACGGGATTTTTTTAAAGTCGATATAGGTATCGTCTCCAATATTTTAAGGAATGGGAAATTCAAAAACACCATCTATTTCGTGATCAAAGTTGGTGGAAAGGATTTTTTTTTAAAATCAATATGGGTATCGTCTCCGTTGATATACGGGATGGAGAATCCAAATACAACATCTATTTCGTGATCAAAGATGACGGATAGGAAATTAAAGATGGCGGAGGGGATTTTTTTAAAAGTCAATATGGGTATCGTCTCCGATATTTTAAGGAATGGGAAATTCAAAAACACCATCTATTTCGTGATCAGAGATGGTGGATGGGATTTAAAAAAAAAACAATATGGGTATCGTCTCCGATGTTTAAAAGGATGGGTAATCCAACATCACCATCTATTTCGTGATCAAAGATGTCCCGTCCGCCAACTTGGATTCCCAAATGGATGTCATTTTCGTGATCAGAAAGCATGAAAACCCCAAAAATTATACCCAGATTAATTTTATAGAAAATGTCCCGTCCGCCATCTTGGATTCCCAAATAGATGTCATTTTCGTGACCAGAATCCATGAAAACCCCGAAAATGATACCCATATTAATTTTATTAAAAATGTCCCGTCCGCCATCTTGGATTCCCAAATAGATGTCATTTTCGTGACTAGAATCCATAAAAACCCCTAAAATGATACCCATATTAATTTTATTAAAAATGTTTCGTTCGCCATCTTGGATTCCCAAATAGATGTCATTTTCGTGACCAGAATCCATGAAAACCCCGAAAATGATACCCATATTAATTTTATTAAAAATGTCCCGTCCGCCATCTTGGATTCCCAAATAGATGTCATTTTCGTGACCAGAATCCATAAAAACCCCGAAAATGATACCCATATTAATTTTATTAAAAATGTCCCGTCCGCCATCTTGGATTCCCAAATAGATGTCATTTTTGTGACTAGAATCCATAAAAACCCCTAAAATGATACCCATATTAATTTTATTAAAAATGTTTCGTTCGCCATCTTGGATTCCCAAATAGATGTCATTTTCGTGACCAGAATCCATAAAAACCCCGAAAATGATACCCATATTAATTTTATTAAAAATGTCCCGTCCGCCATCTTGGATTCCCAAATAGATGTCATTTTCGTGACTAGAATCCATAAAAACCCTTAAAATGATACCCATATTAATTTTATTAAAAATGTTTCGTTCGCCATCTTGGATTCCCAAATAGATGTCATTTTCGTGATCTGAAAGCATGAACATGATGCTTGCTTTCTTTATGAGAGAGAGAGAGACAGCCAGAGACATTATAATTAATTCGAATTAATATTCCTTTTATTTATCGATAAATTTAAAACGTAACCATAAACCGAACGTCAATCCCTAGCGCGCGCGGACCAATCACAGCTATTTATTTGACCCGTGGCCCCTGATTTGTTATTGTTTTTGGCATCTTGTGAATATCGCGTATCTCGCCGTACATTGCGTGTTTATTTCATAAATATGTCAACAAGTATCGTATAATTCAAGCAATGGAAATTTAACATAACGAAGAAATGAACGATGATGTTCTTATCAGACAAACATGGTAAAAGTAGCCCACTTGTTTTAAATCTCAATAATTTTAAGTTTTACTCAATTTAAATACTTACTGGTGATATGAAATGCCTCCCTTTTCCATATTTTTGCATCACTTTTAATTTTTACAATTGGAAACTGCACAATATGGCATATTCGTAACGAATTTAATGTTTTTTTACCTCCTGAGCGCGCGAAAGGGAGACGCGATGCGTAATGCGAATGCGTTCGAAAACACATGCACTATAGTGCAATAGTTTGGCACGCGCGCCACGCCCGTGTCACCGTTCTATTACTATATATTTCTGTGATGCTAACTCTCAGGCATGCTTGAGATCTAATTCACATGTGCAAGTCAAAGGGAAATTATGCTTATTGTAGTGTTCTAGCTTCTTTAAGGAAATTCCCTAGTAATTAAATGCCTTTCCTGCAAATAGGAATGTTAATCTTGCAATTTACTACATAAGATACATAGTTACACACATCCACAGCTTATTAGGTGAACAGGAAAGCTATATCGTAAAATTTTCTCCCAGGAAACTCTTGATAGCCAGCAATCTATTGACGGTTATAAGTCTAAATTGTGAGTGAGTGAGTGTGGTGTTGTGTGTGAGGATTACAGACAATTATTATATTACATAATTATAATACATACTCAGAAAACAATGTTTTAACTGCCCCTGCACATTTCTTAACACTTTGAAGTGACGATAAATCCAAATGTATGGCTTTTAAATTATCCTCAGATATATTTGTCTCTTTGACAATCTCCTCCATTGCCTGTTGCGTAGCTTCCATGTTACGGTTTGCCAATAAAACATTACAGCCATGCCTTGCCAAAGACTTGGCAGTTTCATATCCAATACCAATGTTAGACCCAGTAACAAGTGCATATTTTCCTGACAAGTCTACTCCATGTAACACCTGAAATGTAAAAAGTTATTTTGTTATGTATAAAAAGCTAATAATTGATCATCATCATCAGCTGTAAGATGTCTACTGATGGACAAAGGCCTCCTCCAAAGCTGTCTAAATGGACCTGAGCCACCCACAGCCATCCGCGGATCGCAACCCTAACAAGTTGGTCAGTCCACCTTGTGGACTAAAATTATTGATACTTTGATACCAATATAATAAATGATTACCTAATCATGTTTGTTTGTCCATCTGACAGGCTGTTATAGTGCAATGGAATATGTAGTTAGGATGCTGGTGACTGATATAGGCTCTTGTTTTATAAAAAAACTGCTCTCACTCAGACAGAACTGCAGGTGAAGTCTAGTTTTCTTTTTATGTTTTGAATATTTCACATGCTATAGTATATTTTATGGAATATAACTGGTATGACTGGTTGACAGAAAACTAACAACACAGGGAAGCAGTATTTCAATATGTGTACTGGATAAACCATGTTATCAAATTAGGAACTAAGTCACAGTTCAACCTAAATGCCAAAACATTCTGGAAGCTTCTAAGAAGATAATAAACATTCAGTGTATAATGCTGTTAAAGACAAATTTGGCCTATTATATAGTTACTTTATTACATGCAATGTTTGGACATTGTTCAAAGAATAACCCAACTACAATAACTATGTCAGAAATGTTTATGCTGCTTGAATATTACTTATTTTTTGTAGTAAGTATAGCTATTAGGTCTACAACAGGAAACATCTAAAGGAGACAAATAAGTGTGTGGAAAAACCAGACTTGTTTTTTGCTATTATTATATCCTGCAGCAGAAAACAAAGGTCAACAACAATTTTATTCAAGGTTGCATAATTCTATTTCTAATACTATTCAAATTTATTATTTTTGCATTTCCCATATAGGGGCAATTAAATTAATTACTATTCTCCTCCATTTGAGCTACATTGTTATTCTATTTTGGACTCAACCTATGTTAAATTATTACAGTATGTTTTTCCTTACATAAGAATGCAAAATGTTTTCCATTATTGAAATATTAAAATTTTTTATATTTATGATTTTAACATCTAACATGTTCATGTTGAAAAATAATTTATCTTATACATCATTATCATAATTGAATGATAACAACTACTATAAAACATTGCAGAAGACTTGACTTTGTGATCTCTGTTACAAAATGTATGTAAAAAATAATAATAATTCATATAATTAATAATTATTAAATTGTTTTTGCAATTATTACCAAAGTGGTAATAATTGCAATTGCAAAAATATGTAAATTAGTTAGTTGCGTTATTTTTAAAGATGTAATTAAAATGTAATTGACATGAGAATTCATTATTGTTTACCTGAAAAGCAGTGGACGATCCATCAAACCTTTGTCTGAAATCATGCACATGTTTCTTTTCTTCTTTAGCAAAGGCTAATCTAGGATCTATGTAAGTTTTATTACCGGTCTCTTTCTGGATGTACAGAGTTTTGCCCTCCTCATCCAATGTTTTTGACCAGCCAAACGGCAAGTCTTTCGGAATAACTTTTTTAGCGCCTGTTCGTGGATGAGTCCATTGTGTTTTATTAGAACAAGTGCTGAAAGTATATAAACCGGTTAGTTAAATGTACTTAATAAATTCATGATGGAATAAAACTTCGGCATTATATTTACTTGACGAAGTACACGTTTCCGTCTTCTGTTGACTTCTCTTCCCATCCCGGTGGCAGCTCATCTTCACTATCCGAGTCTATAATATTGTGCATGCTGTATACGAATTACTATTTTAAGCAGAAAATATTAGAGTTAGGTACTTTTACTGTCTCTCAGAAATGCAGATTGAATGCACTATGCAGAGGTAAACAATAACAATATGTCATAATGACAGTTGCCAGTACTTTTATTGCCTTTGCAGAGCATAGACAATGTAGGTATCGATTACAGTTAGTCCAAGAGTTAGTCGATTTATTGGAGTTGATTATAGAAAAAGAAAGTTTGATTAATAGAACGTTTTAGATGAAGTGAAAACCATACAGAGTACAATATACATTATTATCATCCTCAATTTGATGCTAGCCTGTTTTGGTTAGAACGTTTTCAGATATCGTTAGATCAGATTAAAACTATTAAAAGAAAAAATATTTTTAGTAAACAGGTAGTAGAGCCATTAGCCATGGTGGTAATTGCTTACCATCAGGCGATCCGTCCGATTACTAGAAAAAAAATAAAAATAGTTTTTCTTATCACTGACCCACCATGCTTCATGTAGGTACAGTGTCCGTACCTACTTTAATGTGTCTCAGTGTGAACTCATCATCATTAAGATCTTAAGGATGACAATACAGCATTGTGAGTAAAGCCACAATAATGGAAATACATACATACATACATAGACTCACGCCTGTTTCCCGGAGGGGTAGGCAGAGACTACGGAACGCCATTTGCAACGATCCTGACCAGAGAGGTTGGACTTATATTCTTTTCTCAAAGGGTTTTGTAGGTTAAGGTTATATTTCTTTGATCCTGACATATCTCTCTTCAAGGAGCACTTGCTTCATTCATTCAAAAATGGAAAACCTCCCGTAAATACACGCGTCAACAAGGTACGGCATGCGCACACATTTTCACAAGTACACAAATATATGACAGTTACCTAACTTTCAATAAAGTGATTGTATTTTTTATCCTCTCGAGCGCCAGGCCACCGTTTTACGGTGGACACTCTTACCCCCGATAAGCGCACGCCGACCGTTATACGGTGGTCTCGTACTTGTTCCATTCAATGTTCAAATGAAACGCCAAAACAATGTTTGTCTCTTTTCAATGTATACCATTTTGAAGCGTATGAAACGATTGACAGATCTATGCAATAAAAATGCTTATTTTCAACGTCAGTAAAAACAAACAGTCAGCTAAACTCATCAGCTGTTAGTACACTTCGAGGCGTGCTTACACTATTTCGCTTCCAAATCATTTTTTTCCATATATTTCTTATTTTACGTATTTCAATTAATAGAATAGCTCATAAATAATATTATTAGAATTTTCCTATCGCTATGAATGTCTCTAATTGGTCAATACATTCATTTTTCTACAATAACATGTATTTTACACATTTGTTTGATAAAACCGTTTGAATTACTTACGCTTGTTCACAAAGTTAGTTAATTCTATATACACAATAAAGCAAATTTCATGTAGATTCTAAATATATATGTATTGATTAGTGTTCTGAAGTAAATAAATGTCGAAATCGGCATTTAAACGCTGCCCGCCAACTTTCATACATACGCTAAATTTGACGTGGGCGCTTATCGATTATATGACATTTGACGTTTGGGCGCTCGAGAGGTTATTAAAGTGAATTGGACGTAGTTACACGAAAAGGATCCAATCCACAAAAAGTCACTTTGGAGATATTGACGTTTGAAGTTTGGAAGATATTTCTTCATTAGTATTCATTTTAAAATTAATTGAAAGTATGATGTTGTGTATGAAATAATGAATTATTTTTAATGTGTATAGGTATAGTCAAGCATAGTATTGTATTTTGCGAATCATAATTATGTAAATTTATACGGCTGGATCTTTTTCGTTAAATTACAGTTTCCACAGCGCATGCTCTAATCTCAATTCCGTTAAAACGGCCCAAGTAATACATTGTGTATGAAAAACCTATTCCATGAAATCAAATACATTTATTTTGTTTTAAATTATTTTGACTGAACCTTAAACATGGCATCACAAACATATCAAAATCAACTTACCAAGTAATACCAACCTCTCAAAACTTGCCTTATATTTTTGGAGATATTGACGTTTGAAGTTTGGAAGCTATTTCTTCATTGGTTTTCGTTTTAAAAATAGTTAAATGTATGATGTTCTGTATGGAATAATAGTACCTGCTTATTTATTGTTAATACTACAATCAAGCGTAGTATTGTATTTTCCGAGTTATATGTAAATTTAAACGGTTGGATCCTTTTTGTTAAATTACAGTTTCCATAGCGCATGCTCTAGTCTTAATTTCGTTAAAACGCCCCAAGTTATACATTGTGTATGAAAAACCTATTCAATGAAATAAAATAAATTTATATTGTTTCAGTAATTTTAATTAAACCTTAATCTTAAACATGGCAACACAAAAATCTCAAAATCAACAAATTAAAATCTCAAAATCAACAAAACAAGCTCTCAAAATTTGCATTATATTTTAATAATCATAACTTCACCGTAAACAGCTTTCAGTCTTCCATTTCTTATAGGATAAAAAATAAAGATGTCGTCTATTTCAATACAGAGACGACACCTGTTTACACAAAGATATTGACAGCTCAGTATCCTTAAATGTTACAATACACATGAACAAAACTAAAATAAAGCTCTAAAAATTAACAAAGTTCAAAATAAAACTTCTTGTATCTATATTCATAAACAACCAACTTAATATTGCAAATAAAAGTAAATTGATTTAAGTCAGCATGATCTCATTTTATTGTGGCCTAACGGCAAAGAAATCCCTCAAGCTAAGGTTGATGATTTGATGTCAATGTTGGATTTTATTCCAAGAGATTGTCATGATTTTTACCACAGATTTAACAAACAAGAACCAGATGTAGCGCATTCGTCCAACTAAGTGAGGCACGTTGACAGCTATGTGTGCGTGACATTTGGCGACTGGCACTGTACGGACACGCGCGTCTATGTTTGTGTAAAGTTGCCAGAATATGAATAATCTCCCACTATTTTACATATAAATTTTGCAAACGAATATAAAAATATTACATAGGTAATATTTTATATTCGTTTGCGGTTTTGAAGAATTTACCATGGATTTAATTAATGCTTTTAATATGTAATGCTGTTGTGAAAATTATTCAAATAAAAGATACCATTAAAGTATGCTTTTATAAATACATTTCTTAAATGAAGGTACCGAGTTAAGTTTTAACTAATTTTATTCGTAAATTGAGAAATAAATAGATTATGTTTTGTGATTCATAGCCTCGATCCAGAAGAAATACTTATATAATACCAACTACATATATTTACGAATACCAATCATGAGGTTCAGTTCAGATCTTAGTTCGGCGAATATGTTGTTTATTTTTTGTTTAGAAATTCTCAGTTTAGTATCTGGAAATGTTTGGTTAATTGCAATAGGCTTGCTTCCTAAATATTAATTAGCTAAAAACATTTTGTCATGCACACAACAAATTATGAATATTAAGATTCATAAATCATAACCAAAAAAAAATGCAACTAAAAATAAATAATGGCTGCAATCAATAATTTCTGTTTCTGTACGTAATGTACACACGGCGCCAAGTCAAGCTAACAGATGCAGTACGATTTTGATACTTATTCCCTATGCCATGAGAACGGTACAAAGATTTATTCTGTGACAAAGGTCAAAGTGTATAGTATATGGGGATCGAACTCAAAACAATGTATATACTAATGGAAATTCTATTACTATATTTATAAGAAAAAAGATAATCTACAATATACTTTTACAATACGTTAATGTATTTTTCATTAACCGCTCCGTTGTTTCAAGGGACAAAACACCCTTTTTTTCAAATCCGTTGCTTGCTCCAAGGGACAAAAGTCCCTGCAGTAGACTGCGCAAAAGTAACTAATGTTCGTTTTATTAAAACTTAACGGATTGAGCTATATTATATATCAATAGACGCGTAATGAAATGAGCTTTCGAATGATACCAAATAACACCAAATAATATACATGTAGTCCACGCAAGGGCAGTATAAAGTGAAAATTAGAAATATTTTCGCCATTTTTGAGCGCCATTTTATATTTCTGACATATTTCTTTTTCTCGACGTTTTTTATTAAGGGAGGTATATAAGTATTATACACGGTTAGAAAGGTTATTTAATTTACTTTTAGAGGAAATAAATATAATTAAAAGAAACAATTTTAAACATAAAAAAATAAAACAGAGAATTGATTGTTAATTGCCGCCTATTTCCGTATTTTATTTTTTTAAATACCTTTTTATGTTATATATCTGATTCAAACCTACATAAGTTTGTTACCAATTAGATTTCCAAGCAAAATAACCATTTTCGATAAGAATCCGATAAGAATTACTCTTACTGGAATGTGCACAGTTGTTTACTTTTTCCCGCTAAAAATAACCTGAATATCCGCAAAATTTTTCGATAATCAATATCTCATGAATAATATGAGTATTATACATCATATGATAGGTTATTTATATACTCATAATAAAAAAATAACACAGAGCATAAAAGTATCCTTATCGACATACATATGTATTTACATTCAATAAAAAAGAAATGCCGCTTTTTTTGACAATTGTTTGTAAAAATCTCTTAAATTAAAGTAATACACAATATTTAATATATTTTTTGCTGTAACTTCATAATGAATTAGTTTATTCACAATAAAAACATAAAAGTATCTTATCTTAATATATAAAATCCTTGCGTTACTGACTGACTGACAGACACGCTACAGCCGAAACTATTGGGCGAAGGAAGCTGAAATTTGGCATGCATGTTCCTTGGGGACCGTAGGGGTGCACTAAGAAGGGATTTCCCGAAATTCCCACGGGATCGGCCAAAACGGGTAAATTTAAAAAAAAATGCAGGCGTAGCTGCTGGCGTCCTCTAGTATAATTATAATATTTGTTTACAATGATGTTTTTGACGTGACAACGTCTTATAAATTGGTTTGCCGGGTGACACTTCAAGAAACTGCGTTACGCTCCGCTCACGTTATGCGCTCACAATGAGAGCGAGTGAGAGGCACGCGTCCCGCCTAAGAGCGAGAGAGACAGACATAAAAAGTGAAAGGCACGCGTCTTTCATCCTTCTTCCTACTATACGAATGAATATTCACATTAAAATTATTTTACCACTCAAAGTCGTTGTCACGTAAAACTTTCGCCCGTATACCGACTTTACAGGCAACCAATTTTTAATCCATAATTACGCCCCGCGCGCAAAATGCAAAGTCAGCGAAATAATATTTTTTTTCACATGCTAATATCTAAATAATTTTTCAAGCAAGTATTGCTATAATTTTATATATTTGTTAAGATAATATTACCAGGTATATAACAAAGCAAAAGGAACCAAGGTAAAACTCGTATTGTTATCACGATAATCAATTTTTTCGACTAAGTCGTAATTGTTTACATAGCATCCGGTTCGGCCCCTCGCATAAAGTAAACACTTCATTCAAACGTAGTGTATTTGGGATCATATGAAAGAATAATTAATTTACTTGAACAAAAACATAACTTCAATACCCTCACGCAACAAACGAATAAACAATGACTGATTTATTGAGCTCGACCGTCAAGTGCTCGCGACGCGTTGAGCCGTAAGCACTTGGGATTTTTTAGGTACCTACGCGAAACGACGGAGCGGTTAACATGACAATAATTATTACCTACATAATCAATTGACAAGTGCATTTTCCCTAATTCAGGGAAAACAGTGTCGACGTAAACTGGCAACGCATACATATTTTCTGCAGAAATACGAATTTTATCGAAATAATATTATAAAACAGTCAAATAATCCATAGTTATCTGTAAAAATATATTCCATCTTCCCGTTTTTGCTTTTGGTAACAACTTTTACAATGTTTAAAAACGCAAGACGGCATTTTATGAATTTTAAAGCTGGATTGATCGTGGCGTGTTAACTGTGCGATGCTTCGCAGCGCACTGAGCCGAGTTTGTATTCGCTTTTCAATTTTGTATTTGCTTTAGTGGCCTCACGCAAGTGTTCCGCGCGCTACGTCTGCCTTTTGTTCTGTATCATATATTTTAGTTTTGTTCATGTGTATTGTAACATTTAAGGATACTGAGCTGTCAATATCTTTGTGTAAACAGGTGTCGACTCTGTATTGATAAAGACGACATCTTTATTTTTTTATCCTAAAAGAAATGGAAAACTGAAAGCTGTTTACGGTGAAGTTATGATTATTAAAATATAATGCAGATTTTGAGAGGTTGTTTTGTTGATTTTGAGATTTTAATTTGTTGATTTTGAGATTTTTGTGTTGCCATGTTTAAGATTAAGGTTTAATTAAAATTACTAAAACAATATAAATTTATTTTATTTCATTGAATAGGTTTTTCATACACAATTTATAACTTGGGGCGTTTTAACGAAATTAAGACTAGAGCATGCGCTATGGAAACTGTAATTTAACAAAAAGGATCCAACCGTTTAAATTTACATATAACTCGGAAAATACAATACTACGCTTGTTTGTAGTATTAACAATAAATAAGTACTATTATACCGTACAGAACATCACACATTTAATTATTTTTAAAACGAAAATCAATGAAGAAATAGCTTCCAGACTTCAAACGTCAATATCTCGCAAAGTGACTTTTTGTGGATTAGATCCTTTTTCGTGTAACTACGCCCAATTTGAATAAATTACTACTATTTATTACCTGTCAGAAATAATCTATGATTATTTTGGTTTTTTACTTAGGAATAATTTTATGAATCGAAGTATACATAATCAGCGAGACGACCCGAATAGGCCTGGATCGTTTTCGCAGAATGCTTTAAATTGACTTTGCAATCAATGCAAATTCACCAAGCAGTCTGGATCATTTTCGCTGTTAGATTTATTGGAATAATAAACAAAAATCCATTTATCGAAAAGGATCCAAGAATTCTGGATTGTTTTAATTAGGTGTAAGTGTATTCAGAAAACAGTTCCAAGCATAGTGGATCCTTTTAGTGTTTTATTAGTGTCGGTGATTAATAAATTTTAATTTCGCAAAAATAATCCAGACTACTTGATTCGTTTTACTTAATCGGTTTGTAATACTGGTCATTGAACCAGGAAGGTTGGGTTGTTCAAGGTGATCTCTTTTTTTAACGTGCAGTACAAGTGGTTTGGTTCTGGGGTTGACAAAATGTGTTAAGCAATTCTTTTGGCTTGGATCTTTTTTACTGGCCGATAGTTTTGATATTTAGCATCAGTTTGGTATATTTAACTCATTTTTGACTATGTTGTGGATTGGATCCTTTTCGTGTAACTACGTCCAATTATCCGCTTATTGCTCTTGAATTTACTTGTAAAAGCGCATGAGTTTATTCTTAGGTCTAACAAGGTCTTTTGTATTTGTTTCACTCACGATACCGCCGTATCTAGGTAAGTAGGTACTTTTCTTTACTCTAAAGGTAATGATATAATTGTTGAAATGGTTAGTTGGTTCTTCAACGGCACCATAAGTCGCCATCCATAAATTACTTATGTAAGACGATTTAAGGGAGGAGGAGATCAATCATGAATCATGTCTTATTTTTTCTTACAAAGGATCTAAGGTTCTGGTAGTTCTTAATATGTAAGATTCTAAAATACTGTCAGAAATCATCATTATAATTTTAGCGTTATGCCGGTTTTATCCAAGACGTTTTCCTCTTAGAGTCCAAGGTCTATTCAATTTACTGGTCTGATCAGATTTTACAGAATATTTAGCATCCACAGAGCGACTGCCGTTCGACCTGCGCAACCCACAGTGATCGCAACATTCCATGGCTTAGACAGATCGGGGTAAATCGGGAAGTTATGTCATGTGCGTATTAAATAATAATAATAATTTATTTATTTATCTTTCTACAATAAAAAGACCCTTAACGAAAAATGAAATCCCATGTTGTACCAATCACTACTAACATTTTTTACTTCGTCACCATACCTGGGAAATTACTGGTTCAGGCGATATTGAGGCTCAAAGTTAGTATGGAATTTTCTAGGTATTCTCTCGTTTTCCATAAATTAATTTGCACTAATATTGTTTGCCATAATCATCCCCAATCATAATATTTACTTGCACTATTATCATTTATACTAATAACGTTTGCCTTAACAACTCAACAGTGATAACTTTTATTTGCCATAAAATGACTTTCTATAACATCATATATCATAATAATTAGTTTCCATAACTCATAAGTAACACATTTCATAATCGACTCTTGACATAATCAAAATTTGATATAATGGATTGGGTTTCGAAACGAGTCGCCCGAATTTGAGGGTATTGGTGGTGTAGGGGGCTTAAGGGAGTTAGTTTTAATCCCCTAAAAGTAATTTTGGCTGCCGGAGTTACGTCTAAATATTTTTAAGCGAATTAATTTCCAAAAATTCTTCATTCAAATATGCAAAACGGAACGTAATTTTAGGTTTTATGTGAAAGTAACTAAATATGTTGTGTTAGGTTCTTTTTCCCTGTGGTGACGGATTAAGAATACGTAATGTCACCACCCCATATCATCCCATGGGTGTCGTAAGAGCCGACAGAGGGAGCATATTATGCAGAGAACAGCACTGTAAGAGAAGGAAAACTTGATACAAACCCTATACCAACCCGTTTGGCCAGCGTGGTATAGTAGGCCAATTTCTCCGTTCAAAGGAGAGGCCTACTCCAGCAGTGGACTGTTAAAGGCTGATGATGAACCCGAAAATATTTATTAAACTAGTGGAATCAATAAAAGCGATATTTAGGTTTTATGTGAATAAAATTGGTTGCCTGTAAAGTCGGTATACGGGCGAAAGTTTTACGTGACAACGACTTTGAGTGGTAAAATAATTTTAATGGGAATATTCATTCGTATAGTAGGAAGAAGGATGAAAGACGCGTGCCTTTCACTTTTTATGTCTGTCTCTCTCGCTCTTAGGCGGGACGCGTGCCTCTCACTCGCTCTCATTGTGAGCGCATAACGTGAGCGGAGCGTAACGCAGTTTCTTGAAGTGTCACCCGGCAAACCAATTTATAAGACGTTGTCACGTCAAAAACGTGAAACGACACGCAATCGCCATCTTGTATGAATGATATTGACAGCCAGTGATGTCAATTTAGCTCTTTTATAAACATACATAAATGTATTTGCTATAACTTTCGTTTTCAATAATGCCATTTTCCATAACTTTTATTCACCATAATATAAAATTATCGGTGTGTATGGCACTGTAAACTTCCACATTCTTCACACTAGTTTGATAAACTAAGGTTGACGGAACCCTACTTCGCAGGGCTCTATTTTCGGATTAAGGGTCAAAAGAGAACCTAACATAACCTAGTTACTTATTACAGTCGCACCTAACTCTAGGTACTCGAAAGCAATGACGCACAAATTTGACATTAGCTGTCAACAGTGTTGCCAACTTAATTTTTCAAATAGAGCTAGACCACCATAAAATAGGAGCTAAGAAAGAGCTAGTTTTTTTTAAAAATGAGCTAAAAAGAAAACAATGACAAAGAAATCAACATTTATTCATTGTAATACAGAAATATCTAATACACCTTAGACTAATACGGAAGTTATTTAATTATTCGTCGTCGTCATTATTCGTCGTCGGAACTATCGACACTGTGTGTCAAATTCACCAAACCTATTCCACTTGTTCTTGCTTCAGAGTTATCATCACCATAAGTGGCCTATTTTATTTAGTATTTCTTTTGGCACGTCATAATTGTGGCAGCATTTCTTAACCCGTCTTAATCCAGATCGGACTGTTAAAATTGCATTGACTGTGTCGTCTTTGAGTCGATTTCTTAATTTGTTTTTGACTATATTAAGCTGACTAAATGCTCTTTCTACCTCTCCGTTCGACCATGGCAACGAAAGCATTTGAAGAGCAAAAGAACAAAGCTCAATAAAAGGATTTATGCCAGCCGCATTTTTGTACTGCATAACTTCAGACCAAAAAGCAATTGTATTCTCCTTTTTTATCCATGGCACCAGAGTAATACTATTCCATTGTATTTCTACTTTGCTTATAAATTCTGCACCGTGGCCCATTTGCTGCACCAGTGGTGAAATATTATCTTTCACTTGTTTCCTTTGAAACCTTTGAAACTGATAATTGGTCCACTTTTTTAAAATGCGATAGTTATCTGGCAACCTTTGTCTAAGCTGTTTTATTAATGCTATCGTAAAATTTACACACTTTTCTCGGAATTGTTTTTCATCTTCGGCTAATAATCGATTAGTATTTTTAATTTCTTGGATTTTGTTTTCTATTCTGTATCCTAAATACGGACATGGAATCAAAAAGTCTTCTAAATTTTGTACTTCGAATATATCTAATTGCTTGTTGGGGTTAAGGATCTTTTTACCGAGAAATTCGATTGTCATTATTAAATCGTTCAATAATTTACTTGGGTCAATATTGTTGGATTGGAATATTTTTACAAGACTTTGCAATTGATCCACAACAGAATGAATATAAAGCAAATATGCTTTATTTAAAGGATTTTGATATAGATTGTGAAGAGTTTCTGCGGCGAAACATTTTTCAGTATGTCTTGTGAGGTTAAAATGTAATTTGAGTTCTATCCACTGGCCCAATATTTTTTTACTGCTGGTTCTATTGAAAGCCATCTCGTGGCACAAGCTTGAGTTATTTTTAAAGGTTCTGCGTCATTTAAAGTTAAATATAGATTTTTGTACTCATTTTGTCTGTTAGAGGACTTCGAAAACCAATTATAAGTTTCTTGAACAAGGTATTCTAAATGTCTAGGTAAGTGTTCGGCAGAAGCATGAGATACAGCGAGTTGGATAGAATGGCAAGGACACTTGATCATAATAAGATGAGGTACATCCAATTTCAGCTTCTGGTATACTCCACTGTGTATTCCTGTCATAACATTTGCATTGTCAACTCCAATACCACAAAGTTTTTTTATGTCCAGTCCATAAGACAGCAAAGTACTTTTTACAGCTTCTGTGATAGATTCAGAGTCCCCTTTGTTTAACGTTGCTAACGTAAGAAAGGAAGTGACAATTTCAAATGATGTTTTACTAAAATATTGCACTACTATTCCTAGTAACTTGGTTACGCTTATATCTGTAATTTCGTCAAGCAGTAAGCTTTATGGTCCATCTCCAATATCGTTTTTCAAGACTGAAGTAAAATGTGGCGCAAGTACATTCTTTATCACTGCGGTGCACTTAGTTCGGTGTAATTTAAAATCGCTTTTGAATTCTTTTTTGCATAGAACTCCAAGATGATCTACTGGCAAGATAGAAGTATGAGCTGCTATGAATAATGATAAACAAGCTTCAGCTGAACTTTTCGCATCGTCAAATTTGGGTTTGGGTTGGAAAGCCAATTTTTGTTGTTGTGATGAAAATGGCTCTGCAGCTTTGAGATGTTTTTTGCGCGTGATATGATTCAGTAAATCATTTTTCTTCGCATTTAATTCACATCGACAAAATTTAGCTCTAAAAGAGCTAAATTTGGCTCTATTTTCAAACAGTCAGCTCTAAAATAACGTGTTTAGTTCTTAAGCACCTTTTTTTTTTAATTTTAGCTCTATTTTAAAATTCTATATTTTTTAAAGTCTATAGTGTTGTGTAGCCAATTTTATTATGCACACCAACGATATTACAGAGACAGAGAGCTAACTTGTCTATGCTCTAATTGCTCTATGACTATGGTATGTGGAATCCCTGTCTGTTGCTTTATTTAGTTTAAAAAAAAAAGAAAAAAAAGTTAAACATTTCAATTTTCATTGATTTCAAAGCAAGAACCAAAATGTCTTCGAGTAAGCCTAACCCCTCGTTTTCACCAAGAAACATGTCCAATACATGTTTTATACAAAACTTGTAGACAACATAATTATTTGTTTTATACATGTATTGAAACTTTCTCAAACATTCTTTCGTTCACACTGTGTCGCCAACAAGTATCTATACAAGTATAAAACACATTTGCGTTTACACTGAAGTCTGTTACAGATTAAAACATGTCTTATACATTGATAGCGTTCTCACCTACAAAATACAGTCGTGTTTTAGACAAGTATTGTTTATTTTATTGCAATTTCTGTATTATACAAGTATTAGACAAGTTTTAAACTTTATCCATGCTTGTTGGATAAAGTTTTTTTTTTTACGGCACGATTGGCGTATAGTGCATAGATTATTCAGATATACGTATAGTGGTTAAAGCGGCCGCCTCATCGCTTGACATTGCGCTGAGCGTTGTGGGTTCGATTCCCACACGAGACAAAACTTTGTGTGATCCATAAATTGTGCCCGTATGTTGTATGTTTGTAAAGTCCCCCGCGACACAAGATTTAGTCCTAATGCGGGAGTTGAATTTAAAAAAAAATAAAAAAATATAGTTTTCAACATACCGGACGAACCGCGCTTTTTACTTCGTGAAAACGAAATAAGAA